>OY390720.1:686368-1046132 GCA_959613375.1 Heteropelma amictum | reverse complement strand
AAACAAAAGGTCGAGCCACCGTCGTTCCTGAAGAAAATCGGCGATTGCGAGGTGTACAAAGGCATGACGGCCAAGTTTACCGCGTGCGTCACCGGAAATCCGGAACCGGCGTTCGAGTGGTACCGCAACGACGAGAGAGTCTGGCCGACCGATCGCATACGAATGGAGGAGGAAGGAAGCGGCCTGCTGCGTCTCATCATTCAGAACGTCGAGGAGCACGACGTCGGAAAGTACAGCCTGAGAATTTACAATCCCCACGGCGAGGACACCTGCCACGCGGAAATCCGCTACGAAAGTACGTATAAAAAAAAAAGCACCGACGATTATATTTCCAAAATATTCAATTCGACAAAAGAATCATCGTCTCTCGGAAGAATCAATGTGAAATTTTTTCACGATAACTTCGTTCGGAATGAAAAATTCCAATGAAAATTCAGGTAAATTGTCGTTGACGAAATTAGCGAGATGCAAAAGTGCAACGGGTATGTTTTGTGTCCATCAGCTTTGGAGCTGCGCACGAAGAAACCGCTGGCGGATCAGTATCAGGATTACGAGAAGTACAGAAAATCGGGTATACCCTTGCCCCTCGCCGATCGTCCGATAATAAGCCGCATGATGGACCGTCATCTCACCTTATCCTGGAAGCCCTCCATACCGATCGGTCCGAGAGTGCCCGTGACTTATCTGGTCGAGATGTGCGAGCTTCCGGACGGCGACTGGTTCACAGCGCGAACCGGCATCCGCAGCTGCGTCTGCGACATAAGAAACCTCCAGCCGTTCCGCGATTACAAATTTCGCATCAGAGTGGAGAACAAATACGGAATAAGCGATCCGTCGCCCTTCGCCCAGACTTACCGCGCGAAACTCGAGCCCGATCCGCCGAAATTCCATCCTTATCTGCCGCCCGGCATCGACTTCCGCCCCGAGACGAGCCCGTACTTCCCCAAGGACTTTGACATCGAGCGTCCGCCCCACGACGGTTACGCTCAGGCTCCGCGTTTCCTCCGACAGGAGCACGACACTCAGTACGGCGTGAAGAATCACAATTGCAATCTCTTCTGGTTCGTTTACGGCTATCCGAAGCCGAAAATGACGTATTATCACAACAACGAGCTCATCGAATCCGGCGGGCGTTACGACCAGAGCTACACCCGCAACGGCCAGGCCACTCTTTTCATCAACAAGATGCTGGAACGCGACGTCGGCACTTACGAGGCCGTCGCGACCAACGAACACGGCGAGGCGAGGCAGAGGGTCAGACTCCAGATCGCCGAATATCCGACCTTCGTTCAACGACCGGAAGAGACGGTCATCATGATGCGGAGGAACGGACAGATTCAGGCGAGAATCGTCGGCGTGCCTTATCCGGAGCTCAAGTGGTACAAGGACTGGAAACCCATCACCGAAACCAGCAGAATCAAGGTATTTCCCCTGTTGACGAATGAAAAACATTGAGAATACGAATTTCGTCGGTAATTTTCGGCAATTCTTCCTTTTTTTTTTCATTTTTCAGATGGTTTCCGTCGAGCCCGACTTGTCGATTCTGATATTGAACGACGTGATAGCAAAGGACACCGGACTGTACTCGATAAGCGCGCGAAACGTCGCCGGCTCCGTCTCGAGTTCGGCCATGATTCACATCGAGGACAACGAGCACGATTACAGCTACCGAACTTACACCCGTCTGACGGACGTCAAGCCGCGCGCCAGGCCACTCGACGACTTTTACGACCTCGGTGACGAATTGGGACGAGGCACCCAGGGCATTACTTACCACGCCGTCGAGAGGACGAGCGGCAACACTTTCGCTGCCAAGGTCATGCGCGGCAGAGGCGAGGTCCGTCCGTTCATGTACAACGAGATGCACGCCATGAATCATCTCAGTCATCGGAAATTATTGCGCCTTCATGACGCTTTCGAGACCGACAGTTCTCTCACCCTCGTTGTCGAATTGTATCCTTTGACTCTGCTTTTTTTTGTTTGGTCCCTGGCGGATTTACCAACCACGATTTCGTGGTAGGTATCTTTTGGACAAATGACATATCACAAAATCGTAGTTTCCGTGGTTTGCAAACGAAACAATACCACAAAATCGTAGTTTCAGTGGTCCAAAATCGTAGGTTTCGTGGTCCAAAAGCTACGACTTTGTGGTATATCATTTGTCCAAAACATACCTACCACGAAATCGTGGTTGGAGGATTTGCCAAGGTTTCAACAACAAAAAATACCCAATTTATCGACTATGCGGTCCTTGACTGTAAAACGATAAAGAGCCGGCGGTGGCGAGTTGGTTGATAATTTGACGAGACAGCCGTACTACATGGAGTACGAGATCGCCGGATACATAAGACAAGTGTTGCTCGGATTGGAATACATTCACGACAACAGTTGGGCGCATCTCGGTCTTACGGTCTTTATCGTTTATATCTCACTCGCGACAAAAAACCGAGTTTCTCCCAAAGTGAAAAGAGAAAGAAGAAGATCGATGAAGATGGAAATTACGAAATTACTCACAAATTGGGTCTCGTGTTGTTTTTTGTTTTTTTCAGCTCGGTGATTTGTTGATATCTCATTCGGGAGGTGACGATTTGAAGATCGGAGATTTCGGTCTGGCGCGAAGAATCTCCTACGGAAGATTGATGACTCTCGTTTACGGGATGCCCGAGTACGTAGCGCCGGAAGTGGCGAATGGAGATGGCGTCAGTTACAGCGCCGACATGTGGTCCCTCGGGATAATAACTTACATCCTCCTCTCGGGTGTTTCGCCCTTCCGCGGTGTAAACGACCGCGAGACACTGACGAGGATCAAAGAGGGCCACTGGGAGTTCGAGGAGAGTCGGTGGTGCAACATCTCCGAGGACGGCAAGGATTTTATCCGTCGCCTGTTGTGCTACACCGCCGAGAGCAGACTGGATGCTGTGAGAGCTCTGCGTCATCCCTGGCTCAAACTCGCTGACAAACCACCCGCTGAACCCTTCAAGATACCTTCGGAGAATTTGAAAAATTATTACAAATTTTACCGGTAAGAGTAGACTCTTCCGCGATGAGAAATAGAAAGTACAGAGAACGATCGAGCGAGCGTAATGATAAATTGCGTCTTTTTAAATATCGATCGTGAAAAAATGGAATAAACGAATTAATCGTGTAGACTGGTAAATTTGTGGATTTTTACCTCGTCAGAGATTGGTACAGCAACGCCTCTTGCCGTACGTGGTATCGGAGACGAAGGCTGAGCGGAGCTTTCGAGCATCCGTCCAAGATGGTTTATCCACCTGGGCAGGTTTACACGCCCGAAGCAAGCCCCGAGCGAAGTTACAGCCCGACGAAAAAACCAACGGCTAAATCTTGGGAGAATCGTGTACCATCGCGCGAGCCTATAGACACGGAGATAGGAATGTTTTCCAACGAGAGCCAGTGAGTCTTGCTTTTTTATTAAAAAAAAAAGAAACTATTTTTTCACGAAAGCAACGATAATCGTTTGAATTATCGCTAATTTAAATTCGTTGAAAATTTCAAAGCTACCAGAATGGACCCGACACTTATCTGCTTCAACTTCGCGACACCGATTTCCCCGTCAGACTCCGCGAATACATGAAAGTCGCCAACAATCGCGGCGCCGGCTTCGCGAGGACCGTCTGCGACGAGAATTCTTACGACTGGAGGGTACGATTTTCATCCTCGCAGATTTCCATCTTCGCAAAGGCACTCTCGACTTTTCCTCTGCTTTTCTCAATGAAAAATGTCGTTTTTTTTTTTTGCGAACAAAGACACCGATAATACGAGAACGTCGTCGCTTTACCGACGTGATGGACGAGGAGATCGACGACGAGCGCAAAGCGCGGATAAACAATTACGGCGCCAGCGATTGTCACACACTGAGGCGTTTGAGACACGAGCTGGGCACGAGATTGGACAGTTACGCCGAGGCCGAAGCCATGATGGAGACCAAGAAGGGTGGAAACTTGCCGTTCTTCCGTGAAAAACCGCAGATACTGCCGATCGAATCGGGCAAATGCGCCCAGCTGTGTTGCCTCGCCGTTGGAAATCCCCGACCGGCGATACAGTGGTTCAAAAACGATCTCGTCATTCAGGAGGGCAATCGCATCCGCATAATCGAAGATCCGGAGGGTCGCTCGATGCTGAGCTTCAATCCGGCGAGAGAGCACGACGTTGGGATCTACAAGGTCGTCGCGAGGAACAAGGTCGGCCAGACGGTGGCGAGAACGAGAATCGTTTTAGCGACTGTCCCGGGAATGCCGAATCCACCCGAGGTTCGTCCAGGCCCATTAATCCGCCATTTTGTTCCGACAAAAAAAACGAAAACGTCAAATTTCACCGGACGAAGGAGATTTTGAAAAAAAATTTTTGAACAATTGATGTTTTCCAACAAGTTTTTATTGTACAATAACGCTTCGCGTTACAGATCGGCGGAGCCTCGGACACGGAGGTTCTCCTGCGTTGGAAGCCACCGAAGGACGACGGGAATTCCGAGGTGTTGTGTTACAACTTGCAGTACAAAGCGGGCGACGCCGTCGAATGGATCGACGCGGCGAGCAACATCGACCACGAGTTTTTCCTCGTGCGCGATTTGCTACCGGAAACGAGTTACAACTTCCGTCTGGCGGCGAGAAACCGCATCGGCTGGAGCGAGAAGGGTCTCTCGACGAATCTCGTGCAGACGAAAGTGGCCGGCACGGCGAAGCTGCAGATAACGAGAGCGATGAGACACCTCCAGGCGATCACGGAATCCGGTCAGGACATCGTGCTCGAGGAGGACAAGCCGCACATCGACTACTCCGTGGAGGATCAGCCGCTGGAATGGACGATCGACACTCATTTTACCGAGCGTTACAGCTTCATCTCGGAGGTCCACAAGGGACAATTTTGCCGAGTAGTCAAGGGCTCGGAGAAGCTCACCGACAAGATGGTCGTGGCGAAGCTGCTCGACGTGGAGCGAAACCTCCAGGAGCAGGTCGGACGCGAGTTTCAAGCGCTGAGATCGCTGAGACACGAGAGAATAGCCATCCTGGAGGCTGGGTACTGGTCGGCGGATTCGCCCGTCGCCGTTCTCATCCTGGAGAAGCTGCAAGGCGCCGACGTCCTCGCTTATCTTGCCAGTCGTCACGAGTACACGGAAAACTGCGTCGCGACGATAATCACCCAGGTTCTCGACGGCCTGCAGTACTTGCACTGGAGAGGATACTGCCATCTGGATATTCAGCCCGACAACGTCGTCATGGCGTCGGTCAGATCGGCTCACGTGAAGATCGTCGACATGGGCGAGGCCCGCAAGGTGTCCAAATTAGGCACAGAGTTGCCCAAGGTCGGACATCCGGAGTATCGCTCACCGGAAGTCGAGAACGAGGAATTGTGCTATCCCCAAACCGACATATGGAGCGTCGCCGTGCTGGCTTACGTTCTCATGTCGGGCGCTTCGCCCTTCCGCGGCAGCGATCGCAACGAAACCCGACAGAATATTTCCTTCGTTAGATACAGATTCGAATATCTCTACAAGGAGATCAGCCAGGAGGCCACGAGGTTCCTCATGCTGCTGTTCAAACGAACTCCGAGGTGAGAACTGGACGCTCTTTCGCTTTTTCGATTTTTCTAACCTCACTTTTTTTTTTACATTTGACGTTCGACGCATTTTGTTTTGGAAAAATAAGCTCTCGAAAATTGGTATTGCACGAGAAATTTGAAAGAAAATCGTGGGCATTGAGAGTAACGTTTGAATCGAACGACGATCGCGACGAATGCATACTTTTTTGGGTGCAATTCGAACGATTGAAAATCGGATTAAAAAAGAATGTTTTTTTCTGCAACTTTCGCAACAGCAAACGTCCGACGGCCGAGGAATGCCACGAGCACAGGTGGCTCCTACCCACGGAATTTATGATCAGAAAACGCGAGAGGGCTATATTCCCTGGCGGCAGATTGAAGAATTACAACGAAGAGTATCATCAAGAGAAAGCCAAATTGGCAGTCGCTAACGACACTCTGGCCGAGGCGTTTGGCACGCTTCGTCAATTGAATCGATCCAACAGCATACAGGACGAGCTCATTACGTCGTACGAGGTCGTCGAATGAGATCGCGCGTGTTTTTCCTTCTCTTTTCTATCGGATGCGTTTAAATTGAAAAAAAACGAGAACAAAAACCTGCTTATTCAGCGTACAAGGCAATTTTGGCGTCTTTTGCGCGAAACGCGAATTGAATCGCGGAAAAAAACGGTCGTTCCCCTTGCCGATTGAACGAACGCGCAATGACGAGAAATTTGTGATTCTTTTTTTCCTTCCTCCTCTTCCACCCGTTATTTCTGTCGGTTATTTATTCGTTACGACTTGTAATTATCGAATGACTATCGCGTCGTTCGTTTCTTTCTCCCTTTTCTCTCTCTGTCTCTGTCTTTTTTTTTTGCGGTATTTATTACACGATACGTCGAAGCGAAAAGTCGAAAAAAAATCGTGATTTTGACGAAATTGTATAAAGATGCGGAAATAAATCTTGAAACGATATCGATCGATTTAGATCGACGTATAAGTATATTATTCAACACGACGAATTGACGTTTTTCCTTTGTGCTATTCGAGTACCACGTGATAGGTGACGCGAGATCGAAACAAATAATTATTTTGAAATTACACAAAGGTGCGGAAATGGCGCATCTTCAAAACCGCTCGTTTCTGCGATTATGAAAAATAAATACTTTCTCCATTACTAAATATCATGTTTATTTACAAATTCTTTTCCTTTCGAACTCTCTGTGTGTTTACAGCGTTGATCTCCGAAAAATAAAGTTATTGTACATGTTTTCGCATTTCGAACATAACCTCTCTCACATGATTATTTCCGTTTTTCATTTTGCTTTTTTTTCCGGTATTCGACATGAAATTCGAAATCAGCGAGGGTTCGAAGCGAACGAGCGGGAGAGGAACCCGACGCCGTTGTTGATAATAAAATGAGTCTTTTTTTCCCTCGAAATCATGAGAGGACTAGTTGACGAAATAAAAAAATTCAAAAAATCATAAAATACTTTCTCCATTACTAAATATCATGTTTATTTACAAATTCTTTTCCTTTCGAACTCTCGGTGTGTTTACAGCGTTGATCTCCGAGAAATAAAGTTATTGTACATGTTTTCGCATTTTGAACATAACCTCTCACATGATTATTTTCCGTTTTTCATTTTGCATTTTTTTTTTCGGTATTCGACATTAAATTCGAAATCAGCGAGGTTTCGAAGCGAACGAGCGGGAGAGGAACCTAACGCCGCTGTTGATAATAAAATGAGTCTTTTTTTCCCCCGAAATCGTGAGAGGACTAGTTGACGAAATAAAAAAATTCAAAAAATCACAAAATACCCAAGCGAACGTCGGCACGACGAGAGAACAATCGCCGTTGGACTCATCGGAGCTTCTCGTTTTCCGCTTTTTTTTTTTCAACGTAAAAATCGCAAAGTTTCATCGTAAAATTCACGAATAAAATGAATCTCGACTTTCTTTTCCGCTGTCGCGATCGAGCAAAGAAAGCTCGACAATGATTTTTGCGGTGCAAAGAGAATCATCTTTTTGCGTATTGCGTCACGTATTCTTGGACCTTGTTTCTGAACGATTGCTTGTCCTTGATGAATAATTCCGCAGCATCTCTGTTCAATGGATCGTCGAAATTCAATAAATCCTGTTGAAGAGATTTCTCACATTTATTAACGAAAAATAATTCCGAGAAAAATGTCATAATAACATGAATTTCTTTTTTTAATATGGAGAAATATGGGTGGAAATGTTCGTAATTTTTCGTTCTCCAAGCACTTTATGTTTCGAGCGAGACAAGTGCGTTTTTTCTTTAATTTAAACTCGCCGGAGAATGCCAAAAATAGCTCAAAAGTTATCTCGACATACGGATAATCATCGTTATTATTCGAATTACCGTAAACAAAGAATTCAAGCCCCAGACGACGTCTTTGAGCTTGCGGGTCGGAGCCCAGCCCATACCGTCGATGCTGTTTTGCCTGAGTATCGACAGGCAAACATCGCCGTCCTCGTTGATATTCGGATGCCACAATTTTGTCAAACATTTGACCTTCGGAGGCTTTGAAAGATATTATTATTACTCTAAGCTGAGCAAAACAGGAATGACTTTTTTTAAAGTTTGAATTGTTTGAAAATAAATTAACACAATAAATGGTAAGCGGAGATTAAATAATAATATTGAGAATAAGAAAATGATGCCAGCAGTGATAAAACAAGAAATAACGAGTAATAACGCTCAGGCGTAAATACCATCATATTGTATTCTTCGGATATTTCTATGTGAAAGTAAAATCGTCCTTTTGCCCAGTATCCCTCCTCGGGAATAATCATCAAATTAAATTCGTGCAACCGATGAGGATCGTCGAAGGTTATTTGACAAGTCGCGGGAAGAGTTTGCTCCATCTCTTGAACCTGAGACAAAAAATGTACGAGCGAAACGACGGCGTTGAATGTTTTTCGATGAAAAACCAGAAAAAAACTGTTCAGTCACGAGAGAAGCGAATTATCGGATGTCATTGCCACACGGATGTATTTTACATTACGATTTTCATCATCGTTACCTCTTTAACGAGCAATTTGTCCCTAACGGATGCTCGTTTGTTGAAATCCCTGCTTTTCGAGTTGGAAACTTCGCTGTCTTTTTTCAATTTTCCTCGTAACGTAATCATAATTTCTTCGGCGAGGTTATGTTTCATGCGAATGGTTTCCGTGTCGCTACAAAAGAGCACGAAAGAATTTCGATATACCGCGAGCTGATGTATGTTATTTATGAGAAATAAAGAGCGGATAATTCAGGGAAATTATTCAACGCACTGCGACAGTAAAACGGGGAATTTATGTTTTCCATCAAAGCAAAATCCGTGATTTGACGCGCTCTCTGTATCGAAAGAAATTTTGAGGTTATGTCGCACTTGGACACTCTGCATAATATACGGTAGCAGGCGAAGGGCGTAATTGATCTTACTTCGATCGGATAACCTCTAAGGAAGGAGCATTTTCCGATAAGAACGCGCGTAATACCGCTAAGAATCAAAGGGAACCGTACGAAATTTCGAATCTTTCTCAAATTTCGTTGGAATATAATATTACGAGCCTGTGCAAATTCAAAACATGTACGACGCAAATTCGCAGCATCCGCCGCTTATCTCTGTGAAGTTGGCTGTTTAAGTTCGTACTGCGCGGGGACTGGTAATTTTTTTCGAAATGTCTCACTGCCTTTTCGTCTCATTTTCGGTCCTCAGATTTTTGAATCTACGAAAAATATTGGAGAAAAGTCACCCTACCGGTTCAATCAACCAGCTAAATACGTTAGGAGGGTGGAAAGTTTTATCAACGAGATAGCCATGTGCAAATTAAAAAAAACTTTCAGATTTTTCAGTAACGATAAATTTGTCTTCAATAAATAATCCACTGTTTCTTTCTCGTATTATTATACCCATTATATTATATTATTTACTCATTATTTATATATTTTATATTACATTTAAATAACATGCATTTTTCAAAAACTCGTTTATACATTTATAATTAATAATAATACATCCAATTTGACATTATTTTGCGTAAGCGCCCATATAACATTTCAAAATCCGTTTCATCAAAGGAGCTTTTTACGTTTCCTAAGAAAATACCCTTGACGAGACCAGTACCTTGTACACAACTCGGACAATTCGTCAAATGGTCCCAGTGGTCCATATGTTGAACAAATCAATTATCAGCCCTCTCCTAGTCGTCTTCATGCATAAACGCGACATAGATATGTACATATGTACGTATGCTAGATATATATTATAGAAAATATACAAGCCTAAATATAGAGTGACACTGTGGCACCAATTTATCGAATGAATCCTGTAGGTGTATGTTGACAATTTGCCTCTGGGGGGCCGCTCGCGAGTCGTCAGATCGTTACGCTCTTCGAGAAGTAACGAGAGACGGTCCACACACACCGGTTGCGAGTCTCACAGAGTCACTTCTCGTGCAAAATTGCTCGGAAATTTTTTCCAAACACATCTCATTTTTGTTTTTCATCCACCGTCGAATCCCACGATATTTCTCAACCGATCCGTGGTGTGCTCTTTTTTCTCCCCGATCCCTCTTCCCTTTTACTGCCAAAAAAAGTGCTGCTTCCGGTGATTTTCTCTTTTTTGCAAAATAGTGCAAGAAAAAAGGCTCAGTGAATCGTGATATATCGGTACGGGAAAACTTTGCGTCATCCGCTGACGACTCATCCTCGAGAATCGAGAGTCAAACGTCGAAAAGTGTGCCGGGTAAGTTCGGTTTTTTGTTCGAAATACATATATTTTTCCATTACGCGGCCATCTTTTTCTTTTCTTCGTCCGGTCTGTGCATCATACACCGTGCGGTCTGTATATTCATTTTGCAGTTTTTTCATTTCACCGACAATTCGACAGCCTCGAAAATGCGATTCACTCACTTTTGCCATTTATTCTCCGTAAAATGAATTGTTTTTCGTAGATTAAACGCGATTAATCGATCAATCGATAAACACTCAACAGAGGAGACTTTTAGTTGAAAAATCCCTTGTGATATCGAGAAGCACTCGCGGTCACTCCGAAAGTATGTTTCTCTGTACAATTGGGCGCAAAGTTTTCGAAAATTCGTTTACAATTTTGCGAACAATGGCTGTCGTCGTTTTTGTCGAAAGAATCGAGTGTCTTTACGTTGATTTCGATCTCGGACAGAGACGCGCGCGAGTCACGAAATAGGACAAGGTTGCCAACGATGGGAACAAATATGTTCGTCAAACAGTGATTCCCGGAAGTTGCTCGTTGCCCGTTATCCATCATCATCAAGACCCTTCGGACGTCTATATATAACATATACGCGTACGTTAAAGTGTAAACTGCTGTTACACTGTGCAGCCCACGTGACACATGACTGCTTCTTATTCGAACGAGCCCTTTTTCCATCAAACGTTTGAATCTCCCTTTTCCTCTCCGCCAAAATTGGCATCGACTTTGAAAAAGCGAGATCCGGGCTATACCGACAAGGAAACAACTTCCGGTTTACTTTTGGCATCTGATCTTTTCGGAATCGAATATCACGAATAAACCTTTTTCTTAGCAGAAATCTAACGCGAATATAATTCCACGCTGACACCGGAAGTCACGATTTTGAGCGACTCGACGACGCACGCAGTCTCGCAAAGCGTTCACGCCACGTCAACCGGAAGTATCGCGGTGCTCTTTGCGATTCTTGCGAACAGCAGCCGAGGGGCGAACGTCGTATCTATTTCCCGTATACGGACGGTTTACAGAGTGGAGACTCTTGCCGCGAGTTCCGGTCATTGATGACATTGCCCAACCGGCTATAAATCAATCAGATATCATTTCGCTGCTCAATTTCAACATCCGGTCATCCCGCATGACGACGTCACGACGGTATTTAACGGTTAATTCGTGCTTTTCTTTCTTCCCCCGCAGCTTCCGCGCTCCCAGGCTCCACCACGACGAGCAACGTCTTTCGTAACCGAAAAAAATAAAAAAACAAAAGGAGAAACATGAGGTGAATCCCCGTCGAGGGTGCGAGGAACAAAAAAACCGGGGGGACGCGCGCGTTGACGCGAAAACAAAAACGACGCGACAAACACGGTGCAAATTCGATTATGCCTTCGTGCGAGACAACCGGACGTGTCAGGGTGGACAGATCGACCAGTCCTCTGCCTCATCAGAGGCCGGCTAATCCCGTGCAGGAACTCAAGGCTCTTTTTTCGGAGCCAGCGACGATCAACAAAGCCACGAACGACAGCAACGGGCAGCAGCAGCGCCAGCATCAACACGACTTCCGGTTCGAGGCTATACAGTGTTTGCAGATCGATGACGTCGCCGACAAAGATGACGCCATACCGGAACGCGGAAGTTGGAGCAGCAAAGTAAATCCTCTTTCCCTTATTTTTTGCAAAAATTGTACATTGTTAACCCTCAACGGCCACACCTCACCCACGCCACATAACGGCCACATGGGGTAACTCGTTACCCCACGCTGAAAAACCCAGTCGGAGAAGATGTGTAAATGTTTTGAGACTTTTCACTAATCGTGTCATGTTCGTTGACGAGTTCTTCAATATTTCTAACGGTAACTTGGTTGATTCATAGATGGCGTTCTAAAAACTGGTCATGTAAGTCAGAATTCCGGAAAAATGGCTTTTTTTGCAAAAAAATTCGCTTCTTCGCCATTTTGCAATATCAACGACTGAAACTTCAGGCTGGTCCGCACAATATATACCACTACTACAAAAAAAAATAACAGTATTCACCAATTATTCAAAAAGCATATTTATTTTGCAAAATTACCAGAAGGAAAAATGATCACATCTCACACATGTCTGTCTCCGGCGGATGCCGTTTCTTGTATTTATTTGAAAGGTTTGAGACCTCCAATTCCACTTTTTTTAAGCCTGGGGTAACTAGTTACCTCGTGTGGCCGTTGAGGGTTAATCAATATTATTCCATATTATTCCGTTGAAAGAAATTACGGTTATCGCGTAATTTGGACCGAAGGAGAATAACCGGAAGTTTGATAATCGGTCCGAGTATCTGTTCGTTTTCTCATCGCAGAGCCTCCGAGCAATTTATATTCGTCGGGAAAATTTCGTTCCATCTTCGTTCTCTCGATATTCGAATACTTGAATTTTCCTTCATGTTTTTCCCACCTCGAGGTCGAATTCATTCTCTCGGTGGTTGGACTGGCGATTGGTCTGGGAAATTTATGGCGTTTTCCGTACTTGTGCTACAAGAACGGTGGCGGCGCCTTTATGGTGCCTTATTTCATAGCACTCGCACTGGCTGGCATACCCATGTTTCTCATGGAATTATCCTTGGGACAGATGATGACCATCGGGGGTCTCGGGGTCTTCCAGATTGCTCCGATATTCAAAGGTCAATTTTCAATAATTATCGTGAAAATTAATGAAACGCGAATTACGTTTTTTTCTCTTTTCGTTTTCATCTTTTTTCACAGGAATCGGATACGCCACCTGCGTTCTTTCCTGCTGGACCAATGTCTATTACATCATCATCCTGGCATGGGCGTTGTTTTATCTCTTAGTGTCCCTTCGCGCTGGTAAATATCGTTTTCGTTCACTTCCGAACGACGTCCGACAAATTCCGTTGATTCGATCGACGAGATTCGCCCTAATTCCGATAAATTTGACATTTTCTCAGACGTCCCGTGGAGAACTTGCGACAATGCCTGGAATACTCATTATTGCATAACGCCAACGGAACGTTTGAGGGCGGTTTGTTGGCCCGAGGAGGGCGACACGATTTGCTCAACTTCGATCGGTAATTTGAGCCACCTTTTGCTCAAAGATCCGGTCAAGGAATTTTGGGAGTGAGTACAGAGTTTGAAGAAGAAAAAAAAGAAATAAAATCGAATGAAAAATCGGGCGTTGCTTTTTTTTTGTTGCGAAGGAGGCGGACTCTTCAAATCTCCAGCGGGGTCGATGACGTCGGCGGCGTAAGATGGGAGCTCGCTGGAACGCTCGCGATAGTTTGGATAATGTGTTACTTTTGCATCTGGAAGGGCGTCAAATGGACCGGAAAAGTAACGAAACCAAATTTTCATTTCTTCTCTACGTTCTCAAACTCGTGGAATATAAATTTTCTTGCAATTCTTGCATTTTTTTTCTCCGAGCACTCACGAAGCGAGAATAATTCGTAATTTTCCAGTGGCATTTCCGATTCCGTAGCTCGTGAAATATGCTTTTTCTTGTTCCTTATTTTTTTCAAGATTTTACGAAACTACAATTATATCCACAATTTCCAGGTGGTTTATTTCACATCGCTATTCCCCTACGCTCTACTGGCTGTGCTTCTCGTACGTGGGCTCACCCTGCCAGGGGCGATCGAGGGCCTCAAGTATTACGCAACGCCGAATCTCTCGAAACTCGGTGAACCCGAGGTAATCGCGTCAAAGTTCCGAAATTTCGATGAAATTCATTGAAATCCATCGAATTGCATTTTAATCGACCAAAACTGTCTCTCGTTCATCCTCGAAGGTGTGGATCGATGCGGTAACGCAAATTTTCTTCTCATACGCCCTCGGACTCGGCGCACTCGTCGCTCTCGGCAGTTACAACAAATTCAACAACAACGTTTACAAGTTGGTGCCTCTTTTCCATTGGCAGAAAAAATTTCAGGGAAAATTTACAACGAGAATCTCGCGACCGTCATTTTCTTCTCTTTTTTTTTCTCCTCTTTTCGTCTACTTTTTTTTTACGCAGGGATGCTCTCGTCGTCTGTATGGTCAACTCGGGCACGAGTATGCTCAGCGGCGTCGTTATATTTTCCGTCGTCGGCTTCATGGCTCACGAGCAACAAAAACCAGTGGCCGATGTCGCGGCTTCCGGTAATTACCGGAATTTTCATACGCGAACGAAAGATACTCGACGGAGTTGCAGGGAAAAGATTACGGATAACTCGGATTCGAAAACTTACCGATTATGAAAAAATATGATCGACGCTGTACGTCGAAAAAACGAGAAAATGTTTTGTGTCCAATCTCACGCATTTTTTTCCTCCTCAAATTCGCTCAGGGCCCGGTTTGGCTTTCCTCGTTTATCCCTCGGCTGTTCTTCAATTGCCGGGAGCTTCCGTGTGGTCCTGCCTCTTCTTTCTCATGCTCATTCTCATAGGATTGGACAGCCAGGTGAGAGACGATTGTTTCCGGATGCTCCACGCTGTAAAAACGATCGAACGAAAATTATTCGAAAAGTCGTCGGAATTATCGCGATTGAGAGGATCGTTTTGATCCGCTACCGCGATCATAATTATCCGGGAAAATTCGGCTTAGAAAAATCTCTGCGTTTCAGTTTTGCACCGTCGAGGGCTTCATAACAGCCGCGGTGGACGAATGGCCGAAGCTCTTGAGAAAACGCAAAGAATTGTTCATCGCTATCGTCTGCTTCTTGTCGTATCTCATCGGTCTTTCCTGCGTTACCGATGTGAGTACTTTTATCAACAAAAGCGGTCGGAGACTTTTTCAAAAAAGAAACAAAAAAAAAAGTCGACAAAAATTTATTGTTTCGCTTGTTGTTTGAGTTTTCATATTTTTCAAAATTATTCTCGTATCTGTTTTTTTTTATTTCTTGCGGAAAATATTGATTTTTTTTTCTATTTCCAGGGCGGAATGTACGTTTTTCAATTGTTGGATTCGTACGCGGTGAGCGGTTTCGTTCTCCTGTTTTTAATGTTCTTCGAGTGCATCGCCGTTTCGTGGGCTTTTGGAGTCAATCGATTTTACGACGGTATACGCGACATGATCGGTTATTATCCGTGCTTCTGGTGGAAAATATGCTGGACCTTCACCACTCCTGCGATATGCATTGTAAGAACGAAGCAGCCGCATCTTTTTTTTTATTCACAAAAATTGAGCGTGAGAAAACGGAGGAAGAAAACATGATTCGTCGCGCAAAATCCATGATTTTTTTCGCTCGCTTATGACTTTGATGCGTTTTCATTGTTTCACAGGGCGTATTCACTTTTAACATCGTGAAATTTTCACCCGTAAAATATTTGAGTTACGAATACCCCTGGTGGAGTCACGTGCTCGGTTGGATGGCGGGATTATCATCGATGATGTGCATTCCCGTATACATGATTTATATATGGTGCGTCACACCCGGAACAGCCTCAGAGGTAAATCGTCAGCCGTCGAAAATCGTTTTACACGCCTCGTCGAGCGCCCGAAGCCCAAAAAACTCTCGATGATTTTGCAAAAATCGCCCGACCGTAAATTTTCGCTCTTTTCCATTGCAGAAATATCGAAAATTGATCAGAATCGACGACAGCGTTGCGACTCTCAGAGAAAAACTCAATCCCACCAAGGCTGCTGTCATAAAAAAGGAAATGAATTTGTAGCAAAAGTTTCGCCGCAATTTAAGACGGTACAAGTCCAATGTGTGTCTGCCAGTGTTTGCGGTGCAAAGACGCGTGTTTTAATGCGACGAGTTTTTTTTTCCTTCTTTTTTTTCCGAAATATCCTCATGTAAAAGTATCGCAAAACCGCGACGTGACTTTGACGTGAACGGTGCGATGACGCGACATTGAACGAGTCACGAAAGTTTTACGTCAAAAATTTCAACATTTTTCAAAGAAAATCAATCGCAGTTAACCGTGTTACGATGACTAGTAAGTCGATTGATCGACGATTATCATTATAGATTCAGGGGGGGGGGATGAAAGAGGCAGGAATAAACGTTTGATTGACTCGCTCGAATCTTTATTCAACGTGTTATATAGTGTGAAAAAAATATCGCTAAAATCTCACGTTCGAGTAAAACCTCGAAAAGTCGAACATAATTATTGGCAAAAGTTAAGTATAATCCATAACTCGAGGTGGAATTTCACTCGTACCTCGGACCGACGAATGCTTCGTCGTTTGTTAAAATAATTTTGTCCTCCTCCGGGCGATTCCATCTAAGCTTCTCTATTCTGCATCTCTTTTATGCGATCTATGAGCTTTTCCTTCCACTGCTCCTCCGAAATGGTGTTTGCCCATTCCGGTATCGCGCTCACGGGCAACGTGAACGTAGCCATCATCGATTTAACTTGATCAATCTTGTCCGGATCTAAATCAATGTTGGATCGATTACAGAGCGAGGTCCATACTTCGATGTTCTCCGACGGACCTTGCTGAATTTTCCGAAAAACAAAAACCAGACGAATACAACGATTTTCGTTTTTAAGACGATCTTTATCGGGAAAAACCTTGTTTACCCTGTTTTTTTTCCGACTAACAATCGGTCGCTCGAAAAAAGCACATGTACGAAATATCGACGGTCCGAGAAGAATCGTCGGAGAGCTTGTTCATCATTTTTTATAAAATCGTAATGTATCGTAAATAATGATAGTGTAGAATAATTAATGCGATATTCACGTTTTTTTTTATTACTATTAGTATTTTCAAAAAAATTTAGCAAATATACAGAGCGTTGTAGTTTTGAGTAAAAAATTTTGATGAATATTAATAGCGTAATATAATCATTAGTGCAATAATAATATCTTTGTGAATTTTATCGGCGGCTTTTGAAAAAAGATTTGACTCGCACGCACCTGTTCTTCCGTCGGAGTCGACAACAGCTCCTGAGATCTGTCAATAGCAGCAGAAATCCATTCTTCGTCCTGTAATTATCAAAGGAACATAAAATTCGCGTTTTTTATTTTTCATTCATTCTATTCGTTGGCAAACGAACCTCGAAATCGTCATCACCGTCGAGCATGGGATCTCCGTCCGTTGGCACCTGAGACAACGGCATGTAACCTGTCATTCCAGCGTCCTCGTCTTCGCTATCAGAGTCATTCACTGCCCTGGCGGCGTTTGCCAAATTAGGGGCGCTCAGATTCTGTTCCATTGGCTCTTGCGTCGGTTCGGGAGACATTTTTTTCGCGATTTTTCTTAATCAACAAATTTAAGAAACGTCAATACGAACATAACCTCACATTTCGATATGGTTATCGCGAAGATGCGCGACGAAAGATTCTCATCCCGTCAACTTTTGCTAAATGTTAATTAATCTTGGTTCAAATAGAACGTAAATGGTATTAACCGTGGAAACGGACGACTTTACAAACGGAGAAATTATCAACTCGAGACTAACGCGTTAATTTCTGACGTTTGTTCTCTGATACAATTAGATCGAACGACTATGCGACCGCAGCGACACTGCTGGACACTGCGCGATACAGATTTGTAAATAAAGATGGCGCGGGTCTCGCGGTGTGCTGCGCGCAGTGCGGCGGTCGTTGCGGCAAAGAGGTTCTTTGGCAAAAATGAATCAGGCAAACGTATCGAGGCTCGTCTCTAAATTGAGATACAAACACGGCAACAAGGCTCGAAGATTGAGTAATCCGGACGGGCTGCCAGGACGAGTTCGTAAAATCCAAAAAACTCTCACGGCGTTATTTAAATTCGAGAGAATCGAATGTAATTACAATCGCGGCGACGAAGTTCGAGGTTATGCCGAACGGGTATGGATTTTCCTTCACTCCAAGTTCTTTACCATCGATTGTTACGTTGACGTCGTGACGCTGACGTCGCTCGATATTTACCCTTGATTTTTCCGCAATCGACAAGATATCAAAAATTTCGTCCGCAGCTCATATCGGAGGCCATCCGTCACGGTCCCGCCCATGAGGAGACCATGGAAATGGCGGATTACTGGATAACCCAAAAACAGTACGTTCACAAGCTCTTCAAGGTCCTCGCGCCGAGGTATCAGGATTACACATCGGCTTACACGAAACTGCACAGAGCGCCGCCCGAGTACGGAACTTGCATGCCGAAACGTTCCGTTTTGGAACTCAGAGGCAATCCTTATCCCGGCGTCGATCAGAGCAATCCTCACGAACCGCTGATTCTGCACAACGTATTGCTGGACGAGGCGAGAAAGGAATTCAGGCTCACCAAGTACGAACAACTGGCGGAGAGTTTAAAAACCCAACAGGAAGTAAAGGAACCCGCGACGGAAGAAAAAGACGAGAGCGACGAGCCTCGCGTTAATTAGGCTATAATCGTTTTTTTTATTTCCGCAAGAAATAAATGTAAGGTAAAAAAGAGGAACAAAAGTCAGAATCCCTCGTAATCTTTCAGAGGATAATGCTCTCCGTACTCCTTGAGATGCTTCTCCATCGATTCCATTTGCCTTCTGCAACACACGGTTTTTCGCAAAATTTCATTTTTTTTTTGACTCTACGTACTTTGAGTGTAGATAATCGAAATTTCTCTTTTCTCCGAAGAGCGAGGTAATTCGCGATGTTCGAAAAACGTACTTGATATGAGGCGGCATCTCGCTATAAACATCCGTGAAAAGTTCTCTCCAATGCGGTTTGAGTTTTTTTTCAGCATTCGCGAACGCGGACATGACGTTGTCCTTGGCGGATTTTTGTAGCGACTTTTCATCCTCCGCGCTCCAGTGGCCGAGTTTTTCGAGGTACGAGCGAAATTTCCCGATCGGCGAGCGTTCGTGCCAGTGATTCATCTCGTCCGAAGATCGATAAGCCGTGCTATCGTCCGAAGTGCTGTGATGCCCGAGGCTTTAAAAAAAACAGGCAAAATCAGGCAACATAAACACTCTGCTCTTTCGTTACTCCAAAAATCTCTCTCTTGAATCGTCCCAATTTCAACCGAGTTTCATCTCAAACATCCCGAATGCGCGATATTCTTGTGAAAAGGAAACATCTCAATTCGCGAAGACGAAAAACGAACTTTCAAACACAAGGCTTCGTTACTTTAATATTAAGCTCACGAAACGATCGATTTTCGTCTTCTTTTTTTATCGAAGAAGAAAGATACGCCGACGTGGGGATATTTTATAATCGGAGTCAATGATTTTTCATAGAAATATCGTGGGCGAATTCAAGCTGAAACTCTGTTGAGATTGAGAATTTAATTGAGAAGAAAGATATTGAAGAATAAAAAGAAAAAGAACAGAGTGATTATCCACGCAGGAAATTCTTATCGATTTATCGAAGAAAAACTAAAATCGACGTCTCACCGATAAGTCATCGCTTCTATGAGAACTGGTTTTTTCTCGTTTACGCAATAGTCCCGAGCTTCGCTGGTGGCTCGAAGGGTCGCCAGGATGTCGTTCCCGTCGACGCGAATCGTGTTTATGCCGTAAGCTGGGCCTCGTGCCGCGATACCGTCGCCTCTGTATTGCTCCAGCGTCGACGTGGAGATTGCGTATCCGTTGTTTCGACTGTAATTCGTCCAAACGAATTTGAGCGACTGATTTTTTCATTTTTTTCTTTTCAGAAAATTGCGTTTTTTCGAAATTTCGACAATCATACATCGCGGGCAGCGGAATTTTTTCGCGAAAATTCTCACCATATAAAAAGTACCGGGCAGTCCAGCGTCGCGGCGAAATTGAACGCCGCGTGAGCGTCACCCTCGCTCGCTGCCCCGTCGCCGAAGTAACAAGCGACGCACGCTTTTTTACCAGCACGCTTTAACGCGTACGCAGCTCCAACGGCTAAATTTGACAAAAAAATCCGTTTTGCGTTTTTTGTTTTTGAAAAATTTTGAAAATTTTTTTAAAAAAACATCGTACGCGAGAGTTTTTCGTGACTCGCGCGTGAAAAAGCATACCCTGAGGGAGTTGAGTCGTCAAGGGCGAAGATATGGTGAAGAAATTCAATCTCTTCGAGCCGTAATGAACCGGCATTTGTCTTCCTTTTCCGCCATCTTCGCAATTGCCGTAACATTGGTTCATGAATTCGGCAAAACTGAAGCCCCGATGAAGCAAAACACCTTGGGAGGATAAAATCGGTCGAAAAATCATGAAAATCGAACTTTTGGAGCAAACGAAGAATCCACGCTCACCAGCTTCTCTGTACTGCGCATAAACGAGATCTTCGAGCGTCAGAGCTTCGGCGGATCCGACTTGTACCGCTTCCTCCCCCGCGCTCGTCATGTAAAACGAGATTCTACCTTGTCGCTGAGATTCGTAGAGAATTTTGTCCATAACGCTGACATTCACCATACTTTTGTACATTTTCAACAATCGCTCCTTGTCGATCTGAAAAAACAAATTTATACGATTTTCGCACGAGAAGGAAATGATTTATCTTAATTTCTTCGGCGTTTTTTTCAAACAATACGTCGACGACTCTGAGCCGGTGATTTTTCGAAATTCGTCTCGATCGTCACCCCTTAAGCCCCTTAAGAGTTTCGATGTTTTGTCATATTGAAACATTGTACCAACATTCGCGATGTCTGCTGGCGCTGGAGCTTCGTTAGTGGGTGTTAAAACTCGATAAATCGGTATAGGATCGTAAGAGTCTTTGTTGAAAAATTTTAATTCATTGGTGAATCGACATTTCAAGCCCAAGAATGGTGGATCCGCCGCGAGGTCGCTGAACTTTTTCACCTGCAATCCATATTGTGTTTTGAAACGCGCGAGAGACCAAATTCGATTGGTTTCGAGTGCACAAATATTTACCTTTGATGCGTTACAAGGATTAAACATCCTTAAAAAATGCCTGACTGCCATTTTTACAAGATTTCTTACGACTCTCGACAGCCAACTCAGTTTGTATACAATCACAATATGCTGTATTTACGTAATGCCTTATCATAAAGCGTAGTGTGTTGGAGCTTGGTTGCGATATACAGTGATAACACATGTGCGTACATGTAGCAGAAACGTCTTATTTACTTTCGATTTCATCGCGAATGCGATTTATTCATCGAGAAAGAACGACGATGAATATACATTTCGCGATAACAGAAAACGTTGCCAATTTCACGTTTTTTCAATTAATCAATTTTAACAGCGATTCATTCGCAATAGGGAATTAATAAGCGTCCAACAACAAATAGTGTGCTGTCGTGTAACGTGTAACGTGTAATGAATATTATTCTCATAAATCCCTCAATTATTTTTAACAATGTTCTTCTTATCGACAAGATAACGACTGGAAAATACAGAAAAACTTTATTTCTTTTTCATTTTCATTTCACTGGGCACTTCGGCGGAGATGAAATTACTTTTAATTAATGGTTAATCATTAAAAAATCATATCGGAAGTCGAAAATTCCGCGTTTCGTATCATTCACGATTGGACGTTACGATTTATCTGCGGCCAATAACTCACAACCACATCAAATTTTTTCCTGAGATGCGTGGCGCGTCTGTTGTGTGCTGCCCTCTCCGCCCACATGTCGGTATCATATGACCGACGTAGCAAGAAGCCCCACTGGATAGTGGCGCCATCTTTACGTTATCCATGGACTTATTCTGACAGCGGCGCATGATCGCGCGTGGCTCTGTTGAAAATCACTTTTGTTGGTTAGAGAGGTTAGAAAGGAAGTGAAAAAGAAGCGTAGTATATTATTCCACCAGACAAATAAATCGTTTCGCGCGATAATAAAAATGGGCAAGCTCAACGTAACGATGCTTCGGTACTTGACGCGGGAGGATTTCCGCGTTTTAACAGCGGTAATTATCGATCGTTGCTTCACTTCCCCGTCGTTGTCCTCGTCGCGTCAACCCCTGGACGACGATGCAAAGCAACAAAACCCGAGATCTCCCTTTACGCCACAGAGTTTTCCGTGCTTGTGTTTCAGATCGAAATGGGAATGAAGAATCACGAGCTCGTTCCCGGATCGCTGGTCGCGCAAATTGCCAATCTCCGCCACGGCGGCGTGCACAAGCTGCTGAAAGAACTGTGCAAGCAACGTCTGGTGAGCTACGAGCGAGGAAAACATTGTGAGCAGATTTCATATTCAAAAAAGCGCCAAATTCGTAGTGCCTCGAGCCGCAACGACAGCGCGATCGCCAAAGTCGTCAAAGTCGCTTCGTCAAAGCTACCGTTCCTACTTTTTCAGACGACGGCTATCGGCTGACGAATTCCGGCTACGATTACCTGGCCCTGGAGGTGTTGGCCACCAGGGGAGTCGTAACGTCCTTTGGCAATCAAATCGGCGTCGGCAAAGAATCCAACGTTTACATAGTCGGAGATTCCGAGAGGAATCCCACGTGTCTCAAGTTACACAGACTCGGCAGGACGTGTTTCCGCAACATCAAGGAAAAGAGGGATTATTTCGGACGGAGAAAATCCATGTCGTGGCTTTATCTCTCGAGAATCTCCGCGACCAGAGAATTCGCTTACATGAAGGCTCTCGGGGAGAGAAATTTTCCGGTACCAAAGGCCATAGACTTCAACAGACACTGCGTCGTCATGGAGCTGATACAGGGGGAGCCACTGAGCGCGGTTCGCGAAGCGGACAACGTCGAGGAGCTCTACGACGAGCTGATGAATTTGATAGTCAGACTGGGCAATCACGGTGTCATTCACGGCGATTTCAACGAATTCAACATCATGATGAGCCCGGAGGGTAAGGCCGTGCTCATTGATTTCCCGCAGATGATTTCCACAGAGCATGCAAACGCGCGGTACTACTTCGAACGCGACGTCAATTGCATACGTGATTTCTTCAAAAGACGCTTCGCGTACGAGAGCTTTTTGTATCCGAGCTTCGAAGATATATCGTGAGTGGGCGCACCTATTTTTACGATTTTCTCTCTTTTTTTTTTTTTCATTGTAACGGATTTTACTTTGCAGTCGTCAAGACTGCATCGACGCGGAAATCAAAGCGAGCGGTTTTACGAAAAAGATGGAGAAGGACTTGTTGGTGGAAATGGGCATCAATGTCGAAGAGAATGACGATGACGATGACGATGACGAGGAAAACGATGAAGAGTCCCGCCAGGTGGCGTCGGATGACGAGACGCTCCGGAAGCTCTGCGAAAAGACGATCGGCGAGTTGAAGTTACAGGAGGAAAATGATTGCTCCTGTCCGACGGTGAACGAAGAGGAGGAAGAATCCGTCGTCCCGTGTCGGGATGTCGAAATTACGCGATTGAACATTTCGAAAGGGACGTTCCTGGAGGACGATGACGATGATCGTCGAGCACCGGCGCATCGTGAAGTATTCGACGATTCGAGAAGCGGCGTCAGGAGCGTCTGTTCCACAGCTGCCGCTTCCATAGCTCCGGATGTGATAAAGAACCGCACCAGGCTCACCCTGCAAAAGCGCGAAAAGAAGAATCAACGAACGAGAAAAACGCTGGCCAAGGGCGAGGCCAGCGCCACCACGCGTACGCGACGCGAGAATCGCGACAACATCAAACAGTCGATGGGAGATGGGATATGGGGGTGAGGTCAGAAAACGGAAGTGAAAAAACACTTGTTCCTGCTCGCGTTTCGATAAATCGTGTCGGACACGCGTTTTTCTCTCTCTCTCTCGCGATATTTTCATTGGTTTGTCGAATAAAAACTAAAAATTCATTACACCCCGATTTTTCGCGACACGACGCATTTTCATTTGTTCTCCATACGAGGATAAGCTACATCGCTTTGACGATCAAGTCGATGATTATTACGACAATAAAACGGTAAATATGTACGATCGAAATTGAAATTCGGCGACGAGACGTATCGATTGTTTATTGGCACGTAAATCGATACAGGATCGTCGTATCTTTCGAGGGGCAAAAGTGGAGACTCGAGCGAGTTTTGCTTCGTTCCGAGCGGCTTTGTTGTTCAACGACAATATCTCCGCGTGATTCGTTCCATTAGCTCACTCGACGGCGCTCTAGGACTCTCGACGACGCTCGAACACACGCTGCACGGTGCTTCGAGAAACTTTCAGTCGGTTTTTGTTTTCCGAAATGGCACGAGTGGAGACCCATGAACTTTTCACGTTTACACGTGCGTTTCAAGCGTATACCACATTTATCGGAGCACTTGTAATCGCTTGTTGTCATTAGCTCCGCCACTGATCTTTTCGCCTCGCAATGGAGAGCTGCTCTCGGCTCTCGGGCATCTGGTCACACTGTTCGTGGACAATAAAACGATCACGTGACTCGCGCATCAGGCTCGTTCTTCGGTCCTAGTACCGTGGCGCTGCGCGCGCGTACATAACCTCGAAATATCTTGTATACAACAAGAAAAATGTATGTATCGATATATCCGTGTACATTAGGGTGGGCCATGTATTCGAAGTATTCTATGAGCCCTCCTACAAAGGCACGTGGGATTGAAAATGTTGTAATTTTTCCAAAATTCGTGTTTTTCACTGATAAAAGTAATGAATATCGTCTCGGAAGTTTCTCGGTTGTAACAACGTCGATGGACGTACTATGGTCGGATCGTCGCGCGTCTCGGCTAATTAATTAGAGTGCCGGTGCGAATTGTTTGATCCGAGGAATGCGCCGAATTGAGCCAGCCAGTATTCCTCTGGATTCTGGATTCTCCAATCCGCGACAGTTTTATTACACCCACACACACACACACATAAACGTACTATAAATATACATCTGACAAGCTGCTCCGCGAGACTCGCTGACAACGTTTGCAGTTTGCAGCTCGAGTACGTTTGGCTGGGTCGATGGGTAATGGGTAAATATCATCGGGATATTTCCCTCGAGGGAGGGATGATTATGTTTCCTATGCCTTTTGTGCTTTTCGTCCTTTTCGTGCAGCGTGACGTTCGTCACAGACTCGTCCTCGCCAACGAATCCCTTCCTTCTTCGCCAGTGCTGGAATTTTTAAAGACGAAAAATACCCCAAACGCGACCCTGTCTCGAATCGGACACATTTCATGTTCGACACTTTGCTCCCGCGCTTTTTCGAACGCGTTTCTTTTGGGGAATTTTGCAAAAACAGATACAAAATGAAACACAGCATCCTCTGCTTCTCAATGTGTAATTGGATAATAAATAACGAATAATAAGAAAAATTGCATTAAATAAATGCATTTTAATGGAAAATACGACATTGATCATTCAGTGCTTTCCGAATGGGCACGAACATCTCCGTTTATCCGCTCGATAAAGACGTCATCCGACCAACAGTCGAGTTTTTCTCCCTTTCGCTCTCTTAGCTGCCTATTGGACCATTCGAATTAGCTCTTATCGCGAATGGGGGTCTACATCGAGAAGCTGCTTTTACAAAAGTCCTCGGACCTCCCGAGATGAGCACTTGTTCCGCCCGTGCGAGTGTATTGTACGCGCGTACGTACACGTACAATAGAGTGTCCTTTATTCCCCAAGTAGACTTTTTCCACTTCGGTATGCGCAATATCATCAGTTTACAGTCCAAAAACACCGTCGAAATTTTTTCAAAATTTTGCAAATGCCGTTAAATCTACAAGAGACTTTTGTTTTTACATCACCGAATGTCTTATAGTCGAAGGAGAATCGAAAGTTTCTAAAAATCGATATACCGAGAGTGAACAAAATTTTCATGCGAAAAGTCCTTGAATTTCGAAAAAAAAACTCCTGCGGCGTTTTTAGGCACTTATTTGCCATTCGTCCGTGTTGGTATTTCGTCTTCCGGTGGGCGAAACTCTCGCCGCGTAGAATCCGGAATCCACAGCCGTAGAAGGATTGGTGACAAAGTGGAAAAGGACATTCCAAAATTTTTTCAAAATTTTGCAAATGCCGTTAAAACTACAAGAGAATCTTGTTTTTAGATCACCAAGAGTCTTACAGTCGAAGGAGAATCGAAAGTTTCTAAAAATCGATATACCGAGAGTGAACAAAATTTTCATGCGAAAAGTCCTTGAATTTCGAAAAAAAAACTCCTGCGGCGTTTTTAGGCACTTATTTGCCATTCGTCCGTGTTGGTATTTTGTCTTCCGGTGGGCGAAACTCTCGCCGCGTAGAATCCGGAATCCACAGCCGTAGAAGGATTGGTGACAAAGTGGAAAAGGACATTCCAAAATTTTTTCAAAATTTTGCAAATGCCGTTAAAACTACAAGAGAATCTTGTTTTTACATCACCAAATGTCTTATAGTCGAAGGAGAATCGACAGTTTCTAAAAATCGATATACCGAGAGTGAACAAAATTTTCCTGCGAAAAGTCCTTGAATTTCGAAAAAAAAACTCCTGCGGCGTTTTTAGGCACTTATTTGCCATTCGTCCGTGTTGGTATTTCGTCTTCCGGTGGGCGAAACTCTCGCCGCGTGGAATCCGGAATCCACAGCCGTAGAAGGATTGGTGACAAAGTGGAAAAGGACATTCCAAAATTTTTTCAAAATTTTGCAAATGCCGTTAAAACTACAAGAGAATCTTGTTTTTACATCACCAAATGTCTTATAGTCGAAGGAGAATCGACAGTTTCTAAAAATCGATATACCGAGAGTGAACAAAATTTTCCTGCGAAAAGTCCTTGAATTTCGAAAAAAAAACTCCTGCGGCGTTTTTAGGCACTTATTTGCCATTCGTCCGTGTTGGTATTTCGTCTTCCGGTGGGCGAAACTCTCGCCGCGTGGAATCCGGAATCCACAGCCGTAGAAGGATTGGTGACAAAGTGGAAAAGGACATTCCAAAATTTTTTCAAAATTTTGCAAATGCCGTTAAAACCACAAGAGAATCTTGTTTTTAGATCACCAAGAGTCTTACAGTCGAAGGAGAATCGAAAGTTTCTAAAAATCGATATACCGAGAGTGAACAAAATTTTCATGCGAAAAGTCCTTGAATTTCGAGAAAAAAACTCCTGCGTCGTTTTTAGGCACTTATTTACCATTCGTCCGTGTTGGTATTTCGTCTTCCGGTGGGCGAAACTCCCGCCGCGTGGAATCCGGAATCCACAGCCGTAGAAGGATTGGTGACAAAGTGGAAAAGGACATTTCAAAATTTATTCAAAATTTTGCAAATGCCGTTAAAACCACAAGAGAATCTTGTTTTTAGATCACCAAGAGTCTTACAGTCGAAGGAGAATCGAAAGTTTCTAAAAATCGATATACCGAGAGTGAACAAAATTTTCATGCGAAAAGTCCTTGAATTTCGAGAAAAAAACTCCTGCGTCGTTTTTAGGCACTTATTTACCATTCGTCCGTGTTGGTATTTCGTCTTCCGGTGGGCGAAACTCCCGCCGCGTAGAATCCGGAATCCACAGGCGTAGAAGGATTAGTGACAAAGTGGAAAAGGACATTTCAAAGTTTTTTCAAAATTTTGCAAATGCCGTTAAAACTACAAGAGAATCTTGTTTTTACATCACCAAATGTCTTATAGTCGAAGGAGAATCGACAGTTTCTAAAAATCGATATACCGAGAGTGAACAAAATTTTCCTGCAAAAAGTCCTTGAATTTCGAAAAAAAAACTCCTGCGGCGTTTTTAGGCACTTATTTGCCATTCGTCCGTGTTGGTATTTCGTCTTCCGGTGGGCGAAACTCTCGCCGCGTGGAATCCGGAATCCACAGCCGTAGAAGGATTGGTGACAAAGTGGAAAAGGACATTCCAAAATTTTTTCAAAATTTTGCAAATGCCGTTAAAACTACAAGAGAATCTTGTTTTTACATCACCAAATGTCTTATAGTCGAAGGAGAATCGACAGTTTCTAAAAATCGATATACCGAGAGTGAACAAAATTTTCCTGCGAAAAGTCCTTGAATTTCGAAAAAAAAACTCCTGCGGCGTTTTTAGGCACTTATTTGCCATTCGTCCGTGTTGGTATTTCGTCTTCCGGTGGGCGAAACTCTCGCCGCGTGGAATCCGGAATCCACAGCCGTAGAAGGATTGGTGACAAAGTGGAAAAGGACATTCCAAAATTTTTTCAAAATTTTGCAAATGCCGTTAAAACTACAAGAGAATCTTGTTTTTACATCACCAAATGTCTTATAGTCGAAGGAGAATCGACAGTTTCTAAAAATCGATATACCGAGAGTGAACAAAATTTTCCTGCGAAAAGTCCTTGAATTTCGAAAAAAAAACTCCTGCGGCGTTTTTAGGCACTTATTTGCCATTCGTCCGTGTTGGTATTTCGTCTTCCGGTGGGCGAAACTCTCGCCGCGTGGAATCCGGAATCCACAGCCGTAGAAGGATTGGTGACAAAGTGGAAAAGGACATTCCAAAATTTTTTCAAAATTTTGCAAATGCCGTTAAAACCACAAGAGAATCTTGTTTTTAGATCACCAAGAGTCTTACAGTCGAAGGAGAATCGAAAGTTTCTAAAAATCGATATACCGAGAGTGAACAAAATTTTCATGCGAAAAGTCCTTGAATTTCGAGAAAAAAACTCCTGCGTCGTTTTTAGGCACTTATTTACCATTCGTCCGTGTTGGTATTTCGTCTTCCGGTGGGCGAAACTCCCGCCGCGTGGAATCCGGAATCCACAGCCGTAGAAGGATTGGTGACAAAGTGGAAAAGGACATTTCAAAATTTATTCAAAATTTTGCAAATGCCGTTAAAACCACAAGAGAATCTTGTTTTTAGATCACCAAGAGTCTTACAGTCGAAGGAGAATCGAAAGTTTCTAAAAATCGATATACCGAGAGTGAACAAAATTTTCATGCGAAAAGTCCTTGAATTTCGAGAAAAAAACTCCTGCGTCGTTTTTAGGCACTTATTTACCATTCGTCCGTGTTGGTATTTCGTCTTCCGGTGGGCGAAACTCCCGCCGCGTAGAATCCGGAATCCACAGGCGTAGAAGGATTAGTGACAAAGTGGAAAAGGACATTTCAAAGTTTTTTCAAAATTTTGCAAATGCCGTTAAAACTACAAGAGAATCTTGTTTTTACATCACCAAATGTCTTATAGTCGAAGGAGAATCGACAGTTTCTAAAAATCGATATACCGAGAGTGAACAAAATTTTCCTGCAAAAAGTCCTTGAATTTCGAAAAAAAAACTCCTGCGGCGTTTTTAGGCACTTATTTGCCATTCGTCCGTGTTGGTATTTCGTCTTCCGGTGGGCGAAACTCTCGCCGCGTGGAATCCGGAATCCACAGCCGTAGAAGGATTGGTGACAAAGTGGAAAAGGACATTCCAAAATTTTTTCAAAATTTTGCAAATGCCGTTAAAACTACAAGAGAATCTTGTTTTTACATCACCAAATGTCTTATAGTCGAAGGAGAATCGACAGTTTCTAAAAATCGATATACCGAGAGTGAACAAAATTTTCCTGCGAAAAGTCCTTGAATTTCGAAAAAAAAACTCCTGCGGCGTTTTTAGGCACTTATTTGCCATTCGTCCGTGTTGGTATTTCGTCTTCCGGTGGGCGAAACTCTCGCCGCGTGGAATCCGGAATCCACAGCCGTAGAAGGATTGGTGACAAAGTGGAAAAGGACATTCCAAAATTTTTTCAAAATTTTGCAAATGCCGTTAAAACCACAAGAGAATCTTGTTTTTAGATCACCAAGAGTCTTACAGTCGAAGGAGAATCGAAAGTTTCTAAAAATCGATATACCGAGAGTGAACAAAATTTTCATGCGAAAAGTCCTTGAATTTCGAGAAAAAAACTCCTGCGTCGTTTTTAGGCACTTATTTACCATTCGTCCGTGTTGGTATTTCGTCTTCCGGTGGGCGAAACTCCCGCCGCGTGGAATCCGGAATCCACAGCCGTAGAAGGATTGGTGACAAAGTGGAAAAGGACATTTCAAAATTTATTCAAAATTTTGCAAATGCCGTTAAAACCACAAGAGAATCTTGTTTTTAGATCACCAAGAGTCTTACAGTCGAAGGAGAATCGAAAGTTTCTAAAAATCGATATACCGAGAGTGAACAAAATTTTCATGCGAAAAGTCCTTGAATTTCGAGAAAAAAACTCCTGCGTCGTTTTTAGGCACTTATTTACCATTCGTCCGTGTTGGTATTTCGTCTTCCGGTGGGCGAAACTCCCGCCGCGTAGAATCCGGAATCCACAGGCGTAGAAGGATTAGTGACAAAGTGGAAAAGGACATTTCAAAGTTTTTTCAAAATTTTGCAAATGCCGTTAAAACTACAAGAGAATCTTGTTTTTACATCACCAAATGTCTTATAGTCGAAGGAGAATCGACAGTTTCTAAAAATCGATATACCGAGAGTGAACAAAATTTTCCTGCAAAAAGTCCTTGAATTTCGAAAAAAAAACTCCTGCGGCGTTTTTAGGCACTTATTTGCCATTCGTCCGTGTTGGTATTTCGTCTTCCGGTGGGCGAAACTCTCGCCGCGTGGAATCCGGAATCCACAGCCGTAGAAGGATTGGTGACAAAGTGGAAAAGGACATTCCAAAATTTTTTCAAAATTTTGCAAATGCCGTTAAAACTACAAGAGAATCTTGTTTTTACATCACCAAATGTCTTATAGTCGAAGGAGAATCGACAGTTTCTAAAAATCGATATACCGAGAGTGAACAAAATTTTCCTGCGAAAAGTCCTTGAATTTCGAAAAAAAAACTCCTGCGGCGTTTTTAGGCACTTATTTGCCATTCGTCCGTGTTGGTATTTCGTCTTCCGGTGGGCGAAACTCTCGCCGCGTGGAATCCGGAATCCACAGCCGTAGAAGGATTGGTGACAAAGTGGAAAAGGACATTCCAAAATTTTTTCAAAATTTTGCAAATGCCGTTAAAACCACAAGAGAATCTTGTTTTTAGATCACCAAGAGTCTTACAGTCGAAGGAGAATCGAAAGTTTCTAAAAATCGATATACCGAGAGTGAACAAAATTTTCATGCGAAAAGTCCTTGAATTTCGAGAAAAAAACTCCTGCGTCGTTTTTAGGCACTTATTTACCATTCGTCCGTGTTGGTATTTCGTCTTCCGGTGGGCGAAACTCCCGCCGCGTGGAATCCGGAATCCACAGCCGTAGAAGGATTGGTGACAAAGTGGAAAAGGACATTTCAAAATTTATTCAAAATTTTGCAAATGCCGTTAAAACCACAAGAGAATCTTGTTTTTAGATCACCAAGAGTCTTACAGTCGAAGGAGAATCGAAAGTTTCTAAAAATCGATATACCGAGAGTGAACAAAATTTTCATGCGAAAAGTCCTTGAATTTCGAGAAAAAAACTCCTGCGTCGTTTTTAGGCACTTATTTACCATTCGTCCGTGTTGGTATTTCGTCTTCCGGTGGGCGAAACTCCCGCCGCGTAGAATCCGGAATCCACAGGCGTAGAAGGATTAGTGACAAAGTGGAAAAGGACATTTCAAAGTTTTTTCAAAATTTTGCAAATGCCGTTAAAACTACAAGAGAATCTTGTTTTTACATCACCAAATGTCTTATAGTCGAAGGAGAATCGACAGTTTCTAAAAATCGATATACCGAGAGTGAACAAAATTTTCCTGCAAAAAGTCCTTGAATTTCGAAAAAAAAACTCCTGCGGCGTTTTTAGGCACTTATTTGCCATTCGTCCGTGTTGGTATTTCGTCTTCCGGTGGGCGAAACTCTCGCCGCGTGGAATCCGGAATCCACAGCCGTAGAAGGATTGGTGACAAAGTGGAAAAGGACATTCCAAAATTTTTTCAAAATTTTGCAAATGCCGTTAAAACTACAAGAGAATCTTGTTTTTACATCACCAAATGTCTTATAGTCGAAGGAGAATCGACAGTTTCTAAAAATCGATATACCGAGAGTGAACAAAATTTTCCTGCGAAAAGTCCTTGAATTTCGAAAAAAAAACTCCTGCGGCGTTTTTAGGCACTTATTTGCCATTCGTCCGTGTTGGTATTTCGTCTTCCGGTGGGCGAAACTCTCGCCGCGTGGAATCCGGAATCCACAGCCGTAGAAGGATTGGTGACAAAGTGGAAAAGGACATTCCAAAATTTTTTCAAAATTTTGCAAATGCCGTTAAAACCACAAGAGAATCTTGTTTTTAGATCACCAAGAGTCTTACAGTCGAAGGAGAATCGAAAGTTTCTAAAAATCGATATACCGAGAGTGAACAAAATTTTCATGCGAAAAGTCCTTGAATTTCGAGAAAAAAACTCCTGCGTCGTTTTTAGGCACTTATTTACCATTCGTCCGTGTTGGTATTTCGTCTTCCGGTGGGCGAAACTCCCGCCGCGTGGAATCCGGAATCCACAGCCGTAGAAGGATTGGTGACAAAGTGGAAAAGGACATTTCAAAATTTATTCAAAATTTTGCAAATGCCGTTAAAACCACAAGAGAATCTTGTTTTTAGATCACCAAGAGTCTTACAGTCGAAGGAGAATCGAAAGTTTCTAAAAATCGATATACCGAGAGTGAACAAAATTTTCATGCGAAAAGTCCTTGAATTTCGAGAAAAAAACTCCTGCGTCGTTTTTAGGCACTTATTTACCATTCGTCCGTGTTGGTATTTCGTCTTCCGGTGGGCGAAACTCCCGCCGCGTAGAATCCGGAATCCACAGGCGTAGAAGGATTAGTGACAAAGTGGAAAAGGACATTTCAAAGTTTTTTCAAAATTTTGCAAATGCCGTTAAAACTACAAGAGAATCTTGTTTTTACATCACCAAATGTCTTATAGTCGAAGGAGAATCGACAGTTTCTAAAAATCGATATACCGAGAGTGAACAAAATTTTCCTGCAAAAAGTCCTTGAATTTCGAAAAAAAAACTCCTGCGGCGTTTTTAGGCACTTATTTGCCATTCGTCCGTGTTGGTATTTCGTCTTCCGGTCGGCGAAACTCCCGCCGCGTAGAATCCGGAATCCACAGCCGTAGAAGGATTAGTGACAAAGTGGAAAAGGACCCCGCGAACGCTCGGCCGCAAGCGTACCGCTCGAGGTATACGAGGAATACACGCGCGTATATATACACGTACGAGGCTTCATATCCAAAAGTTGCATCGACAAAAGCCGCGCGAGCTTTGAGCTCACCGCTCTCGGCTTTTTACTCGCAAACTCGTCGCGTTCGTTCCCGGTATACGCATCAGCGTTTAATATTGGCAAAGTGCTCGAGCAAAAAAGAACGCGACTGAATTATGAATTTTGCATCCCGCCTGATGCGGATTGCGCACAGACCATGCGCCATTATGCATACGTGTACGCTTTTTTGTCATCGAGCTTCACAGCAGAGCGAAAAACGAGGGAAAAAACTCGTCCTATCCACGGATGTGCATAGAGCACACGGAGTACAGAGATTTTTTCGCGTTTTCTTATGATCAAGAAACTCGCGGACGACTTTTGTACCTCGCTGGAGGTTGACGGGCTGCGGCAATCGCTTTTTCACGGTGCTTTATCATTTTTTGCATCCCATCTCCCTTTTAGCTTCTTCTTCCCGTTGCTGGATGCCGAGTATCGCGAAATAACGTTTTCATCTCGATCCGCTACACGCGGAACGATATCCGCGTGGATGAGGGTGTCTGCTGTCTTCAGAATCCATCGTTAGTTTCCAGAGCCTGTAAAGACGGCGCTTTTGACGACGTGATCGCACCGCCTGTACGGCGTTTCTGCACTTTTTTGCACTCTTGTTTCAGACGTTATTTTTAGGCCGCAAAGTACGGAGTGATGAGCAGCAGGAGTGAGAAAACAGAGTCAACTCGGGATACGATAGACACCCTAAAGTTGGCGGATCTTCGGTTCATTCGCGAAATGTATCGCTTTTTTCTATCGTTTTTACAATCAGAGCGGAAAAGCGTCTAAAACGACGCACGGAAAGCCGGAATAACGAGTTTCCCACGTAAATCGGTCCTCGGAAACGCGGCGTTCGAGTATTTTTCGTACCAACATAAACGAAACCTTCGATCTCAATTAATTCAAAATAAATGCCTTTTTTCGGTCTCTGTGAAAAAAATAACACCCTAAAGTTCGCGGATATTCGGTTTATTTGCGAAATGTATCGCTTTTTTCTATCGTTTTTACGATCAGAGCGGAAAAGCGTCTAAAACGACGCACGGAAAGCCGGAATAACGAGTTTCCCACGTAAATCGGTCCTCGGAAGCGCGGCGTTCGAGTATTTTTCGTACCAACATAAACGAAACCTTCGATCTCAATTAATTCAAAATAAATGCCTTTTTTCGGTCTCTGTGAAAAAAATAACACCCTAAAGTTCGCGGATATTCGGTTTATTTGCGAAATGTATCGCTTTTTTCTATCGTTTTTACGATCAGAGCGGAAAAGCGTCTAAAACGACGCACGGAAAGCCGGAATAACGAGTTTCCCACGTAAATCGGTCCTCGGAAACGCGGCGTTCGAGTATTTTTCGTACCAACATAAACGAAACCTTCGATCTCAATTAATTCAACATAAATGCCTTTTTTCGGTCTCTGTGACGTAACGCGACGTGAAAAAAATGACACCCTAAAGTTCGCGGATATTCGGTTCATTCGCGAAATGTATCGCTTTTTTTCTATCGTTTTTACGATCAAAGCGGAAAAGCGTCTAAAACGACGTACGGAAAGCCGGAATAACGAGTTTCCCACGTAAATCGGTCCTCGGAAGCGCGGCGTTAGCGTATTTTTCCTGTCGACATAAACGAAACATTCGCTCGTAATTAAATCGAAATAAATGCCTTTTTTCGGCCGCTTCTTCTCGAAAAGCTGGCCGAAAATCGCTTTTCGGTTCGGTTTGTTAGGTTTTTTTCGTTTTTTTTTCTCAATCTCGTACAATTTGGAATTGCAAAGTCCCAGGAAACGTGTCGTCATCTCCGCGCGCCTCCGTGCCGATAACTTTTTTCGGCTCCTCCGTGGTGTGGAAAATCGGTGCTGCAACGTCGCTCTCGTCGTTGATGCCCGAATAAACGTCGGATGACGAGCGTACCTCGACTTTAACGCGAGAAATATGAATTGTTAATACGGAAGGTAAAAGCAATTTTATGTACTCTACATAATGCGAGAGCACGGGAGAGCTCTCGCCGATGTGGTACATTCTTCGGATGCTGGAGAAAGCTGTACGTATAGGTATACATAATGGTGTATAAAAGAGAAAAAAAAGGCGCTACCGCGGAAGAAAGAAGCACGCGGAGTTGTATGCAAATTCGAAACGGGAGGCGAGATCGCATGGCTTTGCCTCCTACTTATTTTTCCCTCAATCTCTCTGCTCTCTCTCCTGGCCCCGCATATATTAGTTTTTATCTGTTTAACTTTTTTATCCAACGGTAATTTTCATAAAATCTTTCGGTCCCCGTTCGCTCTCCCCGCAAGGATGAGCTTTCTTCGCTCGCTTCTCCTTTTCCCTCGTCTCTTGCCCTCCCCGTCGATCGTAGAGCGCGCGAGAACGACTTTTTATCGCGAAACAGGCGGTTTTTTCTATTTGTTGAAAAACAATTTTGAATATTCGTTTTTTCCCTACTCTCGCGTTGCGTTAAGCGCGTGTGCCGTCACACACGGGGCGCAGATGGGACAGAATCGTAGCTCGAAATTTGTCTTTTTTTTTTCCCGACGATTTTCGATCTCTGCGGTTTTATCCGACTGTACGGAGACTCGGTGTTCGGTCCATTACGTATATTGCGTAATTAACCCCGCGTTCGCCCAACTTGAATGTACTCGCGCATGTACGTGTGCTGATGAATACAGCGACGAGTGTCCCCGCAGCGGAGATACGCGGTTGCGGCGCTCGATCGGCGACTCGCGGTCCCCAGGGGTCGATCGCTCATCTCTCATCCTCGAGCCCCGCCTGCGCCTATTATACACGTGTATATGCACACTCGTATCTCGATTCACATACAATACGGGAAATTCTACGTGAAATTGCAATTTTCCTTGTGCAGGCGATTTAAACAATGCTTTTTTTTCAATATATCGATATTTTTTTCACGTCGAATTCCATGTCGCGTTAAGATCTCTGTTGTACATCGGGTTTTTCTTCGTCGGTCTTTGAATTTTGAGAAACATCGTTTCGCTTCGCGGTCTCGCGACAACAATGTTTTTTTTCGCAGTCGTACGCGAAGAGAGATTAAATTTGCGAATAATTTTCGATTACCGAGGTGTGAGTCCGTGTACGCAACGTCTCTCGGATGTACGTGCACGAAACGGGAAACAAAATCGCCACCCTCCCCGTCGCGTAACGCGAGTGGTCGGCTGATTTCGATTATCGATAACGCGCCTCGCTCCTCTCTTTTCGAAACGGCATCGGTTGTCGTCGCTCGCGATTTCCGGCCGCGAGTCCGGCCTGCGCTCCTGTCCGAAAGAGCCTAGACAGTTCGGTCTGGCTCCAGCGTTCCACATAATGAAACACGACCCTTCCTTCTCGATATTACGATTGAATTTTTCGCCCACCCAAACTGGCATCGGGTATATGGGTATGACACTTTTGTGGAATTCCCGTCACGTTAGGGAGCCGCGAATCAGGGTGTCGCGATGCGCGACCTTGCCCGTTTACGATCTTTAGACGCAAAACTAACTTCCGGTGCTCCAGGGTAATCGAGAGCAGCGTTACCCCACAAGAGCGAAGCGGAAAATGCCCTCGATCATAATGGATCGAGCCGCAAAGTTGGAACGCAGGTGCGTATCGCGGGTATCCGCGTAAATATGTAAATAGGAGGCTGTGCGGCAATTAGCCGTGAGGGATCGTCGCGTACCCACGACGACCCCCGAAACACCCGATGGGCAGTGTCCTCTGGGAGTCGTGGATAATCGGCGTGTGAATCCATCGTGATTTTCGACATCTGGCGCTCTCTCGACATTGACGCTCATTAATCATTGAGTAACTTTCGAGTGCCAGCCTCAGCCTCGCTCGTTCAACACCTGTACATTTCTGGATTGCCCCCTGCATACATACGTAAATGCGTATGTATAACGTGACGTAATCCAGCCGCCAATTCATCGCGGCTGAATTACGTATACTTTGAGAAAGTATACTTTCTATGTGGGTAACTCAGTGACCGGAAAAAGAAAGTTTGACAACGGGTGGATGAAATCGATTCTGTCGAGTAGAGGATGCTTAATTAAGTTTGAAACCACGTGGTAAAAAAAGACAAAACAAATAATATCAATACGAAGAAGAATCATCGGGAGGGAACGAAGTCGAAAGAAAATATTTCATTTGATCATTCAAAATAAATGAATCCAATGTTTAAAGAAAATCTAAACTCATTCTGCAAAGTACAGAGTAACAGTTTGTTATAAAAGTGCGTATGAATTTTGAAAAAAGAGACAATAAAAATATCAATAGAGAAAGGATTGTTCATGGGGTAGCTTTTGTTGCGATGCAAGCTGTCTCTCTGCGAAATCAATGTCAGTTTGAAAATGTAGCCGTTAACGGGTACCAAAGGAAGTCGCTTCTGAATTAATAGCATTGGTACGTATTTATATATTTTCAATCAACGAAATTTCTTACAATTGTCAAATGATATTGGTCATACTTGCTCCACCTTCGGCGTTGCAATTTTGTAGGTATTGTTAATCATCTCCATCGGCCAGGGTGTGACCACTGGTGTTGTTATTTGACCACTTGATTCTCCTAACTTTGCTGGTTTTAAACACTTTTCACTGACTGTCTTGTATTGCTCATTTAGCACGGATTGTTTTTCCACCACTTCTGAAAACTCTGACTTAATCGGCTTATTCCATTGATCCTCCATTCTTCCTGTTGGACTCGACAGCTTAATCTGGTGATACCATTGGTCCTCAGCTACTTCTGATGGAGCGCCTTCCTCTACCGGACCAGAGCCAGAGGGCTTGATTCGTTCGATCCATGGCTCCTCTTTGACTTCTGTTAGATTCGCTGCAAGTTCTGGGTATCGAATCTTGAGCTGTTTGTACCAATGCTCCTCTGCAAGAGGACCCACTTCCACTTCACAGTTCTCTAGTTCAATCCGCTTATTCTGTACATCCTCTGTCAATTGTCGTGATTTTAGTCTCAACGCCTTTCTACTCGCGTAGAACTCTTTTTGTCGCTTCCGCTCCTTCTCCGCCAGTTCTGGCGACTTCAGCATCAACGCCTTTCTACGCGCGTAGTACTCTTTTCGTCGCTTCCGCTGCTGCTCCGCCAGTTCTGGCGACTTCAGCATCAACGCCTTTTTACGCGCGTAGTACTCTCTATATCGCTTCCGCTCCTTCTCCGCCAGTTCTGGCGATTTCAGCATCAACGCCTTTTTACGCGCGTGGTACTCTTTTCGTCGCTTCCGCTTCTTTTCCGCCAGTTCTGGCGACTTCAGCATCAACGCCTTTTGACGCGCGTAGTACTCTCTACATCGCGTCCGCTGCTTCTCCGCCAGTTCTGGCGACTTCAGCATCAACGTCTTTTGAGATCTTTGCACATGCTGCTCTTCTGTATCAGTTCCGTCACCTTTGGAGGAGCAGTTTAATCCTGTAGTCAAGTTTCGTTCGGATCTTGGTACGCGTTGTCTCAATATTTCTCGAGAATCCTATCGACAAACCAAAAATTTATATTCAAGCTCACGTTGACGATTATTCAACTACCATACATCGATGCAAGATCCACGTTTGTATTTTTTTAATGAATATTCACCTTTCTCTCTGGAACATTGATTTTTGCAACTTTTCGGTCAGCAACGGACTCGATGTTTTCCGGCGGGGTGGAGAAAATCCCTGTGATCCCAAGGACGATGAGGTAGATGATCGCAAACTCGGATATTTTCATCGTGATGATGAAATTGAGACGTAGATTAAAATCGAGTTTAAAATTCGGAATAAACTGCACGTAAAAAAATGGCCTGTGGATTTTACAGAAAAAAGTATGTAAAATTTACGGAGTCCACTTTCTGTAAAATTTACAGATAAAATATGTGTTTTTTACAGATGGAATTATGTAGAAACTACATATTTTTTCTGTAAATTTAGATTAATATTCTATGTAAAATTTACAGAGAAAGTATGTATTTTTTACAGATGGGATTATGTAGAAAGTACATATTATTTCTGTACATTTCACATAATTTTATGAATATTTAATGATAAATTGTGTAAAATGTGTAAAAATTTTCTATCATTATTGTTGGATAACTTTTCAAATAAGAACAAATTATTAATAAAAATTACAGATAATTATCTGTTAGTTGTGCATTTTTTAATTTTATAATCATAATGCGTCAGTTCTCGGAAATTTTATCGATAATTATTTTATACTCTTGACTTTCTTTGTTTTTGTTCATCGGGACGGCCGTCTAATCAAACGTAATTTGACACCTCCATTCCCCAATAACTATAATAATGAAGAGGGGTAATCAGGGGAACTTACATATGCTACATAGCGTTGCTCACACGTACGAAAAAGTGGCGTCACTGTCGATTATTATGAGAACCTATTTCACTTTTCTTCATTACTTACGAATTTGATTTTCACATTAAATTTTCAGTAATAATGATAGGAGTTCATCTGTAATAATGACAGAGAACTTCTGTAATAATGACAGAAAACTTCTGTAATTTTAACAGAGTAAATTCTGTAATTATAACAGAGTGTATTCTGTAATTATTACAGAAGTGGATCTGTAATAATCACAGACTCAATATGTAAAATTTACAGATTTAGGTTTACAGATTTCAACATGTAAAAGTAACATGTACGGATTAGTAAATTTTACATAAAATGATTTACAGATAAGATTCTGCAAATTTCACAGACTTTTCTGTAAATTCTACAGGGCAGTTTTTTCCGTGTGGCGACGAGAAATTCGGGCAAAGTATTATTGACGAGATCGCGCACTAAAGTTGCAGGCTTTTAATGCGGGTTTCGTGGTTCAGGCTTGAGTATTTATACATTTGTCGATAAAGTCTTTTAATCTGAATACAATGAAGAAACACGACACCTGTGGCAACGAGAGGAGGAGCGTATAGATGGGCTAAAAACGTTCACGATCCGAGAATTCCCATTTGTCATTTAATCATTGTCCCATTTTATCAGCTGCGCAAACAAACGTAGACAACTTCGTAGATGGAAGAAGCTCCGATGAAATAACGAAATCTCTCAATAATTTTTTATGCCGCACCATTTTTGTTGCCTTTTAACCAAATTCTTAACAATTTTCAAGTAAATGCACGGAAAAAACTGCCCTGTGGAATTTACAGAAAAGTCTGTGAAATTTGCAGAATCTTATCTGTAAATCATTTTATGTAAAATTTACTAATCCGTACATGTTACTTTTACATGTTGAAATCTGTAAACCTAAATCTGTAAATTTTACATATTGAGTCTGTAATTATTACAGAAGTGTATCTGTCATTATTACAGATGAACTCCTATCATTATTACTGAAAATTTAATGTGAAAATCAAATTCGTAAGTAATGAAGAAAAGTGAAATAGGTTCTCATAATAATCGACAGTGACGCCACTTTTTCGTACGTATGAGCAACGCTATGTAGCATGTGTAAATTCCCCTGATTACCCCTCTTCATTATTATAGTTATTGGGGAATGGAGGTGTCAAATTACGTTTGATTAGACGGCCGTCCCGATGAACAAAAACAAAGAAAGTCAAGAGTATAAAATAATTATCGATAAAATTTCCGAGAACTGACGCATTATGATTATAAAATTAAAAAATGCACAACTAACAGATAATTATCTGTAGTTTTTATTAATAATTTGTTTTTATTTCAAAAGTTATCCAACAATAATGATAGAAAATTTTTACAGATTTTACACAATTGATCATTAAATATTCATAAAATTATGTGAAATGTACAGAAATAATATGTACTTTCTACATAATCCCATCTGTAAAAAATACATACTTTCTCTGTAAATTTTACATAGAATATTAATCTAAATTTACGGAAAAAATATGTAGTTTCTACATAATTCCATCTGTAAAAAATACATATTTTATCTGTAAATTTTACAGAAAGTGGACTCTGTAAATTTTACAGACTTTTTTCTGTAAAATCCACAGGCCATTTTTTTCCGTGTGGGCTTACAGAATACAGAATATATCTGCAAATTAAAAGTTTGGAATAAAGTAGCGGAATTATGTTAAGGCAATGAGAAATTAAATACGAATTTATTTTTTCCATGTTCTTATCGTGGATGAATTTATCCCAATGTACTTCTCACAAATTTCTCAACATCCGTCGATAGGGAAAGAAAAAAACATCATTTCAACAGAGGTTGACATTTTCAAGAAACTTCGACTCCCGTCTTTTGCGTTTCCTCATTAAAGGATCGAGTTTTTGACAAAAACCGGAGAACATTACCCTTTCTTCAATATTCTTTTTCTCCAAGTATTTGCGTTTTTTTATCCGTTATAATTTCAACGTCGCTTCCTACGCTTTTTGAATATCAATTCATCATCAATATTCATCATCAATACAATTATCATCTCCAACATTTTTAATACCGCAGCGCGTCTGTTTTTCATTGCTCCGCCGCGTGTTTTTCTACGTTTCGAATATATTTATTCCGACCACGAAAAATGATTACCAATGCCACGATAAGAAATGTAAATTATTAAAATAGAAGATGTGGCCGATATCAGAACTCGGGCGAAAAAAGTGTTTACACGAAAAAGTAGGTTAAACAAATTTAAGTGTGCGTAAAACCCGATCGGTGAGCTATGAGAAAAAAGAAATAGCTTACACGTGCGCACGAGGAAAATAATATTCGACGTTGGATTATCAACGACATGACTCTATATCATGATTAAAAAAATGACTCTCGGTCAATGACCCGAACCGACGCAAATTTCTCGAGCACCGGGTAAAATTGCGCAAAACCTCATTTAGCGTCAAGGGAAATGTTTTCATTCGAAAAGCCAATTTCATCAATATCCATTTTGAGTTACGTGCACATTTAACACGGGAAGAAACTATCGAACTATCGAAAATTCGAAAAAAAAAAATTTTCGTCAATTATGGCTACTTTTCCAGAATCGCCGAAAAGCCGAAATTTCAAAAGGCTATAACTCTTTTCTGTAAGACTTTTTTCTGTAAATTCCACAGGCTTTTTTTTCCGTCAACTCGCACGTTTCGATAATTGGCCATCGCGTTTATCGGAGTACGTCGATGTTCGTATGTGACATCGAAAGCGGCGGACGTGCGGCGTCGTTGATGAAAATACGACAAACGCGCAACGTGCCTTTTCCTGTCAAATTGATATTTCGCTTTCTTTCTTCGAGCGTACGCAATAATATCGTCAACCGTGAGAACTTGGTCGCGCGGTTTTCCCTTATCGGTATTACACACCATTGTACGGTCTATTATCAATGATAAAATCTGTCATCCGACTGTCGTTGGATTCTATTCTCCATGAATCACGAATGCTTCGTTGTACAGAGGGCTCGCGCGGCCAAACTGATTCTACGGCCTCGGATTACGGGTGAAAAGATTGGGTAAAACGATATCGTCGTTGTATGACGATAACAAAAGAACGAACGCATTATCGGGCTATGTGCCCGGGTACCGAGTCGCTCGAGACCCTCCGTCATTTACCAAAACTTTAGCGGCAGGTGGACGGATATAGCCTGGAAGAACTGCTGTGTATAATGAACGAAGGTATATACGCACGAAGGAACACGAACACGATGACAACTCTCCGGATTTTCGAGCCCCCGCGGGGTGGTCTCGCATAAAACCCAGTAGATTAGGATTAAAAGCAGTAGATACTGATGGCCGCTGATGGTTTTTTGTGTCGCAGGATGCAGTTTTTTCATAATTTAGCGACAAATTCAAAAATCCCGGGGTTTGCTGGGTGCTCTTCGAACCTCCCGATTTAGAAAGTTTCCGTAATTAAGACGAGCGGGCGATGAAGAATACGGGTCTGACGACTTCATCGAGCATGACTGGTAATCTACACAGGCAGGGGGTGAAGTTGATACCGTAGTGAAGAAACAGGGGGAGAGAGAGAGAGAGAGAGAGAGAGAGTCGCGGGTGCAATTTGTCGAGGTGTAAGCAAACACAACGACGCTACTCTCTCGATGAGCAGAGTTTATTTGGACAGAGCCACGCCATATAGTGATGCGCGACATTCCGCTTTCATTCAGAGTCCTTGCTTGCGCTCCGATTTTAGAGAGAGCCGTTCTCTCTCTCTCTCTATCTCTCTCTTTTTCTCTCTCTCCCTCTCGTATAACTTTGTGCTGTTCGACGAGGCATAACGGGAAAACCGGGAGAGTGCGTGTGCCGGAAAAGCAGAAGCACCGAGGACGTTTGTACAAGTAACTGGGAACAAGTTCCAGCACCGTAGAACCTCCGCGCAGCCTCTTGGTCTCTCCGACCAAACACGAGTACCAAAGGATCCGCAGCCATTGCCGCTCTAGTCGAGCTATATTCACCACCGAGATTCATCCGTCTCATCATATCGTCCCGAGGTACCTTCAAGTGCGCTGCTGCGCAGCCTGCGCAAACAGAAGGGGTGGCCTTGAGCAAATAGTTGTTGTTCCGTGTTTGTTGTTCCTTGTTCGTTGTTCGACTCTCGGTGTTCTCCGCTGCGTGCACCGCGGTCTGGTCCAGAGTTTCTTCGTGTGGATGTACACGTGTGTATATATACGTATGCATATCGGGGGTAGTTTTCGGTTGAGAATATGGGCGGAGGTGTACGCCACACGCCTACGGGAACGCGGGGACGGCGATACCGGGGTGGAAGGAAAAGGAAATAGCAATTAGTGAGGGACTCGCTTAACGCACGCGGCCATCGATGACTTATCCGTTTCCGGCGCTCTGGCTGGATTCCTCTCGGCACTTGAAAAAATGCAATGTCGCGAACCGAGAAAAACGCCATTTTTCTTTTGAAATATGACGATTCTGACGGCTTTGGGTGGAAAATAAAAAAAAACAGCGTCGATTTTGAGGCTCCGGACCTTGGGGCTTTCGAAAACGTGAAAATATGCGTTTTTGAGGTATGCCAAGAAAATTCCATCTCGCCAACTCAAACTATCACCATTTTGGCATCGATTTTAAAGCCCCGAAACTTGGTGGCATTGTATGGTGTTAATTCTGCGCTTTTCGTACGCGAAACATTCGTGGATGACGATGGCAAACCCGCGTTGGCCGGATAAATGCGAGGCCTAAGAGAGGTGGAATTGCGCACACGAAAGAAGCTCGGCGTATCGCGACTCGCGAGGACGTATTTAACATAAAAATATTGCTTCATCCCTTATTCCACGAGCTGGATCGTGCTGGAGTCTGGAGTCACTGCGGAATTCGGTCTATAAAGCAAGAGGCTCGAGCCCGGAATCTAATGCCAAATGATCCAGGGCCATCTTAAATCCAAAATGACCGAAAGTATACCGCGGTTGGAGCTCACGGATGGAGGGCGAATTGTAGAAAATATAGTTGTCGTTCCGGCGGTATAGGATACTCCCGGCGGTTATCTCGGTAGATTCGGTAGATTCGGCAGTCCCGGGTTGACAATGGAGGCGCGTGTGGTATGCGACGGTAGGGAAAATAGGGGCCGAAGAATCGTCGACTTTGAATTTCTTCTTCGGCACGGCCCGGCAGCGGTGTGGTGTTGATGGGATCGCGCAAGACGGGAAGGGAAACGCGGAGAGTTGTAACATGCAAATTCCAACCATAAGGATTTTATGTCGAGCGATATCTCGGAATCATCTCCCCCTTTCTGCTGTCACGGACGACCAGCAAAGGACATATCTACCGTGTGCGAAGCAAACCGTGCAGCGAGTCACACCAGGATGTCCATGGCGCATCCCCCATTGGGGATTGCGATTCCTGCCGGAGGTCGATCTTATCCCGGATCAAGACTGTCTTTCTTCACCCTCCTCTTATCCTTTCTCCTGCACCCTGCACCCACTCGGCTATCTCTTTGTCTTACCATTACCAACAAAGTTGGGGGCCAATGCTGAACTCTTTCTCATCTCCTCCAGAGCCTCCGCGATATATCTCCCGCCCTTCGCCCGGCGCATGTACTTTCCGCGCGAGGATCAAGCGAGGATGAGGCAGCAGATTTTTCCATCTTCCCTATCACGATCCTCGATCGTCCGCTCTGATTTAGACTCTTGCGGCAACTGTGTGCGCTACGCGATTCCAACGCAGCGATCGGGCTCGCGTTCGCCCGTGTTTCAACCCTCTTTGAAGGTATGGTCGGATAAAGTATGGGCCGGAAATCAGTCGCCGTCATTTTGGTGTAATGAGAGTACATCATTTCGGCCGTCGCGATTCGTATAGGAGTATGAAGGAAGATACAGGACGGACGCGATGTCGGGATGGTTCTTCAGCCGGTATTTTCATTGGCGATATCGCACTCTCGCGAGCGGAAGACCGCTCGCAAGCCCGATCGACCGAGAGATCCTAATCTAAATTGGATCGATCCGCGGACCCTTGCACGCACCGAATAAACGATAACTTTTCCATTCTCCGCCTCTTTATACGCGTGTCTCGTTGTATCTCCCGTTTCCGATGCGAACGCTCCTGAAAAAATACGCACAGCGATGAATTCAGCGCCTGCTCGAAAAAACCAACAGCGGGAGTCGCGACCAACGCCGGCAATTCCACGGTATCGGCGGGTACCTTTTTAATCCGTCGGTGAAATATCACTGAAAAATAGTGATAGTCGGAGAGTCACAGCTTCCGGTACCAATCGATCCTTCATTTATTCAACACTGCTCTGTTGTTCGACACTGTACTGAAGGACACGGAATACGTGGCAGCGCGGATGATTCTTTTGGTTTTCGACTCTCTCTCTCGCTCCCCCGAGGGGGATATACGCGAGGAGCAGCTAGGACGAATACATTTTTCGTCTTAACATCCTTGACAGCTCGGAGAGAAGCAATTGTCGACATTGATCGTGAAACGCGAGCCAGCGAGCTTGCACAGGGCTTTCGTTGTCTCGTAAAAACTATGGACGAGAGGCGACTATGGATGGACGAGGAAGGGTGGCATGGGAGCAAGGTACAAAGTCAGAGATGAATCACTGGGATTTTAATATCGCGTATAGAGAGGCTTTGCATGGTCCAGCCCGTTTTGCGGTGAATAAGAAAGTGATTGAACCTGCTGGCGGTGGTGGCGCAGGGTTCGGGTTCCGTCCGCCGCCCGGCTCTTTGTACGCGTCTCGGGAATTCGGTAGTCAGGGCACACTTGGCCCATTCATCATATCGAGACTGCGGGAGGAGCTGTACGGTGGTGGCTCTTGATGGCGTAATAGTAGGGTACAAATACGTGTATGTATGTGTGCCAGTTCGCAGGGACTGCAGAACTCGGCGAGGGCGTGCGATTAGAATCAGTTACCCTTTACCGCAGAGTCCCCAAGAATCACAGGAGCATCCCCGGCAACCCTGGTGGACGAGTAACCCTTGCGAGATATCGCGGGCGAAACATATCCCCCGGGTACCATCTGCCAAGGGTTTTTTTCCCTACTATAAATAGTATGCACGTACACGTGTATGCATAACCGCGAGGGTGACAAGTTGCACCGTTGCGGAAAATCCCTTTATCGAAAACTCGCCGATCTCAAAGAGCACCAACTCGCGTTTTTCAATTAATAAACGCTGATGGTTGATCAATTGGTTGGCGCTGCAAAAGAGGCATCATCGCCCAATTTGCCAAGCTCCTGCGGTTTTTAAACTCGCGAGTTCGCCTCGCGTTGCGGGATAAACGCGATTGTCGAAAATTCAAGAATTAATTGAGCAGTTTTTTCCAATGGCCCCTGCGCCGGCGTGTACAAGAGCACGACAGTCGCGGAAGCTTTTGTTCGAACGATTTGCCATGCTTACCGACGTCGCTTCGGAAATTTATGGAATATATTCGAGTCGGTCGACGAGTTAAGCTCGAAAAAAAATAGCCCGGGAAGCACCGACAAATCGTGCCTTTTTCTTCCTCTCGTTTCGCGTCAGCGGAGAGCGCCGTATAATGTCGAGCGGGCTATCTGTATAACTCAAAGTTGCGTCGGGAATTGCGAAAGAAAAATAAAATAAACGGGGGTTTGGGTCGAATGAAAATTCTGTATAAGTACTCTCGAATATACTCGGCATAAATCACGAGGGTTAGAACCATTCAATCTCCGCGGTCTTCCTCATCGCATAATTCACATGGCGGACCGTTTACTCAAAAACCATTTTTACTCCCGATTATTGCCAACGCGCTCAACGTACGTTCTCAACGAACGCCGACATGGCGGAGAGAAAAAAATGGTGTAGCACATCCCGTGGATTAATTACAAAAGTGTCGTATCGAAATTGTATGCGACTCGCGAAATTCACGAGCGATCTTTCACACGATTGTGGCATTTTTTTCAAGCTACCCGCGAGTAACGGTGAATGTATGAAAATACATCCGTCGATGGGTGCATATACGTGGTCCTCGAAGATCCCCTCTTACTTTACTCGCCGTTTTAAAGACTCGTTTACTTTTATTTATTGCGACATGAATAAAACACGGGACAGGCCCGGACAACGCGAGACGCCCCCAGCGAGCTTTTATAGTTATATCCCAATGGATGGCGCATTAAATGCGGCATAATTTTCAAATTTTGGGAAATAAATAAGGGGGTAAACGATACGCGGACGCACGCGCGAGTCCGTTCCTACAGGGAGGATCGACCATCCTCTCTATCCCGCGCATCTCATCCACATAAATCATCAAGGTTGTACCCTCTCCGACCCTGAGACTGCGAGCAATAATTATACACGCGACATCCAAGCGACAGTTTCAGAGCAGGCTCCCGTTGAAGCCACGGTCAATTTCCACCCTTTAATTTATTTAATAAATAAAGTTTACAAATACCATCGAACGGCTTTGTTCGTTCGAAGCAGGCAATTTCGGAGAGTACAAAAGTCGCACAAGTACGAAATCGGGCGACGCACAGGTTTCTTTAATTACCGAAATCAATCTTCCACATAATGACCGTACGCGAAAGGGGGTGTCTTTATCCCCGGTCACGCGTGTGTGTCGCGTATGCTCCTCATCTTCTTATTTTTCCTTTCACTCACTGGCGCCCATGGTCGGGGGGTGGTCCTTTGCTCTCTTTCGTCCAAGTTTCGGTGCTCAACGACAAGTCGGACCTCTCTCCGTGTTGGGTGACCAACCTTTGATGGCCAGCGGCGTAAGGTGAAATGCTTATCCGGAGAGTACAGCGACGAGGAGCATCCGTTGGGCGTAATATAATCCTGCTGTTGATGCTGGAGATGCGGGGGAGTCTCGCGAGTCGACGCCGTTGCGGGGATTAAACTTGCGGAGGAACGGTAACCGCCATCCGTGGCCGCAATTAGTACGCCAGTGTATGGAGTGCTTTTGGCATCGCAGGGTCCGAGTGCCGCGTTCCAGACCGCACGGGCGTCTTCACCCGTTCGTCCCTTTTCTCTCCCCTCACTCGCTGTACACCCTCGATTCAGCCACGGCCATTACAGTTTCATCACTGGGTCTAACGAACGGTTAACTGCCTCTTTCTGTACCTTGCGTACGGCCATTACCATGTACATGCCTCGCTCACCCCGTTCGAAGCCCGCTCGATTCCATTTAGCTTCGATTCTTCATCCTACTCCCACGCATGCATCGAAGACCGAATTGTCGTACGAATTGACGTTGGCAATTTACACCGAGGCTGAAAACCTCGAGGTAGTTGTGACGCGACGATCATTTGTAGAAGAGTTTGTTGAAATTGATCGTTATTTTAATTTATAATTGTTTATTTATTTATTATTTACATGTTTCAAGTTATGTGTACGAAAAATTCATGCGAAAGTCAGTGTATTGGAAACCACTGCTGTAGAAAAAATATCGGTGCGTCGACAAACCACCCTCGCTGACAGTCTGTACGGACCTTCACCCCCGTACGGATAAAGCACAACGAAGCCCCGGACGGGAAAAGTGTACATTAGTTGGTACTGTGAAATATTAAACATTACCCTGAGTGGTTTACAGCGGCTACTCGGCCATGTGCCTTTATTGATTTTATATTTTTTCGGTCTGCCCCTCTCTTTTCCGTTGTTATCTACTTTGTGAAATGTGCGTCGTTATTAACTTCTACGCGAGTAATTGCTTGGTCATATTTTCGTTGATGGTACGAACGAAAACGACGTTTTCTATTGATCCTTCTGATAAAAATGATTTCTCACTGAAATTTCGAGTTTTCGCGAAAAACTCGATGAGTTTTGGAATCGGCGGAAAATTTGCGATGGAACAGGCTGTTGAATTATCGAAAATTCGGAAAAAAAAATTTCGTCACATTTCGCTGCTTTTTCAGAATCGTCGAAAAACCGAAATTTCGAAAGGCCGTAACTACGTTTTAAATTACTCTACATACATTTTTTGGGGGTGTTTTGAAAAGCCCTCGAGTAGACTTACAAAACCGTGAAAGTTAAATGTCGATAGCTAAATTGCTTCACTCTCAAAATCGATGTTGAAAATTGGTGAAAAAGACGCAAAGGGGTATGTATGGGAAAATTGGCAAAAATCGATGGTCCCACTTTAAAAATCTGCCAAAAATCGAAAAATGAAGATATCTCGATGAACCAAACGGCATTTTCAAGCCTCAACAATTGCAAAGAGAATAAGCGCAAGTTGAAGTATCTATCTCTAAAGGGAAACAAATGGCAATTCTTTTAGTGAACCATCTCGATCCAGCAAAAAATAGCGAAAAATTTTGGATTTCAAAAATGATTTTTAAAGGTCTACATCCATGTATTTTCTCCCGCTGATTACGAAACACACCGGTATTTAATCGAAAACCCGATATTTCAGTCCGAAATTGCAATAATACGACTTTGATCGATTAATTACTATTTTTTTCATTAAAGTATCGAGTTTTCGGGAAAAAGTCGGTGTGTTTCGTAATCAGCGGAAAATTTCCGATCCGATAAGCTCCTGAAAAATTGAAAATTAAAAAAAAAAAAAAAATTTGCCCACCCTTTCAGAAACCGTCGGTACTAAATTGTATATCTGCAGCTTGCGGCTGGTTCGCACTCTGACATTTAATGACCCATCCGCTTTTGCCGTACGAAAAGATGCTAAAATACTTTCAGTCGTCAACATCAAGCTGTGAAACAGCCTGTATACAAACAAGTTAATCCGTAAATTAAAGTGACGTGTAAATTGTCGAGACCGGAGGACCAGATGAGACACAAGGAGGGGAACAAGAGCGGACGAGTGCGTGTACCTCATCGCGAGTCTCAAAATATCAGAGTGAGAGGGCTTTCAAGCACGAATCTGCGAAAGACCCTCGTTAGTGCTGGCCATAGCGTGCGTGCGTGAGCGTGGTAATAGTTTAAATGGTTCATATGTAAATGGTGCGGTGAGCCGCGATCCGCGGGGTACTCGTGGCATTTCGGGAGGGGGGGGACAGTCGACGGGAGCTCCAAGGGGCGATAAAAGCAGAGCGAGAGAGCTGCTGTTTTACAATCCGTAAATCCACACACGCGCGACAAACACAAAATTACCCTGTCCACATGTACACGACGTACGTATGAGCTTGTGAAAAAAAAACATAAAAAGACCCGCGCAATCGTGGAGATGAAAAAATGATGAGCATCGTTTTAGCTGCCGTCTCCCTCGCGTCAGGCTTCGCATTTCATCGTCGGAACAAGAATTAAATTCAACTACACATGTAATATATATAAATAAATTAAAATACAATTTAAAATAATCGAAAAGACATTTTGAAAAATCATATTTTTTGAAAAATCTCCGATCAGATGAATGTATTTTTCCGCACGTATCGACTAGTCGATGAATTCGAACGATTCGACGAAGAATAACCCATACTCACGTGCAATTACTTCGCAGTGCGAAACGGCGGTCCATTTGGAGGGGGGAACACTGGTGACCTCATAAATCTGTAATAAGATACTCTGCATAATTAGAACGATGCTCCAACGTGAGAGCGATGCGAGCAGGCACGTGCGTAAATCATTCTCCTTTCGTCAGCTTCGTTCCTTCTCTCTCTGTATTCCGCGCACGATTCACAAACACACATTGCGCGTCTCGATATCTGAGAGTCAATTTTTCATCCGCACTTTCGCGTTAACGCGTGATCATTGATGTTGTATACATGACCATTGTGGGGCTAAATTTACGAGCAGCTGCAAGCTGCAAGTACCGAGGCAAACTGGCACTCGTCCGCCGCAAGCTCCCGCAGCTCGCGGGTATTGTTTTTCGAGTGCTCAAAAAACAGGCGGTGAGGCAGCATCGATCCTCGAATGGAAACTACATTCTTCCAAGGCACCAATTCGCGGGGAAAATTGCGCAGGAACGTCATCTCGAAGAAATGATCGCGTCAAAAAATCTCGAAGATTATACACATTTGTGGTACGAAATATTCTTCGGAGATGACGAGTGCAAAATTGGGATGCTGTGGATGGCCGAGTGGTTTACCGGAGCTGCTAAGAACGTTTGATGTACTCGCAAGTGCAAAAGATCATAGATGGTTCATTTGCATGGCTGTAGAATACGCCTGCTGCACTTACGCACGCGCGAACCGGCAGAGCGCACTTGGATCCTCTCTGCCGTCACCTCGTTCCCCTTTTCATCGGTTTTATAATTGAAACAAATAGAGTCATCGGTTCAACGACGAATTCATCTCGCGGCCGACCGTTTCAACGACGAGTGCGTCGAGCACAGCATCAATTGGGATGGTCCACAGGTCGTTGCACGGTTGCACATGTATGGACAACCGCTTGGCCACTCGTGTCGAATGTGCACCGTGGTATGCCGGATGAGTAGACGTACGAGAGGGTTTTTGCGAGGGAGAGAAGGAGAGAGACGGTCCAGAGCGCACGCTGCACCCTTCCGAGGGATTATTCGCCCGGGTAATGTATGACAAACATAAATCACGGACTCTGTGGGACCGCATTGGTTGTATATTCCGCTATCGCAGAATGGTGTTGGTTTCATACACGGGAATCGGTCAGCTTTGTTACAGCCGCCAGCGACGATCCACTTGGTACTTTTTCTCCTACAATTATACATCCGCCGGGGTGTCCCGCTTATCCCGAATGTGCGTTGGCGAATACGACACGTTGCTGATTTCCGCGTGTGCCAAGAAGTCTTAAGGGGTAAAACGGTGAAATACGCCGAGTATTACGAGCGTCTTTATGCGAAATATCGAGTCGATTCATGAATTTCAATAGGCGAGATACGATCATCGCGCGGTCAATTTCATCGGAGGATACACGATAAGGGAGTGGACCTTGGGCAGCCGAAATCTATGCGCAAAAACCCGAGGGGTGCCCGTGAATGGGCTGCCGTTGAGCGTTTCAAGATATATTTGTGGTCCACCGTGCTCTCGCGGTGGATGCTGGCTTTGGAAGGAAATGAAACGGCCCAAGGTCGTGAAAAAAAGTAGGGTATCAACGGAGTTTGAGTCAGCGAGACGAGGAAGCTGAGGGTACGATCGAAAGAAGACTTTCGCGCCGAGATGCCGGAAAAATGTCGCTGGTCCTGTATAATTGTCGTTATATCGATGAATTCCGATTGTCTTTACGCTCCTCTGACAAATTCCAAGCTGGAAGCTGCACAGGGGCGTTATGTATTCCACCCTGCTCTGTGTTTCACGTACATGGAGGCAAACGTGAGCTCGAGTACACACATGGATAAACACCCCCTCCACCCTATTGTCCACCCTCAAGCACATGCGCGTATACAGAAAGAGAGAATTGAATTGAATTGAAATGATTTATTATGCCTTGGTAACACTTTTAGGCAATTTAGAATACAGCAAAGTATGAAGCGACTTATATAACTACGAGTCTACCACAGAAATGATTACATAGTAGCAATAAACAATAAAGAGAGAGAGAGAGAGAGAGAAAAAAGGGAAATTCTGGGGTCCAGAGTTGCATCTTTGATGACAAATTCCAAGCTGGAAGCTGCACAGGGGCGTTATATATTCCACCCTGCTCTGTGTTTCACGTACATGGAGGCAAACGTGAGCTCGAGTACACACATGGATAAACACGTGGACGTTTGAGCGTACGTCCACCCTCAAGCACATGCGCGTATACAGAAAGAGAGAATTGAATTGAATTGAAATGATTTATTATGCCTTGGTAACACTTTTAGGCAATTTAGAATACAGCAAAGTATGAAGCGACTTATATAAGTACGAGTCTACCACAGAAATGATTACATAGTAGCAATAAAAAATAAAGAGAGAGAGAGAGAGAGAGAGAGAGAAAAGGGAAATTCTGGGGTCCAGAGTTGCATCTTTGATGACTCTGCTATAAATAACCTTGAAAGCACATGGTTGTGTAAAACTCTCGGTGCAGGTGGTCTGAATTGTTCCTTACGAAAAATCTTGGACTCGCGTTATCCGTTCGACCCCCAGAGCTTATCTCGACCTTTTCGACTCCGTCTCCGGTAAACTGGACCGCAAAGCTCCAAACTCTCCCTTCCGGGTCGCTGGCTGCTGCACACGACACAATCCTAATTCCGCCATTTCCGTTTAGCATTAACCTGGAAACAGCCCATTCGCGCGATGTTACTTTTGCGGCAATATCGTACAAAACTTGCCTCCATTGGCCTCTGCCGAGTTATGATCTCTCGATGGACCAGCTCGGCCGTTTCTACATCGTCAACCAACTCGTTGCGTTTTCCTGTTCTCCCGTTTTCTCTCGACAGCAGCAGGTCTCTTCGTGCAGTAGCAACAAGAAGTGAAGAACCGAAAATATTATTGAAAAAACAGAAAACAAAATGGAGGAGGAGAGAAAAAGGTGACGAGCCGGAGAGGGAGTGGAGCTAGAAAGTCGTCATGGAATCGTCCAAATGGCTTTGTTCGCAACGGAAACAGTCATTTGCGATAAGGGCTTGTTTCACTCGACGTCTTTACCCGGTGACTATCTCCCGCCTGTTTTTTTTCCACGCTCTTTCCCATGGTTACCGCGATTACAACCGCCAAAGTCTCGGTGTCCGTATTAAGAGCAGCGTGCAGAGCGCGGGGTGTCAAAGTAACTGCGCGCACGAGGCTGGAACTCTGGCACGAATACCAGCGACTAAACGAGACGTCGAGGAGGAACGCGATAAGATGTGTGCCGCGTACGCGAGTTTCTACGAGTGTGCGTTATCGGGGTATGAGAAAAAGAGAAGAGGGTATAGACGATGCTGGGGAATAGCGGCATTACAATCAAAGTAACGCGTTTTAAAGTGAGGCAGACGTTTCCCTGGGCGGATCTCATTGTCACTTGGTATATACGCGCACGAGGAGGTTTGCGAGTTCGGGGGTTGGAGAGTCCTCGTCGGAGGGTGGAGGCGTACATACGCACGGCGTGGCAAACGGCGCGTGACGAGCTTTACGCCCTTATCCAATGAAAGTAAATAAATAAAGCGTCGTTGTCACAAATAAACCACCCACGTCGCGAGAAACATCGAGGGGGAAAAGTGCCTCGATATCCAAGTCGGTTTATTCGACGGGTTCCATCACCGCGTTATCTCTGCTTCCCCTGGCGTATCGATTATCGATTGATTATCATTGTATCGTGGAAGAGAGGAAATATTCAGACGATGGTCGCACGAAAATCTGGACCAGCATGGGATCCAATGGAAACCTCGCAGATAGTAGAGAGGAAGAAAGTCGACCAGCAGGGAGAGTCTCGCGGGATGACAGGATGTGATTGATCGCAGTTCGATCGGTGCATCAAAGTTTCCAAGTAACATCGGGGGTTGGTTACGTTAGGGGCAAAGGGAAGAAGACGCTCAAGGAGTGTGGCTATGCCTTTTGAGTGGCGTTCTGATGCTTGACTCGTCCTACATGTACATCCCCCCCCCCCTACATGTATTCCACGAAGCGTGGAAAGTACATTATGACCTGTCCCAGCATCCCGCCAGCCATCACGCGGGAGGATGCTGCGCGAGTGTGCGAGTGCGTTTTTACGTTGGGCTACCACGACGTTACGCGTTTCCAAAATCACATTGGACGTGTGTACGCAATGGCAGCTACGGCAGTGAGTTTCTCGACGCACGTACGTATACGCACATGGACCAAACCGCAGGAGTGATGCTGAGGGTGTTTTTTAGACGGAGTGCTTTTTCGTGGGCGACAGGCGACGCGGGGCATTTAAGGGAATTGCTCCCTTGCGCCCGACGCTCGATCCTGCCTCGACTCCCACACATTTTCCCCTTCTTATCTTCTCCCTGTCTCTCTCTCTCTCTCTCTTGCTCTCGTTTCCCTCCCCGTAATGGAAAGCGTCACTCTCTTTTCGCGAGTGAGAAATCAACGAGAGAAAAAGTATCCGCGTTGCCTCGTATTTCCGTACTCACAGCCTCGAAATTACGTGTGTATTTGTGCGGGAGGATGTAGGAACGGATACGTACAAGCGCGGCGTCCCCTTCGACCGACATAAACCACTTTTCGCACCACGCTTTTCCCGACATTCGGGCAACTCGATCAACTTTTAACGCCGTCCAAAGGGATATATGTATTACAGTCAATGGTACGCTTACCTTCCGTTTGTCGAGTATACAAAAGTCACGCGGAGTGATAGTTGCATCACGGTTAAGCTCATCGCTGCGAAAACCCCATTTTTCATTCAACCCCTTGCGTGCCACAGTGGCACTCCGCACCTCTCTCAAAACACGTTTTTTCGCCATTTTGAAACACAATTTTTGTATACGTCTTAATTTTTCAAAATAACCTGTAATCTTGATACATCGAAGAACATCAAAGTTTCTGTTGAAACTAAACGTAGTAATTAATCATACGTGTATGAATATTGAAATAAACACATGTAACGCGGATGAATATCTGTAAAAATAATTGACAAGATCAAGTGCATTGTTGATGGTATTTTTTTTAATCCCGCCTATGATACTGAATCGATAAAAAAAATCAACGTTCCTGGTGGTTTTCCTCTCGTGCGCGTGTGAACGCATGCGTACATCGTCGATATACCGCGCATTTCCAATATTCGAAGCAACCGCCAATAACCTTATTGGCACGGCCATCAAGCGATGACGGAAGTGTCCCGGGGGGTGCATGGCGTGGAAGTACCAGGAAATGAAACGTACGTGTCTAATTTCCAACGTGAACGCCCTGCGAGTTTAAACGCGAGCGAAGCTTGCGCACACGTCTGTCGTTTCGCGATACACAGATATACGATGTGAGTTTGAAATTACGTATGCACACACGCAGATACACGGATAACAGGCCATTTTACCGAGCACTCTCGTTCGTATCCGTATCCGTGTTACAGTTTCCCTTCCATGTATGCCACTGCAGAAACGACCTTGCAACAATTATATATATGTATGCACATGCATCGATACGTATCACGCGCATGCCAGTCACCAGGAAGCATCAATCTGACGAGCGATCCGCGGACGTCCACTCTCATCGCTTATTTATCGCCGCTTATTGAAACAGCTACAACCACGATCCAACATTGGGGACACACATTTCTTCAAAATTGATCGGAATTTTCGATCGTTTTTTCAAATTTGAAAACGCAATTTCACAGTGCTCGTGGTCGGAAATATGTATTCGGAATGGCGAGGGCAAAATTGAGCAGAAATTTGGTGTTAATTGAGTGGGAAAAGTATCGTCAGGGGTTGATGACGTTTGGAAAACTTGTTTTTAGTCTACAAATTAATGATTTGGGGCAATGGAAAAAAAGTCGAGTTGTGAAATAACGGACATCCTATTGTACGTGTGCACACAGGATTTCTGATTGTCGGTGAATATTCTCGTCTGTACCGATGTAAAGCAGATCCTCCGTCAGCAATGAAACGTCGATCCCTCAATGCTCTCTCGCCCTCTCCGCGTCTCCGCCCCTGTCGCTCTTGACTCGCTTTTTCGCAACAATACCACGTTTCGCGCAATATACCGTAGTATTAAATATATGTACACCGGGTGTCTGAGAATTCAACGTTGATAATCAAAAGTCAGATTCCTGAGGAAATTCCAGGGCGAAAAGTATCTTACCATTTTCTCGTGCGATGAAATCCCCGCGAGTTATCAATCGTCGAAGCTCGAACCAATCGGACGCGCGCACTCCCCTCTCCCGCAGCATCCTATTGGCCAAACTGTATCCATCGATAACTCGGCAGGGAATCGTCGGATCGAAAAGTTCTTTTAGACTTTTCGACTTGGAATTTCATCCTCTATTCTCGTGTAAATCAGCGACACTCAATTCTGGAACACTCTGTATAGGAACGGTATATAAATTTGTATATGCCGATGAAAAAAAAAAAAACGAACATAGTCCCTTCGGTAGAGGCGGAAAGCATCGTGTACGTGTACTTATTCAAGTGTATATACACGCGTGTGTGCCTCGAACGTTGCTCGAGAGCAACCCATGCTCGGCACAGCGAGCGCACAACGCGACTGAGCATATCGAAAAAATATGAATAAGCTTTCCAATTTCCGATATATCCCATGACATTTTTCTATGAGGGGACCGGTTTCAATGAGATGCGAAACATACAACAAAATGCAATCTGATATTTTGACGTGCTCTGTCGTACGTGCACGGTTACACCGGGAGTCGGCGGGTGCGGAGCGAACGAGCGAGCGAATTTTCCACCCGCTCTCTGCCATTTCCATTTTTCATGCATGTATATATATGCTTTGCCACGCTGATTCGAACATTACAATAATAATGCGAGCTCCGCGAGCGAGACCTTCTTCCTCTCTTTGGTTTCGTTTCGCGCGGCGGATCGCGCTCTTTTTTCCCTTTCATTTTCAAATAGCTACCGCGCTGGCGTGTCCAAGAGTCGTACCTTTCATAACGACCATGGAGAAACGCGGCCGACGTGTGCCAGAGTCGCGACAAAAAGACGAAAAAATAATCTTGTCCTTTCGTCTCTCCGCGAAAAGTCATTAATTTCGAGATCCGCCATACCCCTTAAACGTCCCTTTCCTTTCTTTCGTAATAAAACTATCCTATAACCGGATGAAATCTCCCGCTTTTCATCACCGATTTCCACGGTTACGAGCGAAAAAAACCCAACAAACGCGAAAAAACAATTCTGACCACAAAATTTGATCATTTTTTTTCGTGAAAATTGATTTTTCAAAACTTTTCGTCTCTCCGGCAAGTTTGCACGTCCGATCAGCCTCAGCGATGGAATGATGGTGACGGCGTGTCCCGAATAGACGAAAAATGCGGAAATAAAACCTTTTTGCACCCTGCCGCTGCCGACGAGCGCCCTCTGTGTCGTGTCGCTGGTTTCACTCCGCACCAATGCGAAGGGAAAAATCCAAAGACTGCATGTACCCGTTGCATAGAAGACAAAAGTGCTATAGGGAGAATATAGAGGGAGGAAGACCGCAACCACCACCACCACCAGCTCCACCACCACAAGCACCGCATTATTATGTGGAAGAAGCACATAGCGCGCGCGTACTTGTTATACACTCGAAAATTCCGTTGATGCATCTCGCTTGTACCACAACGCGACTGCAGCACTTGTCGTTTTATTTTTTTTCTTTGATTCTCTTTTCCGAAGTGATTCTCGTTTGCTCCGCCTACACCGCGCGAGTACAGCATGCTCCGCCCAGGCTCTCTGTGCACAGCAACATACACATCAGCAACTATATATGCAAGAGCAAAGAAAAGATTCCCTTTTCAATATCATCCAACTCGACAATTGCACCGTGCGTGTGTTTCGTCTCTTCGTGTGTTGCATTCTTCCATTAGACCGCACTTGAACGTTAACACTCGGCTCGTTGTCAACGCAGCTCGGAATATGTATATACGACAGCTCGTTTCATCCAGTTGTTCGCGAATGTCGCTCTTATTTTCAGGATAATTGGGGATCATTGGAAACGCAGAGTCGAATAGTTTGAAAACACTGCCAATTAACTCTGCTGGCTTGCTTTCGTCGCGTCTTCGTTCGAAGGCACGCGGAAGACGAACGTCTCTGTGCTTTTTCGAACGCCCTTTGAGAGACCGAAGAAAAACTGCTCCTTTTGAACCTAAACGAGCGTCTCGTCGTCCATCGTCAAGAACTTTTCGTTTTTCCTTCGTGCAGAGTCGTTACACCCTGTTATACCCGACGGATTGATCAACTTTCTTTACGCATCATTTTTACAGAGTAATTCTCAGTGCTGCTTGATTCATTTTCATCGACGAATCCGACGAGGTGAATCCATGGAAAAGGAAGCACTTTTTTCTCGTAGTTGGAGCTTTATTTTTTTGTCTAGGCAACGGTATTGTATAATTCAGGATGGTTGAAGCGGCGAACGCTTTCGAGGTGGATCGCGCCAGCCAGGGATGACGAAATAAAGGGGTGAAAAAGTAACAAAATCGCTGTGCGCTTCATTGTTCCTCGTGGCCTCTCGCGGTATCTGCTTTTCCGCACAGGAGCGTTATCGCATCGAGGGCTCGCTGCTGTTACCGACCCGTTTATCCCGACTCTGACTCTCCCCTGCGTTTTTGCAAAAAGCAAACGACAATGGCTCGACGTTTGCTGAAACTTTTTGCAATACTATTAGCCTCATCTCCGGAGTCGAGTTTCTCCCGAGGATGCAGCGGCAACAAGCCCGGTTGCAGCTACTTTGTCCACGGACTGCTTTTTCTTGAATAGAGAAAGAGAGAGAGAGAGAGAGAGAGAGAGAGAGGATAAGGAGGAGGGTAGATGAAGAGTCGTCGCATCGCCATTGAGAAGACTTTGAACAATCGTATCTGCGCACATAGAAGACTGGAGAGCCAGTGTTATAGGTGCAGGGCGTCTACGAGGACGCGGAAAACTTTTCCAACTTTTCCGACTCTTCGACGGGGGGGACGGAAGAGATCGCGCGACTGCGTCCTCGGCACCAAGACGGTAAGAAAGACGAGAGAAGAGAAGCGTACACTTTCTTGGGCTCAACGGCAGGCAGACACTCGTTGGACAATGCCATCAGTGTGCACACCAACTTGTGTAATTAAACTTGTGTTTCCCTTCTTCCATCCCTCTTCATTCGCTTCCCATCGTTCGTTCACCCTGCTCTTCGTCGACGCAAAGTTGTACGCAGAATCGCGAAACGTCTTGGGCTCTTTGCCGCGACCTGTCCGCTTGCCACATATCGTTCTCCATGGATTCATGACCTTTGACCGTTCAACCGTCGTTGATCGAAATTATTTACAAAAAACAAGTCGGCACCAACGTTCAGTTTTATCGGCTCGTCGTTGGCTGCAGTCTGAACTCGACCGTCCATGGAATTACGGGAGAAAAACCCATTCTGATGAACGATTGAGCACGATCGTCCATCTCCGTGGATTCACTCGGTGATGTAGATACACTCGGACGAAGATACATACACGATCATACGCGTAATCGTTCGTCGTTTGCCAACAGTTTCGTCGAAGAGACTAGCTCTATTCCGGTCGGCAGATTCGCTCTCTGTAACTTCGCAGATTCCCTCGAATACAAACCTCTCTCGTCCCTCAAGCTGCTGGCTAGCGCCCTCTTTTGCCCGCGTAATTTACGGTCCAATTGGCGGACAAAGAGCACGTGAGTGTCAGCACGTATGGACGTTGTCGTCTCTTTCGATCGACGACCACCCAAATGGATCGCAGCATCGGCGACATTTTGCTCGGGTTTTTAGACACGTTCGTGTCAATTAACTCCGACCATGCGATCTTGTATCGCTGTCGTTGTCGCTGGAAAGAGCGTTCTCGATCCCATCGTTACCGATCTAAGCAAACTTCATCGTCGATTTCGGTCCACCGTCTCGGAAAAACGTTTCCAGTGCATTTCGTACGAAACTATCCTCTTCCCATCTTACGTTCTCCGCAACGACCAAACAACGTTGCTTTTTTCCTTTGACCCAATGTATCCTAGCCCGCAAACCCGCTTACGATTAATTTAACTCTCTCGTCGCTCCACGATGTCGTCCCTCTTCTGCCTCAATGCTGGATAATATCTCCGTCACATGTATACGAGATCAACGAAGCGCGCAGCAAGAGCATTTCGTCAATTTGGGAGTCGGCTGCGGCGCTTTTGAGCCATGAATCCTAGCATCCTGGAGTACATACATATTCTATGTGAATCCCGCATGCAACGTGACGGATTGCTCCGCGTTACGGGAGGTTATCGACATCGTGAGAATCATCCTTCTCACTCCATGGACCATTTTATGAGTATCCACCGCAAATTGACTGATTTAAAAAAATAAAAGAAAAATGCTGTAAAATGTGTCCTGCTACGAGGAACATTGATGGACAATACGGACGATTCTGGTGGCGTAAAATAGACTGATTCAACTGATCAAAACGTGAAAACAGTTAAACGAGCGTATCGTCGTTGTAACGCAATGTGGAAAGACGAGGAAGAGATTAGAGGCGGATCTGGTAAGATTAAAAGAGGGTGGGCCACAGGCCACAAAGGAAAAGGGAAATTACGAGGCACGATATCAAGTGCGTACGCGGTTATGTGTGCGTACCGTCGTATCCAGCGTACATACACATGTATATATATATATATGTGGTATCTACGTGGTCGCAGAGTACACCGTGTAGCTTTATCGATTAGCTGTCAGTTGATTTAGAAAAAGTAAAAGAAAAGCGAGCTCCGGGGAATAAGGCATTCGATGTGATACGCGCCCTGCGGAGCGGAGGCTGTGCGCGGTTGCGAAAGAGCGGGGGTGTCCTCCACGGAGACAGGGAACGTACCTAGACCGCCATCGGTCGTTGCGACCTGTACCACGACTGACGGCTCTTGGCAGATACACGGGAATACTTTTGTAATGGTAATTTTTGAATCTTCAAGGTGACAATGTTTTTTTTCCCCTTTTTCATTGACAATTGATACATCGAACTTTCAGAGCCGAAATCTCCGTTTCGAAGGTGTCCTTCGCGTCATCGCGGCGGTAAATTTCCGATGGGAAACATATCGTCGGATTTTCCAACTGCAAAGAAAAATGTACGTTCGAGTGCACATGCCGCGGAGATGTCGTCCGACAGATGCGATATTGCCCGAGTCGAAACTGTCTTACGGCGGGTGCTTTTTTGTCCCTTGCACACCCCAAGATCTCGTCCCGCACTCTGCTGAACTGAAGACGAAATAAACAGAAAAATGCCACTATTTTATGGCTTGGGAGAAAGTCTCTCTCTCTCTCACACACACTCACACACACACGTACTCGCCGGGTATTCGTGAAAAATCTTCATCATCACGTAAAAATCACAGCCCGTGTGAGCTATTCAAATATTATCATACTTTCCACCCTCATCCCTGCTCACCAAGACTAACCCAGGCAAAAACGACAAAAAAGACGTCACCGGAGCTCTCTCTTTTAGTTCCGCCATTTCTTCATCCTCCTTCACGTCCCTTCGGTCCTCACTCTAGCCGCTGTACTCCACGGACCTTTTACCATCCATCGCGCCGTGTACGACGATTGCTCTCTATCCGGCGTTCTCGTCTCTGGAGACACGAGACGCACACGCATCACCGATTAATTCGCCCGGAGCGAAAAAAATCGGATAGCAAAGACGAAAATACACACTTTTCCAACAAGCTCGAATCATCGCGAGTAGTCTTGATGAATACTAATTGATTGCTCCAACTTCTTACCGCGTGTGACGTCAGCGCGATACGAGAGATCGATAAATGAAGTCGACGGTAAAATCAAGACAGCTGCTGCCCCACGTGACGGCATCATTTCGCCGAAATAAAGATGACAAAAAGTCCAGGACCGTTCGTACACAGTGCGGAAATCGGAAAAAGGAAGTGAAATTGGTCCATTGATACTCGATCGTTTCTCGGCCACATTGAAGGAGAAAAAAAAATCATTGAACTCAAATTCGTCTCGGGAACACGCGCCGGCTGTCTATAAATCGGCATAAACGATTTTCGAATATGGAAGCTTTGACAATGCGCGCAGGATGGAAAAACGTTTGATAAACGGTCGTTTAATGGGCGTGAAAATTTCCTCCGCCGGTATTACCGGAGAATGAATTGAAAGGTACCGCACTGCGAGGGTATTACGTAAACGCTGGTATCGTGGGCGAAAAACGGACACGGTTTTGTCGAATGGGCGTTTCGGGCGTTTCGGCGGACATCTTTATTACCCAGCTACCCACATGTCGATATTGCACCTATGCATGTACATGAATGAACGTCTCGCGCGTTTCCCTAGACGTTGAATGTAATTTCAACGCACGAAAAGGTGTGGCTGCGCAGCAACGATTTCGGCACGGATAAAATCTTGCGTCAGTCCCGAAAGATCCTTCTCCTTGCAGCTTTCAGGTAGATTCGCGGCGCATGAGCTACAAAACCGCACGGTCACGCCCCGAAAACCGTAACGACTCGCCTCGCGCGTGGACCACTGTCCGTCTAATCATCCGTTAAAGTGCCAAAGACTCTCCATTGTGCCTCATTGTTATTTATACAATATACTTACAACGAGAAAGAGATACGTCTGAATTCAGAATGGAAGAGAGAAAAAAAAAGGAAGAGAAGCTGCGCGAGCGTGCCCACGTGCCTGCTCCCGGTGGCGACTCATCTAAGTTTGGATCCGAGTGTACGGGATTCCTTCGTCACTTTACGCGTCTAGCAGCATCAGCGGTTAGCGTGATTGCTGATTTATTTTCAGAAATCGTATAAAGAAACGAGCTCGCGCGAAAATGCCTCGAGAAAAAAAACCGGATCGTCTTCTCGTCCGTTGGGAGAGAATTCTTTGCGTGTTTCTTCCCCCTTTGCCGAAATTAACGCCATCAGGCTCGTACGGGACAAAGTTTCCATTGTTTCCATTTTTATCTCGACCACGGAAATCGCTGTTTCTCAGCTTAGTCACGATGAGGTGCCTGCGAGAATGTTCTCCTCGCGGGAACATTTTTTTTCGCCGCTGAAAGGGCCGGGTACGAGATGATGGAGGTAACATCCAGCTGATTTGTACGGGAGCGAGGCTAACAAAGGTGGACACAGGGTCGCTCGGTTAAAAGCCGAATGTCACAATTGCTTCGCTCGCATCCTCGGCCTCTCTTCTCGTACGCCGTGTGGAACAAGGGTCCATGTGCGAGGGTGACGTGCGTAAGTAATACGTGACGCTCGAACGCGACCAGCCGAAATGGCTCTCCATTTGTCGTACACATAATAGAGGGCTGACTCGTGTTCCTATTGCTTAATTCGCCGACGATCGAACCGGTACAATCGGTCCATTTAACTCGTAACACACTTTGAGGATGGACATCAAATAATTCCATTCGTCTTGCCATTTATTTTGGAATTTAAACGAGCATCACCGTCCAGGTACGGAAAAATAATGATCACGTTTTGATCCAAGCGTATTTTCCAAGCGATTAGTTTTTTTTTTATGTGACGGACGAGGACGAGGATAGAAACAACGGTGAATGCGACTTCTGTTTCATCAGCGTTAGCTCCTAACGTATCTGTTGAATTATGGCACAGCATCCGAAGCAATATAAACAGAGACGAGTGCTGTTGCACAAGGAAAGAGCGGAAAGTTCCTCATCATTGGACAAAGGTAATCTCGAGGGTCAATCCGATCGAAAAATAAAAGTAACCTCACTGCGTTTTCGAGTGAATCATCCTTCCATTTCCAACGGCATCGTAATTGTCGTTGGCACAGCAGAGCCCGCATAATATCGTCGGAAAGATCGCGTGGAGAAACCTACATCTACACGCTACATCGGTATACAAAAAACGAACCTGGTTTGAGAAATCGTGACAAAGCGTGCGAGGGCGCGCGCGATCGGAGGAATAAGTAAAACCGCGGCTAGTAGGGAAGGTTCCTACGGGGAGGAAAAGTAAAAAAGTGATGCCGTAAAGCACTCAGTAGCAGGCTGCGTGATCCGCTTACGAGAGTCAAGGAGGGTTATTCGGCAAACCATAGTCAACCAGCCGCAGTCGACTATGCCTATAGCCGGTCCTTGGCATTCTTCGCGAAAGACTCAACACCCCGAGGGTAACGTACGTATTCGCGGTACCGATATTCGGAGACCTGCATCTGTGGGGGGTGAAATTGGCGGCACCGGCAATCGGATCCGTCATCATCAAGGTTAAACATGATCAGTTCGAATGAACAAACGTTATCATTGAATATTTCCGAGGTCATCCGACAGAACTCGTGGGGTCGGACATCCCAAGGTGTCTAACCCGTTTAGGCTATTCTGAAGCGACGCCTAGCGGCGAATCTTCGCGATTCCACCGCAGTCCGACCTGTTTCACGCTCGCACAACGGCGAGGTTAATTGCGCAAAGGACGCGGTGTTTATGTCCCCCTATATAGAAAAAGATACGACACTCGTCGGACACCCTGTACATGTGTTTTCGGTCGTTACCGATGCTGTATCACGAGGATTACGAGATGCGATACACACAGCGCAGCGGCCATCTTGTTTAATAAGTTAAGTGACGAGACGCAGCTGCCCGTCTTAATGAATCATTAGTTTACGTTTGGACGGTCGCGCGCGTTCGTCTCTCGCCTTTTAGCCTTCTCCTCCGCGTTCGGTCCATGCGCTTCTGGGGACACTCGCGCGGCGAGCACGGCTGACAACGATCCGCTACATTATGTGCGTATACATGTGATATTACAGACTCCGTCCGTGGCAGGGTCATTAGGAAGATAGGAACGTGTTTTCGCAGTTGCTGCTTCTGGCCATGTCGCGTTGCGAACCGCGTCGCCCTTACGACACTGATGACACTGTGCAGCAGCGAAAACGCCAGCAACGACCGAACCCCCGACCGACCAGCCTTCTCTACCTCAGCTGCACACCCTACCGCTCATCATCTCAGTACCAGCACGCATTATTTCTCACAAGCTGTGTGTACTCTATTTTTAGTGTTGATTGAGAGTCAAGCATAGTCCGACGAACTGTACCATACCGGGGGCGGAGGCTGGAGGATTAACGCGTTTAACGCGAATGCATTATTACCCAACCGACACCTTTTTCGTAACGGATCACATTCAAAATCTCGATCCATCGACTTTTTACTTCGCGATTAAAGTACGAGGCATTTGTGCAAACTTGACGACGCATTATCCACAGGTTTCGATCTATTTTCCATGTGCGTTTGAGCATAACTAGATTTATCTAAATTTTAACTAAACTTACTAGATTTATCGGCTTTATTAAATTTATCGACAACCAGTGACAGTGTCATAATTGATCGGCGTGTTGCGGATAACTCGAATCGCGAGTTTCTCAAACGAGCATCGATTATTGATGAGGATTTTACAGGGCGATGATGATTCCGGTCCTGTAAATCCACTCGAGCATCTTTATAAAAATCCCTGCTCTACGTGGCATTTATCTTTCTAAATCCCCATGCATTCGAAGATTTATACATCGCGCGGTGATTTACACCATGCGCACGACGGATCGACGAAATTTAACCCGATTATTGTTACACTTGTTACGTCGATGATACACCAGCCCCGCAGCATCCGAGCGCGAGAGACGGGATGAATAAAAATGAAGGGAAAAACGAAGGAAAAAAAAAAAAAGAACGTGCAAGACACACGTAGTACGTGTGCAACCGAATTCAATCTTGTGACAACATCTGTCGCGATATCCCTCGGCGCAGATCCTCCCCACATCCTCGTTCTTCATTCCTTTTTTTTCTGCCGAAAGTTTCGATGAAATTATTCGATATGCGCGTATGCATATAGACATGTCCATCTCCGATACTCGCAATATCGCATCTCGCACCAAACGTGCGAGTGCACATATACATATTCGTGTATGTATGTATGGATTTTACCGCGTGCAGCTGCGAATTTTTGCTTCGAGGACATATTTTAGATGCCGCCCAAGTTTTACTCGTGCGATCGTAAAATAAAGTCGAGTCGCGGAGGTGGAGAAACTCGACGCTAGTCGATTTTCGAACGAGCCAACCAAAGACTTCCTTCAGGGGTACGTACGCGTGTATAAATCTCGTAAACCACGTCGATTGTCACGAGATTCTCAAGATCCACATCGCTTGAGAATCGTATGGGAGTAATAGGTGGTAAAAAAATTTCGTACCGGTATTTCGCGTTTGGCGAAATTTTTTTATCTCGTTTCGATGCAAAGTACGATTCTTAATTCGCATCGTCGTATTGTACAGCGCCGCACGAGGAGAGACACTCTTTTCCGTGACTCGAGTTTTTCCGACCGCCGTCTCATGATTTCCATGGGAGCCGCTATCACCGAGGAGGACGTTATTATCCCGGGTAATTAGAAAAAGTCGATTTATATTTATGAGCTTGGACGGAATTGAGATTTTCAGGAAAACGAGAGAAAAAATAAAAGGCTCGGTACGAACAAGACGGTATTATTCGCGGCGGGGCATAAATATAATTGCCATGAATTTTCCATTGAGACGAAATTGGACGAATAATCATTTAGTCATTGAAAAAATAACGTCAATTTTGAGAATGTGAATAATTTAAAAAATTAAGAATAGTTGAACGAAAAATTAGGGTTATCGACTGAGGGGCACAAAAAAACGCTATGTGCTATGTGCCTTGCTATGTGGACTGTGTATGACGCGATTAATTCGATAAACGGTTTTCGAAACATCGCGATATTATCATTTTTTATAACATACTTTTTTGAATATCTTTTCGAAAAATCAATGAAGCATCCGCCGAGGGTTCGTGCCGTCGTCGCATCCATCGAGATGATCGAACGATCGCGTTAAACAATCTCCCTAATTTTCGTCACTGGGCTGTGGGGATGAGATGGAACGGGAGAAGAAAGGAGAAGAAACAGAGAGAAACACGTTCGTTAGCGACTCCACAGGGACTTAATTAAAATTAATTTCGCGTAGCTGCGATCACGAAGCGAGGATGACTAACAAAGTAAGAGAGAGAGAGCGGATCTCTGATGAAATACGAGTCTGATAAAGGTCGCGTTGGTACGCGAGCAAAGTTTTTTGGAGGGAAAAGTGCGCGCGTGCCAGCATCGAAACAACGAGAGATCCACGAAGAGATCCGCTCTCGCTGAGCGACATCGGAAGTGAGAACGAATCACGACTGTATACCGTAAACAGTACACGTAGTATGTACCACAGCGGGAAGAAAGTGTACGTAAACGTTGAAAAAATGAAATACGAGTATCGTTGAATGTTGAGATGGTCCAGAATGTTTCTGTCGCTCGAAAAAGTAGATTTTATACGTGTACCGGAAGCTGCTCGCATTTTGTGCGATATAGCACGCGATCCTGTGTATATACGGACATGGAGATGGATGTATATCATTGTATGATGTATGTGTGTGTGTGTATGGGGAGAGAAAAAAGCTTCCGATTAATCGATAGCTTTCGCTCTCCGCATCGACCGCGGGGGCACTCGTAAACCTGCCATATCATCTCCTCTGCCATTCTCTTTCGAGGGCTTTCGAGAGCAGGCTCTTAGTCCTCGCCTCCGTCTCTTTTCATATTCTCTCCTTCTATTGTATACATCTGCATTCACCGGTCCATCGATGCTGACGCTATATATTCTCCATCGCGTTCCAAGTCGAACTCGCACCGATCTCGCTTGGTCCGGGCTTGCTCTCCTCTCTCCTCTCTCGCCCGTAACTTTACGACCCATTACCATAATGGTATCGCGCGTTGCCGCGATTCATCGCAAGAAAATTGACTCGCCGCTCCCCGAATCATCCTCGAAAATGCCCATCTTGCAGGCTGCACCGCGTACACTCATCGTCGATTCACTTCAATACGATGGATTTTACAATTGTACACGTATACTCGATCGCACATCTCTCTTTAGAATTATCTCACTCTGGACCATCGAGTCAAGTCGAGAGCATTGCAAAGAGTCGCAACTCGAGCATTTTGTCGACGAAAAATCAATATAATCGATGTTTAAGATCGAATTTGGTGGAAATTGATTGACACGATTGAGATCTTTGGGGTTGAGGAGATAAAGAGTCCAGTTATCCAGCATCGCAGGGGTGAGGTGCCATTTTCATTGACGATTTTGGGTACGAACGTAATTTCGTAATTTCACGCGACGAGGAAACGAGGATTCAACGGGTACTTTTGTTCAAACTACGTCAGAGTGGCCCATCGACCAGGTATATACCGTAAGTATGCGCGTTGGTCGATGCACGCAGTGCCTGAATAATTACAACGGGGCTATGAGCTTGATTCATCACCCAACTTGGCGCTTCCTAAGATGCTTTATCTGCGTACCGCAGAACCTCCGAGAGATTATTAATATGCTAATAACCCCCATCTCTCTCTCGCTTTTCCTCCATGCTGTTTCCATCCTCGCTGCCCGCTTTCTACCTCTCCCTCTTCAGGATAAACAATAACGAGAATATAAAGTTATCGCGACGTGAAACCCGGAATAATGAAAAAACAAATAACCGCTTTTGGAAAAACACTGCTTTTTGGATTATTATCCAAAAAAACTGGCAAGTTTAGAGTTTCAATTCAATCCAGTTTGGAGCATCGCCGTACTCATCCTAGCGAGAATCGATGCAATCTCGGGGTGATAAGGAACATCATATCGTTGCCCTGATGTGGTTGGCTGGTTGGCTGGTTCGTTGTCGGTTGTGTGACATGTAACGCAAGCTGAATCCCGCTTGTACGCGGCTCGACACTCCCACGTAGTTACACACACTCCGTATATGCTGCTGGTATGATAATACTCCACGGGCGATGAGTATACGAGATGAGTACGAGATGAGGGAGAAAGACGGGCCTCCGACTGGCCGCGCAATATGAGCAAATGCAACAGGTTCGTATTGCGCGTTTACGATGACAAGGATTCACCCGTGGGAACGTGATATGAATATGCGCTCACTGCTCAATGGTGGCTTTCCATACGTCACTGGGATTTAGTACGACTGGGGTTTAATGCATATGTACATATACATATATGGGTATATAACGGCGGGGATACACATACACAGCGGCCCGTTTGGCAGCACGAGAGAAAGGCGCTTTTCATTATGTTAATGAGCTGAAAACATACCGCACTAATCGTCTATATGATTATTGCTAAACGACATTATACGCCGCCATGTTGTAGAAAATTCCTCTGGGTTATTCGACACTTTCAACGTCCGCTGTATAATCACCTGCATATTTTAACAATAATAAACATGCCCCAACGGGACACGGCTACCGTTTATTCCGTCGTATTAATCGAGAGAGATAGAGATAGAGAGAGAGAGAGAGAGAGAGAGAGAGATGGATTGTGCAACGGTACGCGAAACTTCTCGACGCCATTGGTTATTCCGCACCACCTCGTTCATCGTGCCAGGCGTGTTAGCACCTTTGTTCATATGGATGGAAAAAATGTGTGCGTCGTGAAATGTTTATACCACATTGGACATTTTCATCGTTTTCCTTATTGCGACTTTATCGACATTGACGGCAGTTTCGGAATCGAAGATGGCTCATTTCTGGAGATGTCTAATGTCACGCACGGTTCAACGGACATGCGGATGCTGCGTTGCTCTCGTCGGTGGAGGAACTCGGGTGTCCCGATGAAATTGAAGGACGAGACTGTGCCCACTCTGGCATTGAATACAAATATGTAATCTTATTACACATCCAGCCCGACGGATACGAACACGGACAGAGTGAGAGACAGACCGAAGCGAGCAACGCCATGAGCCATGGACCAGCACGAGAGGCAGCAAAGAGCGCAGGGGCCAGACCATAGCGAGAGCGCCGTCCGCACAAAGGTCAGTTGGGTCGTTGCACCCGCGGGCAGGGCATCTCCGCGAGATGCCCTGCTGCCATGCCGCTCCGCTGTGCCTCCGGATCGCCCTCGTGCAGTGGCATCCCAGCGGTATTCCAGCAGCTCTGCAGCCTCTGATATTTTATCATATGCGCAAGGATGCGGACAGAGACGGTGCACGGAATAATGGAATAGGAGCGTAGACGCGCCCTTGTACTTGACCCACTTTGATGACGAATTAAACAACGTGCGAGCAACTTTTTTCAAATCGTGCGATCCATGGACGGATCGGAACGGACCCACGTTGACGAGAGCAAAGGAGGCCGATGGAGCGGAAGAGACCTACGAGTTCTCGTCATTGGTCAACGGACCTGGTGCGGGAGCAGACCCCGTCTCGGGCAAACTCTCCGGTGAAAAAGGAACGAGAATAAAGCAGCGAGCGAAGAGGAGGACTCGAAGAAGCTGCAGGTAAGCGGAGGATGCTGCGGCGTAGCTCTGAGCTCACCGGTACAGATCGGGTTATACGTTGGGAATATAGAAATATTTGGACGCACGTACACATACCGTGTGTTTTATTCCGGAGCATGGTGATAGGACGATATAACCAGATACAGTCGATCTTCGACTCTCTCCCTCTCTCTCTCTCTCTCTCGCCCCATCTTTCCTTTTCCCCATACAACAAAAAGACACGAAAGAGCAGAGATCTCGAAGCGGGCACACGAGCCTCCCTGTAACAAAGGGGGCGATCTTATCTGGTCCACGGATCAAAAGGAGAACATCGCCTCGGCGCATAGCAGGGATATCCGACATACCGTACTACCGCAGTTGTACGGAACGTGCAACGATTGTGTATATGGAATAGCCGTGTATATATCCCATATAACATATAGAGACGAGCTCATATATCGCCTTATTGTTGAAGGACAGACAGAGAGAGACAATGAAGCCGAAGGGAGAAGGCTCCATAGAATTGTCCCTATACGTATGACCGTACGTGACGCATAATTCCATTGTGCCCGAGCGTGCGGTATCGAATCTTGTGTTATAGCGGTATGCTACCATGGGGCACCAATAGGGAGCATAAAACACACCGTCGTCGTCGTCCTCGTCGGTACATCCTCGGTACTGAGCTGTCCCTTTCTTTTTTTCAAATGCACGATTCCTCTGGGGCTGAATTTTTTTTCGTAAACGGGCCTTTTCAAATTTGTCGAAACTATTACTCTGATTTTCGTTTTGTTCGCATTCATCAGCACCGAACATTGCACCTAATACAGATTTCTGATACAATTTGTTGAGACTCCGTCTCTCGTTTTCTTCCTGGACCATAAGATGGTACACGCAATATCCATCTATTCTCATTTCTCTGACATTATTCTTCTTTTACTCGTATAATGAGGACGCTGACTCGTGGCTCGCAAACTATAAATGTCAAGCTCATACAGACGTAGTATACATGCATGGGATGCTGCGAAATATTTTCACCAGATGAGAAGCGATACTCTCGCCGGGTATTCATCGATGGTTGTACAACGTAGGGAGACGACGACGACGACGAAGACGACGACGGTAAATATCTCGAGTAGACTAAAGTTTTATGCAGCTCGGTCCATCGCTTTCTCGTTACATCTCTAAAGATATATTGTGTATGAATATACACTACGGGTTACACTTTTGATGAACGTTTTCTCATCATTGGGTGAATTTACAAGCGTGAAACCCGATCGCTGCAGCTTGAGAACGCGCAACCCTCCCTTAGATCGGCGTTATATACCCACACCGAGCGCTAGACACGCAGAGACGATGACGTTTACGAGCCACCATCTCCGCGTTTCTAATTTTCTTCGTTTTTTTTCTTCTGGACGATGATACTCGAATACGCTCTTGCCTGGATGCGAAATTCCATCGCCTCGTTACGAGTGAAGCACGCCGCGATGCTCATTTATGCGCGGATCGTGGCCTGTCCACCTGTCGATTCCATCCTAACTAGGTCTCTCGAAAAGTGCGCGTGATAAATTCGTCGTTTTTCCCTCCATCTCGATATTATTTCAATGCAGAAGAGCCGGCATTTAATTTTTCTCCGCGATCTTGGGTTCAGCGAGACCGCAGGAAGGATTCTGCATTCGTCACGGGAAATTTTCCGCCGGTGCAGCTTTACTTCGCGAGCGAAGATGCTGGAGGTACAGAGAGAGAGAGAGGGGGAAAGAGCCTCATGGACCACACATCAGCGTGGTAATTTGGTGGTGATGAGCATCGCAATCAAGGCCATTTCGAGTGTAGCAGGAATCTCTTCCTCGAAACTATAAATATAAGACGTTAAGGTACTCAGCTGTTGCCGAGTAGCGCGATATTAGCACTTTTGTTTCATTCTCCGGTAGAGTCTTTTGCGTTGCTTTTTTTTAAGCAACGCAAGCAAGCTTCGCGTAAAACCAACAGGTGCAAAAGTTCCGTACGCACTTGTGGATATAGAAATGTGTATTCAGCGAGGTACTCGCGCGGTCCGGTATCGCGAGGATGAGCTAGGAAAAGCCAAAGCAATACCCTCTTGTTCTCAATAACGACGAGGAGAAAGAGTACGAAAGGTACACGAGAGACGTACTAACTGGTACAGATCCCGCAGATGGCGGAAGGTATGCGCACATACGCGTATGCTTGACGACGCTATCATTTATTCCGCGGCGGCACACGGTGCAAAACTCGGCAAAGTTAGTGAGGAAAGAGGAGCAAGATGGGAAGCGAAGCATCGGAGGAAAAGAGAGCCGATGATAGGTATATGATACAACGACCTATGCTGGGAGTGTCAGCGGTGCTGTAACGGCTCTTGAAATCCTCTAATGGCCGTGTAACGAGTCGGCCATTTAGAAAAGAGGGAAAGAGATTTTATGTGCAGACGCCAACTGCTTCCACGACACGTACAAGCTAGATAGCCGGGAATACAAAATTATCGTGACAATTGCGTTGCGTAATAATGAGAATAATCAAACAGCTGTTGTCTAATATCCGAATACATGGAATGGAGCCGTTATTCAGCGCTGATTTTCCGTCTCAAAAGTAGTTCCGGACTTTTCGACTTTGAATTTCGTTTCTCCGATGTGGTCCAACTTGGAGACGTTCAATTTTGGGAAACCCTGTATTGCGCGGTATGAAAAATCTCTGGTCGAAATGATAATGACTCGGTCTATCCGTCTTACTTTTTCCATCTGTCTTTTTACGGATGTCACGGAAAAACATTTTGGACAGGTAGAAAAAGGGGAACATTTATATCATGCGAGATCTTGGCGTCTTTTGTGGAACATGAAGTCGAGAGTCGCTCGCGAGATGCTACGTAACTCGCATACGTAATGAACGTATCTCACATGGAGAGAACATATGGTGATATTTCTCTCTGGGATTTAAAGGTTCGTGCGATCTCTCCTCGTTCTTGTTCTTCTTCTTGTTCTTCTTCTTATTATTATTATTATTTTCAGTTTGTTTTCTTTCATTGACGCGCCCACGCGCGCGTTCGAAATATATAAGAGGCTCAACATATATATATACTAATTTGGAAACGAGTTTGAACAAATGGAAAATCTTTTGTTTCCTCTATAAGAAACCAGGGATAGGTACTCGCGCTTACACGTGCGAGATGTGTAAACTCTGAACGTGTGTCTGACTCGTAATCACTTCAAGACAATGATCTGTGCATTTGCATTTTTTATGTTGTGTGTTGCATTTTTTGGGGCTTCCACGAATAATATCAATCATTAATCGTCTCTGATTTACGAACTTGCTGTGTTTCTCTCAACTTTTGTCACTTTTCAATTATTTATGCTTCGAAATTGGTCGCGTAAAAATAAATTCGCGTATTTCAAGTTCCACTAGTAATTGATTTTCTTCCGATTATCGATAAACTCCCAGACCCCATCAACTTTTTATTGGAAGGACCATAATGCTCGTGTGAATTGATTCATGTTTCTATATCTACGTGTTATTCCATGTCCATGCCCTGAATCACTCGTTGAGATAACGAATTTCCAACACCTTAATGTTTTGCTGTCACTTTTTTGAGCTGATTTTTTCCACGCTGCAATTACCGACCAGTACTTTTCTAGCCTGTGAAAATTTAATTATATAGATACCGACGCTGCTGTATGAGGTCATACGCGATATCGCATGGCTGTCTTGAGCCACTGGCTCTCATCAGCACCTTAATCAATTATCGTAATCATCGTATAAACAGGCATAAATCACTCGACTGTCGCTGTCGATGGGATTTTGCATTACGAAACATGCTGGACACGTTTATGTACAGTAGAGCGACAATGAGACAAATCATATGATAGTTGAGCATAAAAACCATGAGAGCTCTCGTTAGGTGTATCTAAGGGTGTATTTAATGGATACCGCGGTCGAGAAATGACAGGAAATAAATGCCGTGCAAAAATGCCCCTGACGAAAAATGCCGCAGAAAAAAAAAGCTTCGTAACGATAATATATAAATAATATCCCGTAAACAACCCATCCTCAACTCGAGCAACTCGGCAACACAATCGGCGAGCAACTTCCTTGTTCTCGCACGTATACGAGGGAAAACGTCGCTAATGGTAATAACAGGATGCTGCACGTTTTGTGCAAGTACCGAGACCTCTCTCGATCTCGAGCTCGTCTTATTGTGGGCGAGCTTATGGGAGTTCATGCACGGAAAAGGAGGTAATGACGGCATGAATATCATAAATACCATAAATACCATAAATACCGAGGACCAACAGCGGCTGGAGCGCGCGGTCCAACGTCTCTCGAACGTACTCCCATATCCAACGAGATATTTCACTAATATTTCGTAATTGTATTTTTATTCTTCCCGCGTTATACCGCGGAGAAGGGAAATTATGAGATTTTAAAAAAGGGAGGGCGAAAGAGCCCTCATGTACACGCGGCGTATATACTCTCGATAAGCTTAAATTGCTTGCCCTTTTTCTCGGAGCATGGAGGCTGGAGGCTGGCCCTTCGAGTGGACTCTCTCGCAACACACGATGAGCACGTTTGCGCCCTCTCGCGTACACATTTTTACTTCGCCTCGAAAAAAAACGACGATGGAAAAGACTGTGAGAGAGAGGGAGTCAAAGAACCAAAGAAGACCGCGCGAGCCAAGGGTAAGAGCACTTACAATCGGGACAATCAAGACCTGTCGGATCCCTTCCATCTCTCGGGTATCTATACCGCCTGCCAACGACTCGTGTACCCCGACGAAACGTTTAACCTCGCTAATTTCACTCGTTTTACCGGAAAAATTCGTCTTTGCCGCGAAAACGCGGGATTCACGATCCTCTTTCGTGCAAACAGAGGGACGATGTTGGCATTTCAGTTCCTTCAGAAAAATGGGTGCCATTTATGGACGAAAGTCTTTAGTTTGTATACCCCTTAATGGGCCTTCGTTACATCGAGTTTAGCCGGCTCTTCATTCGGTCTTTCCACGCGGTGACGATGGTTACAGCGAATAAAGAAAATCTACGACGGAGAAAGCCCATGCGGTGGCAATTGCTTCGGTGTATCATAATACAGCGTCGTGTCGTTAAATTTTAGCCGCACACAAAGTTTTGCTCGTCCACGTCGCGTTGTCATACGGTGTATCTCGCGTCACGTGAATTCTCTCACGATCCCGCGGTGTGCTCTCGCTGGCGAGCGTTTCATACATTAAAATAAGGTCCCGCGAGGCGGCAACGCGCAGAGAGCGAGATATATCTCGGCTACTTGATCGCCGGCGCGTCTACGTCGCTTTTGTGGTACCGAGAAGACACTCGGGTAAATCATGCGCCGGAGAACCAGTCTCCGCATCCTCCGGTTGTTACGACAAAACGTACGGGAAGAAACACGGAAAAAAAACGACGAAAAAATGTACAACACGTCGAGAGAACGAGAGCGGCACGTAGAACCTCGCGTATGTGCCTGAAATCACCTCGTTCAGCTCCGGCGAGTTAATGAACCTCTATGAAACTCAAATTTTTCGAGAAATTCCGATAATCAGGCGCAGGCGATATCGTCGCTCGTAGTTGGTTAATACGGCGCTTATCGACCATTTTTCACGAGAAAAAATACTCATTTTCGCGTACTTTCCAGGATAAAAACGCCAGCACACGGCTGGTGGCGAATTCGACGGCGAAACAAGCGCAGAAGCGGGCGCGTCACTGTTTTTGAGAAAGATTTTCTGGTGAGATTCATAATTACGCGCGAGTACGTCTATGATTATTTTTACACAATCTTCATCGGTCGTCCATCACCCACGGTCCGACGAGTTGGAAAATTTTACCGATCTCGTGATTTGTTTGCACTCGCGCCTGGTATTTAAGAGAAAAAAAATAGTGCAAAAAGTGTAACATCGCCGTACGTGGTTTTGCCTTCCTCGTGCGCTGGTCGTATAGAGTTTCATTCCGATCAGCATCCCGCAAAGGTCATCGTACCTGCTGGCTACCATCATTTTTCTCACGTCGTATTATATCGCGTACATTATACAATTATCGACGAAATTGCAGACGTTGGGACGTTAACGGAGCCATGATTATGATTCGTGCCACTTTCGTCTCGCAACCCCGCGCGTCTCTGTGTGTTATTACATTTTTTTTTCGTCCCTCTTTCTTCGTTTTTTCACTGTTTAGTTATGCCACCGAGACCAATCGCGAGGAATTAAGAAAAGCAATAACGAACGGCTAATCGTCTCGTACGATACGCACGAACGTTCGCGATACGCGAATAGAACGAACGATCCAACTGCCTCCGACTTGGACACCTCTTGCGCAATGCAAATTACCCGATCGGTTCGATTTTTCTATCGATGGACATTTTACCGCGTAATCAAACGATCTTTATCGACAAGTAGCTAAATTACCCAATCGTCGAAGGGGGCAATTCCTCGAGCGAAGGGTGTACTTTGAACGGACCGTCGAGGTTTGCAACGAGGGGAGGAAATTCAAATGACCTTGATTGCTCGGAGATGCCGATCCTTCCACTCGAACGACATTGACACTTTTTTGTACTCGCGGTGTCCAAAATTTCTCGTCAAAAATGACAAATTCGTTAATCGTACATTGTTAATACAGTCATTTGGGTATACGTCATTTTCAAGGTCATTGAAAATAATCATCAACGTTATGACGAAACTCTACGAATGGCGATCTTGATTCATCGATCATGTTCGTCGCCATTTTGCACGATACTTTCAAGTGCTCCGAAATCACATGTCCGACGTGGATTCGAGAGAGTCAAACGGAATAAGTGACCACCTGCTCTCATCGACAGCCACGTTTTTCCCTCTTCCTGTATAGCAACGAAATTCCCATGTTTCCGTCCCCAACGTCAACATATATATACATAAACGCACAGGCTCGAAACCCATTTCGATGCAGCGTGTGTATTCCCTCGACGCGATTATGGGAAACACGCATGCAACGAGGGTAGTCGGCATTAGTGAAACCCGCTGTTTTCTACAGTTTCCCCTGCGCGCCGCACGAATAATCGGCCTCGACGGAAATATCCCGAATGTCATGGGAAACGATGAGAAAGTACACGAGACCGGAGAGAGAAATAGAGGAGGCAAATGAGGTGCAAAGGGCTGCGATTACCCATATTTTCTCCAAATCTCCGCGGTCCATATCGTAACGAAACGTAACCATATCCTCACAAGATTCTCTCGAGAATTTGGCGATGGCATTTTACATCGAAATCGGTATTCGCGTTGCTATTTTTTTTGTTCACACGCGTGAAACGCGTACCTGAAATTGTCAAGAAGAAGCAGGGACCACGTGGGCGCAAAGGAGGTTTCGCCACTTTTCGCTCTGTCGCCTTTCCTCTTGGATTTGAACGCCATGTCCACCATCTCCGTGGCCCGTATATGCGAGCAGCCTCTTTGAGAGCGGGCAAAAGGGGCGCGCAGCAAAGCTCGTATAGCTTAGATGGCAGAGCCAGATGGCGCGAAGATTCCTCTCGCATTGTTTGCCTCCTGACAGCGATAAGTTGACAATAAAGTTACATTCGCTTCTAAGAAAGTTCCTCCCGTGTCCTCCGTCGTCTCTCCCGGCGTTTTGCCTCCCCATCCTTGGTTCTCCTCGATTTCTTGTACCCTGGTGCAGCGTTATAGGAAGCTGGGCTTGTTCTCTCAGGTCGCTCACTTCACGCGCGGATGAATCGTAAAACCTCTCCTCCGGTGGAACGTATATACATGTACATGCAATTTCTATCAAAGGCGCGCTTCTCGATAACTCTCCTCACCGTGGTGTCCTCGCTCGCTGTAAACGTTTTTGCCTCATCGCAGCCTCCTCCAATGATTCGTCTCGGCGATACATTATTTTCATCCTTTTCTCCTGGCTACCATTACATTTTCCATCCCGGCATATTGCACTGACGTGTTCATGCACACGCGTATACTCGAGATTGAACCTTCTTATCGAAGGAATAATATTAATCGGTACATCCGTACTGGTAGGGCAAAGTTCTTACGGTACATTGACAAGGCGAGACCGAGAGTACCCGCGTCTAACCACGCTTTTATTTAGCCATCTTTTTGCGTGGTTTTTACCTACAATCGTAAAAGTGCAAAGAAGCTTCTTTATACTGTACAGGGTGTCCGAGAATCAAGCGTCGATGAACAAGACCAAGGTATAGGCGACGAAATTCCAAGTCGAAAAGTCTTCAAGCACTTTTCGATCCGACGAGTCCTCGTTGAGTTATTCACTGCTATAGTCGAACCAATAGGACGTCCGCGGCGTCGGCGGGAGAAGGGAGGGCGCGCTTGCGATTGGCTCAAGCTTCGGCGGTCGATAACTCGTCAGGATTTCATCGTACGAAAGAACAACAAAATACTTTTCATCTCGAAATTTTGTCACGAGCTTCATTTTTGAGTATCGACTTTGAGTTCCGGGACGCCCTCTATATTTTTGTACGTTATTCAGCCTCGAATCTCGTACAACCGTATAATTGCGTCCAATCGAATGAAATGCATCGGAAAACTATTGTACATTCGCTGCTTCGATGCTCTCGAACGTCCTAATAGCGATTACAGCAGAGTTTGGTCATATTCGATACTCTTCACTGATAGGAATCTCCGTTCTCCGCTGATGATGCGTTCTCAACTCTCCACTGTCTCTCCTTTGTGACGCTTTCGGCGACGTCTATACCACCAAAGATGGGATGAAAAGATAGAAAGAGAGGAAAAGGAGAGGATGAGAGAGACGAAAATCCACCTCGCGGATGTCTCTGCTGTGATATTCTTATACGCCCCCGAGCACAATGACAAATGACGCGTGCACGATACACGTGAAATACACGATGTACTCCGCGAAGAAAAGCCAGTTCCACGTCGTGAACTGATTTTTGTATATTTCGTTACTATCGATTGTCGCACGTGTGTCTCCCATGCCGGTGTATTTCGTGGCATTTGAATATCGCATCGAGAAATGCACATCGTCAAAGAGGTTATCCCACGATTTTCAATCGCGTTTGCCATCCTACGTGTGCGCAGTTGAATTCGAAAATTTCCATTTCCCTTGACGACCGTCCTTAACGTACGGTCGCGACACGATGGAACAGAAATTTTCATGAATATATATAAGCAAATTAGGACAAATTAATTGAGGAAATAAATGAATGATTTTTTTTGTTGGAATTAACAGCAGAAATGAAATTTCGTTTTATATTTATTAATATCGTATCATTGTGTATAGCAAATATACGGATGAACAGTAGACGTGTGCACGTGTGTAATGGTAGCGAGGGCATCGCACTATATCCCTCATTCCAATCCGGAATATCATACTGTCATGATATCACAAAAATGATTGATCGTCGATGTGCTGGCGTATACATCGATTCGTTCGTCTTTGACGTCGCGATTTCCGTACCTACTTTTTCCCCTCTGCCAGCACTAGCAGCGATAAACTCACGAATCGTTGAGCCACGTCACCTGTTGCCATTGCACTATAAATAATAATCGGTATTGAGGATGCTTTTCATGATTTTTTGTTTTTTTTTTTTTTGAAGAAACATGAGAGACACGTACGAGCGGAGATGGGAAGCTTTCGCGAATAAATTCACTCGCGGAGTGTACGACGGTGTTATTCGAACGCTCGTTCATCGTTCGCGCAACGATCTGTTTGACGATGAAGAAACGTCTTTCCAGCGGTGTACCAGCAGCATCGCGTCATCGTCTTTTTCTAGTTTCTACACAAAATGACACGAGATCAACGCTCGAGGCAATTCATGCCGCTCCCTCTGCCTATCTAATAATCACTTTATACGGTATGGAAGATATTTCACGCGAGCTCTCGAAATTCGTATATACACCAGTGATAGTTTAATTGTCTCGACTGAAAATTTACATTACAATGGTATTAAAAATTACAACAATTTTTCCGAAAAATCGTATTGGAAATGAAAGGCGTAACTTATGACTGAACAAATGAATTTTTCGCTTTTTTGAGCTCCAAAACCAATTGAGGATTAATTGCTTTTGTTATCAAGATTATATGCGTATCACACTCGTTCAGATTAAAAAATAACTCGCGCCGTTCGAGCATTATCGGTTAATGTGTATTTTTTCTTATAAATGCTGGTATTTTATTCGTAAAAAAAAAATGCGTCGTCACGAGAGTGTTTCTGCCGTAAGATCGGGTGTACAGAAGGGGTTGTTGGCTAACACCTTTTGACGAGAATGCAGAAATGTTTGGTGATGCAACGAGACGAATATACTCGGCCACTAGAGATTTTTCTCACGATGATTCCGAGGTTGATAAGAGCGGTCTGCATGCCCTTGTCTCGTTATTGCCCGAGAAAAAGGGATGACCAGAGTACAGATACATATTTAACTCGCGGTTGCACGCGTGGAAGCATCAAGGACCGACGTGCCAGAGTCACGAAGACGCGCAGCTGTAATTCGTTAAACGTATAAATATAATACCAGGCGCATGTGTGTTTATGTCATTTAAGAAATGTAAGAGCAGGCTGGACCAACTTATTGATGGTTAAAACTCGTGACGGGAGAGAAGACGAGCGACGATGTTTCAACCTCGTGTTTTCTACACCCAAAGCGTAGCTCTCTCGCACGAGTCTAATATCGAACGATTAAGCTCAATTAAAGGGCCGGGAGACGGCTGAGCATTCCAGACATAGCGAGACACACGCACTCGCGTCTTCGTAAGACCACGATGGTCCATCATACGCGCACATACACACGCTGAATACGACAACGCACGTACCCTCGGTACTGTGAAGAAACTCTCGGTAATAAACGTATTGTCCAATCACTAATTCTCTCCCTGCGAGCTTCTCACTTTACACTGACCTGGAAAGATTGATCGTCGTCGTCGTCGTCGTCGTCGGCGGCGGCGGCGGCAATAAAAACCGAAGATGTAGCAGATGTGTGCAACAGTCCAAGAACGCGAAAGAGTACTGCTCCATCCGAGTAAAGAATGTTAAAAAAAAAATGTAAAGCGCGATGCAGGATGGAAAGCAAAGAAAAAGCATGATGTCACGCGATCCAGCGAAAAGTTTAAAACGACCGATACACGCCGAGATGTACTTTTTTCTTCGACTCGAACGATTTTTATTGAGTCGTTTCCCCCTTAATGTCTCGTTTGGCGAGACTATCATTGATTTAAGGATGTTCCGGAGGTGCGGTATCGAGAAATCCGAACAATAAAGACGAAGAAATCGAGGAAAGGCTCTTTTTTTCGTCTTAAATCGGGGCGAAATTCGTCGTCGTTACATGCAGTACGAAAGAAACGAGCATTACCGAGATGAGAAAACACTTTTGGTGCCGAACATCTTGATGACGATTGATATTGATGGGTGAATCGTCGTTACGGCGATAATCGGTCGTGCGCCGAGAGACACTCGAGAAACGATCTCGTCGCACTCGGGAGCAGTGTGACGAAACACATGTAGCGCACGATTTGGATAAATATGTATGTACGCACATGTGTACACATGTAAAATCGTCGTGATCTCAGGCTCGCGCATCTGCGCCAGAGTTACGACAAGATTCGTCGTGCGTGCGTTATTTTTAGAGGGAACGAGGGACACCAGGCTAGAGCAAAGTGGAACTCGTAATTGTTCTCGTTAGCGCGGGTATCTCGCTGTGCTCGCATCTGTCTGAACTTGGCCAACTCGCGCGTCGACTCTGCCATGCTTGCCACAAGGTGCATATATATTTATTTTATACATCCACACGTATAGGCACGGTGTACCAAAGATGGCGAAAGACTGGAGGAGAGGGGGGATGAGAGAAAAAGAAGACGAAAAAATCGAGTGAAAAATCATTCGAGCGAGCGTACGCCGTGATGTCATCAAGCGCGACACCACCGCTCACGCGGTATACGCTGGTTCAAGCACGGTTGATTATAGATACTCGTATCCCAGCACGATATCACGAATGAAGAAAAAAAATCGAGGAATCAATAAAGAGGACCGATTTCGTAGACCGCCGCTGGAGACGGAAGCGAGCCAGACTCTTTACGAAAAACAGATGCCTCGAAGATTTGCATAAACGAGGATTTGCCGAAATCCAAAAGCTGTAATACAGCGCCTGCTCGCGGCCAGGGCGGTAATAATTTCGTGCCACATAGACGCACAGGTGAGCGGGTCTCGATCCAGCTCCAGATTCAATCCGGACGATCCCGACCAAGAATGGTCATTCGATTCGATTCGAGTGCACGTGTCTATTTTTTTTCTCATCAATTTATCACGAAACGCCGTCGACGTTCGACGGTCCAGTGTGAGAGATCGCTCCCAGCTTCGTTAAAAATGAAACCGTCGGATATTCCTGATTCCATCGACGTCGAGGATCAAACGTTGATGCATCCACGTTGACAATCGTCCGGATCCGATGAAAAAAGGCAACGGTTCCTTTCGGAACCGTTGACCCGCATTGGGAATGCATCTGGAATTAACGAGGACATTTTTCGCCTCTCTCAGCACAAGGCACCGCTCGAGACGGACGTCTAGAGTCCCGTCCCCATATTTGTTTCTGAATAAACTCGACATTTATTCAGTGCCGTCGAACTCGCACGTCCGTCGTTTCTCTCGCATATACGGTAGGTCTCGTGCCTTCTTCCAAATCCGAGACGCTCTAATCGCCGAATTATACTAAACATATGCGATATGGATCCATTATGTTAAGTCCGGTCCGGCCAACGTCGCTGCCGCGGACGAAATCACTGTCGAAATATCTCGGGGCGATTGTGAATAATTGTAAACCATGTCGGACATGTATTTATACGGGAAAACTCGATGAAATTCGACGAATGCAAATGAGCACACAAAGTCGAGATCTGTCGTCGTAGCAGGAGAACCAGGCGGACCGTCGGGCGTACCCCCTTAAACCTTGAGACCGTCGCATCTGCTTCGTTTAAATCGTACAATACGTTAATAACACGCCGACAGCACTGTATACGCGGAAGCTCTTCAGGGGACGGATTGAGATATAAATTTCCATGGCGCATGGATATTTCCTGCGTCCAATGTGGTTTTGCGCGATAGCCTCGAGTGTCCCGTGTACGCGTATCGTCAGGATGAAATTGACACGGGGATACATCGCCTTTCCGCACACACACGGGGTATTCAATCGCGCGGACTTTCGTACGGCACTTCCGGACCATCGCCGGTTGCGGAAACGTCCAAGGAGTCGCCGGATGAGGTTTGTGCCACGGTAAGAAAGGGATTACCACCCTTCTATGCCCATACATCATGTTACGCGGTAAATGCACACAGGTGCATATACATACACGCACATACACGTACGCGCACAAGCCAAGACTGCCGTTAAAAGGAAGAAAGAGAAAAGACAGAAGCACCCTGACCGCTATCAATCTCCCCGTGGTGTATGTATGTACATTACGTAATGTTGCACGGGCCACCATGCATAATTCACCGTATCTTTGACCAACACCCTCTGGAATCCTGAATACGTAATAAGAGCGAGTGTGGAGAGTAGTGGCCCTATGAGGCGGTGCTGGTATATCCGTGTGCGGTGCGGTCACTCGCTCGATCCACGACGCGTCCACTTGGCCCTTTTATATACACGCTCGGTAGCCGGACACCGGCTTTGAACCGGCTCGTATCATGTCCGCTATGTGCAAGCGGGGATTCGGCGAGCGTTTCGGATTTCACCGGGGCCCCTCGTTTTCCGCTTCCTGAACCCGATTTCATCCATCGATCTCGTCCACGGGCTTCTCGTCCGTCGACTATCCTGGTTCAGCTCGATTGCCCGTCGATTCTCGATGCGCGCGTTGCGATTGACAATGAGGTGGTGGTGTGTACGTCAAATGAGAATAAATGACGAATGAAATTGCGGCGATCGGGGGATGGTGAAAAAATAAGGTGGAACCGAGCGTCGGCTCATTGGAGATCACTGCAGGAAATGCCATGCAGTAGGCGCAACGATCGAGACTGTGCGGATACTCTGGGATATTACGATGCAGCAGCGTCTGCTGGTGAAAAGCCGGGTATTACGAACGTACGCGCTGGCATCCAATATGCAATAAACATACGGTCTTTGACATATTTAATAGTAACGTGGTCGTATAACGTTTGACGTGGCCGAGCAGTTTGGCGCGCGTGCTCGCAAGCCCAGCGAGTCAAAAAGCGAGTCAAAAGCGCGTCCATGCAGGAGATTTTATGGCGGAATATCGCGTCGTCTCTTCCCCATCTGTCGCTTCATCCTCGTCGTCCTCGACACTCCACTCTCGAGCTCAACTACGTCCGCGATATACCAGACAGGCTGGCATGCAGGGTCTCTCAACGCGAAAAACGAGGATGAACATTTATTCTCAACTCGTTGGCTCTCCGGAGATGCCGCGTGCAGCCGCAGCCTCCTCTTCTTCTTTATCCTCAGGAGCGATAGGAACAAGATGCGGCTGCTCATCGCGAACGAGATTCGCTCGAAGAGACACGTGACTTTTAAGAACCCCTGAACCTCCCCACATTGCTGTAGGTATAGCCCGCGGTTAATTGCACGTCTGTGCCCGAGGCAGGATCCTTGGCCCGTCACGACTATTCTCATCCTCTTCCTTGTGGACCCGATACCGCGACGTCCATCGGTACACACCCATCGGCAACCAGCGTGCCTCGGAGTGTTGCCCGTCTCGTTCTCTAGCAGTTTTGCTCGTGTATACGCGCGTCGGATAACTCTGACGTCCTCGTCAGACTCGCGAAGCATTGCCAGCTAAAGTTGGAGAGCAAAAGATGAAAAGAGAGAGAGAGAGAGAGCTGGATCTCGGAGATTCTCTCACTCGGCTCTTGGGCTGTTTTGCGGATGCCCGTGTACGCATGCTACTCTTCATCATCGGACCACATACACGCTTGTCCGATCGTCTTCAAGACCGAGAAGAAGCTAATGAGTTTAGACCGAGTTAAAAGTCGGAAGATTATGAAAAATGATTACCGGGCCGAGTACAAAGAAGCATTTTTTCCGTCAGTACCATCAGCCATGTCGGAAAACACGTATACTCGTCCGGCAAACTGGAAGCAGCCCCTGGATGGAATTTGACCTCTACAGGACGGGATTTTAATCGATCCAGCCTATTTTAGCCTCTTTGAACGTATTTTGACGACTCGTCATTTTCGTTGTAGCTTTGTTTTATCCATATGTTTGCAAAAAAACGCATCAATGCTGCGTTCTGTTTGCCAAAAGTGCCGCCAGCCTCGAAAAAGTGGAATATACAGAGAAAATTTGACGAAAAATGATTTTTTCCATGCTCCCCCAGGTAGATTTATAATGAAAAACGAGTAATGACAAAGTGCAGTAACTGTAAATATCCATGAGGCACTTATTGGCGATGCTAAAATATAATAATACTTTTTACGTGTATGTATGATGCTCCTGCTCGGTGGAAACGAACCTTTCCTCAATCTCGATGTAATCCCGTTAATAAGAAGTGGAGAAGGATGAGCATCAGGATCGCCGGGTATGAGGATGAACACCGTAGCGCGGATGATATGTTACGGCGTAAAAAGGGATAGGACTCGAGGAAGATGAAGATGCGCTGCTTGGTGGGAACACAAGGTGGGTAACGTGACCGAGAGTGTCGGTTCCGTCGACAGCGTAATTTTGTTGCTCGCCCGAGCTTTTGCCAGCAGAGACGCGGAAGTCAATAATACTGGGGAAAATATCTCTGTGTGTGTGTGAGAGTGTAGATATACGTGTATTTGCAGCCGAGAGAAAAGGTGTGAGAAGCCTGAACAAAACTCAATGAAAGGCGAGCCAGAGAGGTTGATTCGACACGAAGAGAAGGGACGAAGATTACCGTGATAAATTCTTCCCGTGCGCAAGCGGCTGTATCATTATATATCACGTAATTAAATTACCCAATACTTGCGCTTCATAGCATAGAATGCTGTCTTGTTCGTTTGAAAAAAATCTTGTTTCTAGTACGTCGTTGTATTTGTAGAAATAATCGAGACTCTGTGTTTTGTTTTTGCTTGAATTTGACTGTTTTTTTGCATTTTCTTACTGATATTTGGAATTTTCGCGAAAAACTCGATGAGTTTTGTGATCGGCGGAAAATTTGCGATGGAACAAGCTGGTGAACTATCGAAAATTCGAAAAAAAATGTTTCGTTCATTTTGGCTAGTTTTCCAGAATCGTCGAAAAGCCGAAATTTCAAAAGGCTATAACTACGTTAAAAATCACGCTCCATCGATTTGTCGGGAGTGTTTTGAGACGCTCTCGAGTAGACTTGAAAAATGGTGAAAGTCAAATGTCGATAGCTCAATTCCTTCACCCTCAAAACCGATGTTGAAAATTGGCGAAAAAAACGCAAAGGGGTATGTATGGGAAAATTGGCAAAAATCGGTGGTCCTACTTTAAAAATCTGCCAAAAATCGAAAAATGAACATATCTCGATGAACCAAACGGCATTTTGAAGCCTCAATAATCCCAAAGAGAATAAGCACAAGTCGAGGTGTCCATCTGGAACGAAAAAAAAATGGCAACCATTTTAGTGAACCAACTCCGATCGGATAAGCTCCGGAAAGATTGAAACTTTGAAAAAAAAATCCCGACTCATTTTTCGCCACTTTTCCAGAAACCTCAAAAAGTCGAAATTTCGAAGGCTCGTAACTACCTTTTGCTTTCTGATGCGCTCGTGTGTTTTGTTTAAATTATTAAACGCGTGTGATAAAATTGCGTAGAAAATCAAGCCGCTGCAGGGCAATCATGCGATCGCGCGTGTGAGCGCGAGCACCCATCCCTAGTATTTATAAAATGCAAATGAAAATACGAGTAAAGCAAATACTCGAATGAAATTGTTATTTATTAATCAGAATATACCCGCAGTGATCGAGTGTGGGCATATAATTTTCGCATCTGTATCCTGTATCAGCAGTCAGTACCATGCATAAAAAAGCCAGCTCGTTATTACGATTGTACATGTACATCGTCGATGTGACGTAACAACTGCGAACCAGCTATTCAAAAAAAAAAAAAAAAAAGAAAAAACCAAGCAAAAACCAATCCGCGCTGCTTGGCGACGTTTTTTTTCGTCTTTTTTTTTCAATCTTCATGATGACCGCTCTCATCACTGCGTATACATTAGCTGCTCTCTCTCTCTCTCTCTCTTTATCTCTCTCTATTTTCCCTCTGGACAACGAAGCAAAGATCCTCGAGTGATTATCCACGCGTTCGAGATCGAGAGAGACGAATGTACCACCGAGAGTGGAAATATGCGGTCGTATGGACCGAATGCTAATAACAGCCTCCGTACAGCGTATGTTCCGCGGTGTGTCAATGGTCAGGGCGCCTTTTTAACCGGCGTCGGGCATATCCACTTTTTTTTCAACCATTCGCACTCACCGGTTATTCAGAGAGGGAGAAAAAATATGGTGACGTGCATAACTGTGAGCACATGCAAGAGTAATGCCAGCAAAAGTGGAGCGAACTCATCTCCGCTACAGGCTGTGGTACATGCGAGGACACAAGTTTGCGCAGCGTCTCGACAATCTCGAGAATCATTGTACTCGTCGAGCACCGAAGATACGTCTTGAAAATCGTCATCCACTTTGTCGACGAACAATGCGAGAGGTGTGGCTGATTAAGAAACCGCAGACGCAGCATCCTCGTTAGCGTCAGAATGACACACGTCCGAATTTCAATCGAACGACAAATGACACACGATTGACCGCATTCGCGAGATACCACAGTCGTCGCGGACTTTCTTCCTTGCGATCGAACCCGTTTTTCGTACATGTTCCCTCTATTTTCTGATCTCTCGTCTCTTTTTCCGTACTCAATGTACATTTGCGTCGTTGAAGAGTTCTTTACTCGGGTCGCTTTATACTCCGAGCGACTGCTGTGGTAAAGCTCGGTGGTAAAGTACGGAGCGAGAGAGTGGATGAGACGAAGGGGTGGTTTTCGGAACCAGAGGGTTCCGGGCCACGGGGGGGCCATGGCCACAATTATACAAAGTGCGAGTGGTTCGTCCGCGAAGAGCCAGAAGTAGTCACAACTACGGACACACCGAGAGCATCCCTGCAGATACTCTGCTGTACTCTGGTGAGGTTGAGCACGGTTGGTCCCTCTGTTCGCAGAGCGACTAAAGCCTTTCCGTCGCTTTCAACGTACGACTGCGCCGTACGATATTTACGTTGATTATCCGTCATGTTTTCACGAAAAAAGAATAAATAAATAGTCGATACGGGTCTCGTTCTTAATGTTCCTTTTTTCTCCAGTCGTTACGCATGAAATCGGCGGTGGAATGCGCAGGTACGCGGACTTTCCGCAGTGTTTTTCATCGGAAAACCAAAAGAAAACCGAAAGGATAAAGGCGATTCAGAAATCGTCCGTGAAATCACGATGCTCGCGAGGGAAAAAACTGATTATCTCGTGCCCGTGGGGCGGTCGAAGGAGGATAGATCCGACTCTCGGGTATTCGGGTGAAAATATGCCGAGGGAATTTACGATACAGGCGCGATATTTTATTACGTTCGACAGAGTACCTACCGGGCGAAATTTATGTGGCTGGAGCGAGCGCGTTTGGAAAGCGAGGACGAGAGGAATAAAAAGATAAAAAAGGATGTTGAAGAGGAAGAAAAGGAGGACTCGAAAGGTGGATCCGAGCGGAAGGGAAACGGTCGACGGGAGAACGGGAGGAAGGGAGGCGAAAAATACAATGCATGGGCAAGGCATTCGTTGGTGTGGTGACAAAACCATCTACTTTGCGCCAGATATTGGAGAGCTCTTGGGATAAAAGACTCTTGTGCGTGTGTGCACGTGCATGGACCAGCACACGGAGATAAAAAAGAGAGTCAAAGAGAAGAGGGATGGTCGTCGGGTGACCACGGCGCGGCGAAGCTTCCGCGTCTGTACCTTGGTGCTGCCACGACTGTCTAGCTCGAGGAAGAGGTAAGAGGATCGAAGGACTCGGAGACGACGGAAAAGACGAATGCTCATCGAAGTCGATGACACCAAAGTCAGTGCGGTACATGAGAACGTACCCCAGATTGTCGAGGATCATATACATGCATGGATTCATCGCACTTGCGAGATACAAACGTCAACTTTTTCTCTCAAATATATCTGGAAGGCTGACAAAGCTCTCGGCGCTGCTGCACAGATCGTGGATGAGGAAAGCACGGAACCTTCGAACTAGCAAAGCCCGCGGTTGATGACGAAAAAGTTGCTCCAATGCGAGTGTACCGCGTACTTTTTTCTACCGAATATCCCGTGGAGCTTGGAAACGGTACCAGAAAGGACCGTGTCTTTTCGTTGCCTGTCGTTGACCAGGGGTTGAAAACCTGACTCGGGATTTCGGGTCAGACAGCTTTTGCGGTAACTTTCGGCGAGGGCTATCTAGAGGGAGTGGCTCAAACTTTCAGCAGAGTTCCGTAGACGTCGAGGAGCACACTGCGAGGTTCCGTCGGGTAACAGCGAAAGAAAGGGGCATTCTTGAGTTCACAAGCAGAGATAGTTACGTAAGAATGCGGAGAGAAGGAAAGAATCGAGGCAACGAAGCCACAGCGAGCATGGGGTCCATGTCGGGAGCAAAAGAAGCAGAGACGACGAGGGACTTGGCGTTGAAACGACCACGACCACGAGGCCAAAAAAGAAGGCACGCGGGTCTTAGCAGAGTCGGAGCTTAGTTGGGGTGGCATCGACACGGCAGTTGGTGGCAGATAGATGGCCAAGTTTCGCTGCTCGTTGGCGCATGCTGTGCGATCTTCGCCCGCGTTCGCTGGGACCGCGTAGCTCCCACATAGCAGCAATGTAAGTCATGCTTCTTTATGGGATGGCCCGTGACCCCGCTACTTGTAAACCGACTAAAGATTCAGAAATAGCTGCGTTCAACATGGGCCCTGCCTCTTGCCGAGAGAAAAAACGGAAGGCAGGGACGGAGGCGAACCAGAGAGAACTGGAATACTTTGGTTCTTTCCGTCCGTGGTGGCACCTTGAGAATTGGATTTTCCAAACAACAGCTTCATGGCCCAATCGTTTCGACCAACGCCAGCCAATCAGGGACGATTCGCGATCGTCCCAAGGTTAAATTACTTTGTCAGGAACTTGATAGAAAAAAATGGCCGAAAAGGGACGTGCCGCACAAGTCGTTGCGTCCGTCGATGCAACTCGAACCTCCCGATAGTTTTATACGCTCGCGCTCCGATACGCGACTGCGGCACATATCGCTATATCGGATCTCTATAACCATCTACCGTGTTCCATGTGGCACATGGATGTACTCGGAAATCAGAGTGTAGCGGAATGGCATTCGGAGAGATTGAAAGCATCCGTCGATACGGTGTAGCCCGTGGCTGATTTCGAATATTATGCCTCATCGGTACTCCACATACGCGGCCTCGGTAATATAATAACGCATATCAAGCTCGCGTTATCTCATCGGACACGACGCGAGAGCCTCCGCAGCGACGCCTCTGACGTGATATTTAACGCCATGCGACAAGTATATCTCATAACGATGAATAAACACGTCCAGTCTGTACAGAACTCTCTATCGAGGCAAGATGCACGCTCGGACCGTGGAGAAATGTATATCGCGGTCGTACAATACGGCTAAAGTTGCAAATTACCATACAACCAAGTCCGCGCAACGTTGTAACTGATTCGGAATTCATTGTGAAGGCTTGAAAACGAAAAGCGCTTTATTTACGCATATCGCCGTTCCATTTCGCTGCTTTATGCGCCAGGCACACTTGACCACGTTGTACCAACTCGCGGCGCTGCCATCAGCTATCGGAGATTCCAGAGCGTGTCACCAACACGTCCGTTGTCAAACACGAGAGTGGACTCGGCACATTGGCGTTGGGCGGCGATCGTGTATTTGTGGAAGGAGCCGCAAACGACAGACGCGTACGTTTCATCTCGAACGTCGATTGAAAAGCTCAATGACAAAACATGGATAGCCGCGCGCGGCCAGGTGAACATCGCGCGGGAGCCTCACGTTCAAGTGACATCATTGTTCCAATCTGCCCTATCAGCGATATCAAGTTCGAGTGGCACTCGTTTCAATGGGAGAACGCGGTGTACGTGTCTTCGGGCGGTACCTCGCCCTTGTTTCAACCCCTAACGTTCGCCGAGTCCACTCGATCGATGTGCATGTGCGCAATATCCTCTGTGATACACCCAAGCCTGATGAAGCATCACGGATCTCTATCGTCTCGATTCTAGCCTGTTAAACACTCCGACGACGGGGAATGGCACGTGCCTCGGCGTCTCGGGCAAAATGGAAACGCGAGACGGGCCGCGGGCAGCTGAAACCGCGCTTCTCCCGGAATCCCGCGATTGCCCAGCCGAATTTTCCGAGTTCCACATACTTGTCGCATTTTTTATTTAAAACAAAAACCCCCCTCGGTAAAGCGCACACCGCACTTTCGATCCGCGTTGAAAAACACTCGAGCTGTAATTAAACTGGGAAGGGGTCGTTTTAAGAGCGATTTTGAATGACGCGCGGAGGCGCCCATATAGACAACACGGGCCAACACCTCGCACGCGATCATTTCCTTTCGAGTGCTCGACAACGAGCCTGCTCTTTGAAAGATAATGGAGCTGGAGAATACAGTCTCCGAGAGTATCGGGGGTGACGTACACGCCGAGAGGAAGAGAAGAGTGGAGGAGGAGAAGGAGGAAAAGAGAGCACACCGAGAGAGCCGAGAATGGACTCTCCTCCGTCATTAATGAATGGCTCGACGGTTGGCTGACTCTCGAGTGAGAGCAGAGTCGTAGAAGCAGTGCGCTTCGGTGACACGATCACGCGCGGGGTAATCGCGCGCGGCTCTTCACCAGGACGTACACACACACACATACATACGCCGATGCGAGTATCAGAGACCCGGAGCAATCAGAAGGTCCGTCTCATCCTCTCCGCGTCGTCGAGGTCGGATCTCTCTTCCTCTTATTCTCGATTCTCAATTCCTCTCCGCTCTTCCATTCCGCATTCATCTCTTCGCATTGTGCGTGTCCGATGGATCGTTTTACGGTTTCGCTCTGCGCCAACACTCGATCTATCGATTTCTCCTGTAACATAATGTAACAGTGATTCTCTTGGTATTTCGCTTCGTGCTGCGCCATATCGAGACCGTAGGCACACATCGTGTGTACCGCTGTACAGATCCCTCTGATAATCAATAATCAGTCACGCTCGTCGACGTTGCATACGAACGCGATGTACCAGCAGCTGTAAAAACAGCATCTCCACCAGCCGTTCTTTCCTCTTATACATGCGTGTATTATTTTAGTATCGCCAAATGAATAACGCAAATTGCGCCGAAAGTGTATCGCCGTCAACGCCCGGAAAACTTGATGAAAAATGGTCAAATCTTCGGAATATATACGACAAAAGACATTGCGAATGGGAGGAAGAAAAGGGGGAAAGTCGGCGAATGAAGATACCGCTGAAGAAGCTGCATCACGAGTCTCTCCCGTTTAGAGATGCTCGTAAACGTTGGAACGCGGAGGAAGAAAGCGTAAATGCGAAAAAAAAAACACAAGGGACAACGGAACTCGCGATAGATGGCTCTGCAAGATGCTGTTTAGCTCGCGGGATATGCAGTGGATTTAACAATGGTTTGAGGAAATATCGCGTGTCTTCTTCTCCCGCGACGGTTCTCCTGCAACAGTCGGCTAGATTGCCTGTGCATAGACAGTTGGTAATCCGCATCCATGCTCGTGTAATGAATATACCGGAGAGACATAAAGCGGCAGCATCCTTCTCTCTCTCTCCCTCTCACTCTCTCTCTCTCTCTCTCTATACATACATATACGAATATATATGTATATTTCAGCATGGCCAGGCTTCACAGTATGAATCTATAGAAAACAGCCACCAGCCAGGAAGGGCAGGTTGACCACAAGTGCGGATCGAACTTTGACCAGGGGTGGGATGCTCGTGGATTGATCCGAGAGTTCATCGTATAGCTCACCGCAACCCTCCCGTTTTTTTCTCACTCCGTCGTATACACTTTTATATTCGCCATATACATCCACACGCATGTACCGTAGGTTTCGCCGTTCACCCGCCTCAACGTCCGACAGTCAATTCGTTCGTTCGTCACTCCACAGCCTTTTGCCTCATCTCCAGGGATATACATGTATTTTGCTGCTCTCAGTCCCATCCCCCAACACTCACACACCCACCCACACACACACACACACTTGGAAGCACGTACTTGCGTGTGTGCATAATATACGCGCGGTCGGTGTGGTCGAGCCACTTCATTACTAGCTCGCAGCTCGAAAGAAGGGACGTAATTCCGCGTGCGTCGTGGACCTATCGGAGAGACGACCACACCGCACTGGAACTAACCACCATGATCCACGATTAAACGAGGGAAATGTACAGACGCGAAGGGAGGCATGTTTTCCGGCAGTCCCTTACACTTTGTTCGGCGAGTCTTGAGTGAAATCCTGGCATCAATCTCGCAAACGACCCTGGATTAACGCTAATTTGTCACCGCACTGTGATATTGCTGAATTACTGGAACATCTCATGGGTTATTCCTGCTCTGTAATATCAGTACGGTATCCGTACGGTGCAGAGGCGAAGGCGGTTCTCCCTTGGCAACTACGCCGGAGCGGGTAGTAGCCTGCGAGAGAAGATTGGAGGCGCGATCCCCTTGGGGTGCTCCTACCCCCTCGGCACACTCGGCGCACTCGGGAAATTTACCGGACGTTCCTAATATCGTCAACGCCCTTCGAGTTTCCCCCGTTCACCGCTCGGAATTTCCGATCAATTCGCATCGACGCAACATTCCTTCGTCTATAAATCGATCGTCCTGTCAGTTCGATGAGAAATTCCGCTCGAAAGTGATGCGCCTCTTTTGACGCGACTTTTTGCTCGGCCTTTTAACGAGCGTATGAAAATCACGCACCGACGGTGCTCCCGCTTTCCCCGCAACCTCGAAAATATCTCATTTTGGTGTCCCGCTACCGGAAAACGATATAACGCCGCAGTGCGTGACACCCACAGACCGAATTGTCGTTCTCTTCGGGCTCTCTCGCTCAGCGAAATACCGAGAAAAGTACCATAAAGTCGTCGCAACGCGGTAGACTCTGACCCACCGAGTTCTCTCTCGTTTCCTCCGGCAACCGTCTGCGTGGACCCTTTCTTGGGCCGAAGCTGGATGCGGTGGAGCATTTACGGACATCACACAGCTTCGACGGGGAACGACGTTGAGTTTCGAGAAAGAAAATAAATGACACTGCCCTGTCTATACAGGATTATGACTTTACGAGTGCACGGAGCTTCGCTGTATTCTTCATCTCTCTGGCATTGACGCGAAAAAGTATTTCGTCGTGATTTTCGTCTTTTTTCTTTCTCATCTTGACGAGAGACATTTTTTGTAGAAACAACAGCGGAGCTTGAACTTTGACCGTGTACGTGTAAATCCGCGACGTTCACGAGGAATAAGAGAAAAGCTCAAATAAAGCTCTGCAGCTATGTGTATCTCGCGGGAGACTATAAAATGGTCGTTCGATCGGGGCGACAAAGACATGAAAATTTATTCCGTTCGATAATCCCGCTGCGGGGTAAGCGATAACTTACTCTCCCTGATGCTTTTCCCGCCTCGCTGGTTGCTCCGCACGCGGTGTGTCCCGATTGTGTGTATTCCGCGAGGATCTGTGTGCCGAAGCAAAGTGGCGGTTGGGAAAGACAGTGGGAACCTCAAAGTCGTTCCGGGGAAGAGTAAAGTCGTCAGGTTGTACCCGATCGAGCCAAAGATATTCGAGGGCGAATATGCTAAGTAGCTTTTTCCGCGCGCGTATCTTTTCCGCTCCTTCTCTCTCTCTCTGCGACACGTCGCTTTTCCTCGTCCCTGCTCGCTCGGTCTCGTTCGGGGGTATATATACGCCGTCCTCCGGGAGAATCGAGAGGACCTGATGGACAACGTCGATGAGACACACCGAGGAGGAGATTTTGTACAACCGAGGGAAAAAACGAGAGAGAGAGAGGCGCGGCAGAGACTGAAAAGTATCGCGAGAGCTCCAAGAGCTTGGAATCGGTTTACGCGGATCTCTGACGCAGCATCCGCTCTTTCTCCGAGAGAAAGAGCGTCTCGCCGTCTCACTTTTGCCTCTTTATACTCGTTCCTCGACGTAACTTCTTGCGGCGACACGCGGCGCTCCTCCGCAAACACTTTCGCCAAAGAGCGTCGCGAGACGCGCCATCAGGAATAACTCTATGCAAAATAATCGCTTCTTAATTGTGGAGTAATTGGGAATTCGCTCCCCAAGTTGGCTCGGCGAGGCGTTTTCTTCTGGCTCTCGGTGTTGGCGCGACAGCGACATCAGGACGCCCAAATCGCATTACCTCGCCGCCTGTCGCTAACGTTACATCCACCCTCGCGCGCGTTTCGCCAATTTAACCCCTGGTGCTCGAGAACAAGGCTCGCTTCTCTAGGTTAAAAATTAGTATCATCAAACTTTGATCAGAGGCGAAAGCTAATTCCGCGATTTCACAAAGGAGATTTACGCTTTTCCGCTTTGTCGTGACGTCTGCGTTTTTCAGATCCATCGTACGGATGAGCAAGATTGCGAAGAAAAATTCTTCATCGCGTATATCCGCCAGCCCCAATTTTTCTACGGGAAATTTCGTATAAAAATGTGAGGAAGAGAAAAAACGCGGTAAATCTTTTTTTTACTTGCTCCAATGACGTCCACTTGGCGTGAAATGTTGTGCGACTCTGTGGAGCAGAGTGAAGATGCAGTTGGTCCAGCGGAGGTAGTTTGGATAAGGCACGAGAGACGCGGTCCATCACGCGGGGCCTTGCCGTACAACGGAGAAAAGAGAAGTTGGTCCTTTGTTTTACGGCGAGCGGAGGAGCTTCGCGTGTTCTGGAAGACCGAGAGGGAGTGTGAAACGAGCTCGCCGGGGTTGAGCGCATCGTCTCTCTCCTGCATCCTTATCTCAAGACGCTTTAATGCGTTTAACCCGGCCGAGAAGATAATGTACAATTTATTGCCCCCTATTTTGGGGTGTCTGGTGGCCAGCGCGTGTACACATTTCCACGCCCGACAACCACCCGATCTGTGCATACAGCGAACGCTCTCCGTTACCTCTGTTAGCCGACATTTTCGGCTTATTGCGGGAAGCTCGCGGTCCAAAAGCTCCGACGCCTTTAATCCGCGTATCTCGTCTTGTCCTACCGTGTATAGCGACGGAAAACCTTGAGATTATGCCTGCCGAGCATCTTAAATTGAATAATTATGGTTTGTTTGTTCGTTTGTTTATAATTAATCAAATACAATTATTGGTATATTATTCAGTAGCCCGGAATGCAAAAGACTTTGACGTCAAAAATGGGCACGTCTTGATATTGTCGTTAAATAAATATGATAAACGATTTTTCGTCGCTGTTGTTGAGGAAGCTCGACAGCCGAACTTGTTCAGTGTCTAGAACAGATGTTTCTTCTTCCTCGCAAAGCGCAACGCAGCGGCCAATGATCACCGAGTAATCCTCGGAGGAACGAAAAAGTATACGTAGATGCTCGAATTTACGACCACTCGGTGATAAGCCAACGGGAATAGAGATGTAAAACACGTGCAGGAGGGCACAAACACTCTAAAGTTCCTCGACAAGCAGGAATTTCGAGGATTATATGATACTGGACCGTTCCGGAAAAAATCGACATTCTTTTCCCTGGCCTCTGTGAGAACCGAAATTCTAAATATCGAATAACAAATTCCGCAAAATGGAACAGTTATCGTGTTACCTGAAAATTAGCCGAAAAATTTGATTTTTTTTCAACCATATTGCTCCTGAACAAAAATACCCAAGTTTTCCTACTTCGACAGCGACAAGTATGGATACTCGTCGGTGAAAAAAAAAAAATTTTACAGAAAAATAATGGCGGCATCCTGTTGGAAACGGCTAAATCGGCCGGTGCTCGAGATTGTCTCGTTTATTTCCGTCCTGTTTCCGGTATCATCTCTTTCACGTTCGTCCACTCCCGTCAGAGAGCGATTTAAAGGTCAGGCTCGCGTTAATGAGGAAATAAATAGGCAATGTCGAGGAGATCGGGCCGACTCTATGCTAATTCGTTTTCGCTCGTTCACACACAGGCCGAACACACGCGTGATAAGAACAGCCGTGCGTTTCACTGCCGCTGTTGGTTTCGAGCCTGCTCCTGACGTCCAGGCTACGACACTTTGACCCTGCCGCAAAAAATTCTACCACGATGCAGCTGCATCGAGAATGCAAATTTCCAATACGTTCGATCAAAGTTTTTATCGCATTTCGCCGGCCGAAATCCGCTGGACGCGCGTGCCACGAACGCCGCTGCGGTGTTTTGCGATTTTATCCCAAAATCCTCAAAAAAGAAAAACATCAAAGACAGGGCCTGAATATGACGCGTGACAATCGCGGTACCTCTTTTTTTCCGGCAAGACACTTCGGGGTCCGGGGATCAAAGTGCAAAATCGTTAAATTTTCACGAGTTTACCGAGCTTTTTTTCATTTTTTTCGCGTCTCCTCGGTGAATCTATTTCTGGCTCTCAACCGCGCTGCCACTTTCTTTCTCTCATCCTCGGGTTGGGTACTCTCGTGAACGAAGCTCGCTTTGCGTTATTCTCGTGTGTCTCAACCGTCGGTCCAACACATTTCTCCTAATCTCTATCTCGGACGAAAAAATAGTATTTATCAAGAGCGAGAATTACGTGACGTAGCAGAACTGTACCGCGGGTCAATGAAGAAGTTGAGATAATCTTCTCGTAAATATATCCACTCGCTCCGCACACGCACGAAACTGAAACGAAAAAAGTAACGACTGTTCTAAACCGTGCTTCAACCTTCGATAGCACGATTTCTACGTTTCGGATTGTGAATAATTTGGGCATTCAAAAAAAAATGGCGGATAACTCACAAACGACGAAAAAATAACTACGAAGCCGGCCGCAGCATCCTTTTTCCCAAAAACGATTTTATACAGAAATCCATTCATAGGTATATCGTTCCAAAAAATTTACATCACTAATAAAAAAGTTCAAAATTTGTCGCGTTCTCCACGCGACAAATTGACCCAATTACGCGAGAAGAATCGATCGCGAAGAGCCGAATGCCCGAAATAACGGGAGCGAAAAAAATCAAACGGACTTTCGACGCGATTATCGAAACATGCGTGCGGCTGACGGATGTTTCAATGTAATGTTGCGCGTCGTTAATTATCGTCGCTGAAACTTTATTGACGACGGAACGCGGCGCACGTGACTTGCCGCATGATTAAAATGTTAATCAGTGTTCCACTCCGCGTTTGGTTTCGGCTGTACGTATTGGGACTTTTTTGTACGTTCATCCGATACCCTTTCAATAACTCGGGATACAGTATTGTCGGTGAATCGAGAGGAGAAAAGGGGGGAAACCCAAAGAGAGAGAGAGAGAGGGAGAGAGAGAGGGGTGAGAAATTACGAGGGTGCAACAAGGAGCAAAAGACACATATACCAAACACAGACGACCAGATATATGAGGCCTGATGGCTCACTGTCGTTTCCCCGTGCGCCCATACGCATCTCCGATTACCTCGGTGGATTAATTATAGGATAGATCAAAAGAGCATACGCGGCCGGCGAGCCCTGCATGTAACGGGTGGCCTAAAATCAATCGAGAGACCAAAATTGTAGCTGCTCAAGCGCATCAGCTGATCTGCGAAGGTCCAAGTGAAAAAAATAGCTGGATGCTGTTTTATTCAGTAAATGCGGCTGCTTCCCGTCCATTAATTATTATTTTCCATCATAAAAAATCCACTTTTTCCTCGATTCTGGTTTTTTCCCAATGACGGACTCGTCATGGATTTTGTCTCGGCGCGCAAGATCGAGTCGCCACGCAATGATGGTTCTTATCATTTCCTTATCGCGCGTACCGCGAGAGTCTTGAGACACGATCAGGCTGCCCTTGACTCTTGGGTTATCGCGCGTCGGTGTCAAAGGGGGCCCACTCGGATCTCGTTTCTCACTCGGTGGAACGAAAAATCATAACGCGCCGAGCGGATGATCATCGAGAATTATAGCTCGACGGACTGTTACACGTGGAAATTTCATGAGCTCGTAAAAATGGCGTACGTCCGGCTCGTTGTCACGCGCGTCGTGTCTCTCTTTAAAAAAACATTAGGCAAAGATTTTTTTCCACCAGAACGTATGTACAAGTAACATGTACACGTAATATGCGGTCGAATTAAAGACACCGTACACGCGCGGCATATGCGCGCGCGCACACGGTGCTCGGAGAAACGCGAACGACTCTCTGGACCGTTAAAACGCGCGGACTAATGCGCTCAGGGGAAAAAAATTGTTGTATAGAGAGAAGAAGCGCGAGACGTGCAACAGAAGCTGCATACAGCCGGAGTTAAAAGTTTGCGAACCACCCGGACGATCTCCGTGGTGGGTATGTGTATTATACCGGTACAAGCGTTGCCTAGCCGCGCTCTCGACGCTCGTATTTTCTCCGGTGGAGAGATTACGTGTGGTCGAGTAAAATATACTTTACACAGCGAGTGCCAGTCGGAGTACGACGAGCAGCAGGGGCTGATGCGTACGTCCATTTTTTGCCTCCTTTTTCTCTGTGATAACGCCGCGAATTCGCGACTGAAAAAGTCACAGACGTCACTTTTTGCACTCAAAAAGCTTCTCCGCTTTTTACCCTTGCTACTTTGTGCGCGAGGATACACACGTATATCTGTATCCTTGCTCGATTTTCTCTCGTATATACATACATATACGACGTATGTACCGTAAAATCGAGAAAGCTCGCGGATGGGGCGTCGTCCCGTCGTGTCCTTTCATCACACACACACATATGTATATATATGTATATGTGATGTGCATATATATACAATATTCGCCTCGAGCCATATTTACAAATTCATACCGCAGATGCGCATAATACCGTCGCTGATTCATGACATTTGATTACAGCATTGTCGGGGCGTTTTACCCTGCTCTCGTGAGTGCACGGCGACTCACTCCCCCGCCCACCGCGACATTCTTCCCATCAACTCTACACCGAGCTCTCAAAAAGCAGAGAGCACCCGGGTCGACGAATTAACCACAGCAGCCGGCGGTCTCCGAGGCCGAGATGAAGAGACATTTTTTACCCACAGATCCGTCGCGGGGGTTGGAAACCGACAATTTTCTCTCATCGACGTCCATAGCGATCCTGCGCGACCTTTTCGCCGTTCTCGTCGTGATTTTCTTCCAATACGCGAGAGAAAGAACCTCAACCCCACGACGGAACGCACTGAAAACCAATCTGTTCGAGAGACACGCGCTCCGACACGTTTTTCACCCTCTTTGTGACGTTGGAAATAATGAATTATGAAATTTCGAAACGATTTTGTCGTCGATCCAAATTTTGTCCCGTAAAGATTACAGTGAATGCGGAATCGGCGGTTTTGAAGAAATTTTAATGAATATGACAAACCGGGAAAGAAATTCGCACGTGAAGAGGACGAAAAGTCGAGTTACAGTCACAAATTGGGAAAAGTATCGTCATTCAGGCAGGAGTCGACGCTGTTTGAAATTAGTCTTTTTTCAACGTTGTTTCCGGGCTGTATAGACTAATGGCGTGGAGCAGCCCAGGTGACCGGCAACTCGGGAAGCGGCGGACACCCTAACGTGTAATGATTAATCGCTCATGAGGTTCATCGAACGTGTAATTGATGGCGCTCTTGCTCCACCAACGAGATTCTCTCAACGATCCATCTTCAAACGTGATCCGCGCATCATTAAACCGCAGTTTCATCCGCAATTAACGTCTCACACAGTCGCCTGCATACCTTCGAGTTTTGCAACGAGTTTCGCAGGCTCGAATCTCCGACGACGCTCGGATTCTGGCAGAGCTCTTCAAGTCGATATAAACCTGATCAAGTTCCCAGGAGCACGATGAAAAAAGCTGCGTTCATTATCATTTCAATGACGATGATAATGATGCGATACTTTGCGAGCTCGTGACCTTCGCTGTCAACCAACGAGAGGGCCTCGAACGTGGATAAATTCTCCATGCCCTTTCGCGATATTACCCTTGTCCCGCTCCGTCACGATTGACTTTTCGACGAGAGTGTTTTTTCGCTCGACCCTCGTGTATATTTCCCTGCATTACATAAATATCTCACTGTCGTTCGTTCGGTTTGGGGTTCCCAACACCCTTGCGCCGCAAACCCCTGACATATACATAATTAGAAGCGCATGCGCGTTGAATATTACATCTAGCAGCAGCGATGTCTCAAATGCCATTTCCATGCCAGCTCGAATCGTCTCGAAAAACGGCTATTCCGACGATACTTTTTCCCTTCCACCCTGGCTCATTCCTGACCCGTCGAACGTTGGATTTCAGCCAACGTACGAAACATAAAACGAATTTGATCGAGAGACGTTAAGGTGGGGCGTGTGCAAGAGAGTACCCGGAAAACCTGTTGGCGGTGTCTGCATATGCGCGTACGAAGAGTCGTTGGCGCAGTCAACTCTGTCGACCTATCGACTTGCCGCGAACTTTGACATTAACATCTAGGCATCCGAGATCCAATTGCAAAAGACGATCAAATCATCCGGATGCACCTTGTCGCGTCGTTAAAAGCTCTTTTGGTTGCGCGAGCCGATAACAGCCGACAGTTGCAGGCCGTCAATCCGCCATTTACCTGCTTTGCCCGATTGACGCTAATGGACAGTTGAATGCAACAGCATCCGGTTGTTCAATTGGCATTTTCGCATTGTGGGTACCTACGCAAGTACGTCCGCGTATCATACGCAAACGATAGACGTGATACCCGTGTGTATTGCGCGTTTGCATCGCAACAACCCCTTCTCCTTACACCCTCCGCTTGTGGCCATCACGCGAGATGCAAGTTCTGGCACAAACGTACATGTGGCCGCAACAATAGCAGCGTCGGGGTGTATGTCCCCTTTGATGGATTGCCTCCACCGAGGGAATCGTTAGGCACAACTAGATGGGTATCTCGCAGGTTGGCTCCTGCGGCTTTGGGCTCCTCGGCTCGTCTCTAACGTGCCCTGATTACGCCTACGTCGACCGCGATAGCGAATCTCCTGATAACCAGCATGTCTATAACCCTTCTCGCGTCAGCCTTGCTCGGGCCCTCTGCCTCTTCCTCTCCCTCGTAATCTATCCCTGTTTGCGGTACACTCGGGTACCAATTAGGAACATACCGGTGAACTGGCAAAACAAGATCGAAAGTCAAACATTTTTCGGAAAAATCGCGGGTCTGAATGCCGCAACATTCCGATGGACGATTTGCTGAGATTATACCCGGCATATAATTGTGTTATCGTCCGGCTTGCTTTTTAAGAGTATCCCGGTGGTTGAGAGATCGCGAGACGCGTATAGCCGAAAAATGTCGGGCATCGAGGGTGGCGCGGGCCGCCAGGAGGATCGTCATGCCCTCGCAGATCCGTGTAATCGGACCAAATTGGATAATGCATATTTAGAAGGTTGAAAAGGAATATAAACGCGCAGAGTCGGCGAGTAGATGAGGATAGACGTGTATAAACGCATGTGGAAACCTATATACCAGATGCAGACCGTCGTATATACATACACATGTGTGTACAGCGTGTGTATGTGTAACGTTAGAGGCGTAGTGCATCATCGGAGCTCAAAGACCCGGGCTATGCGCCCAGCGAGAGAGCTGCACGCTTCGGAGGACCTCTTTGACCCGGAGGCCTTGTCGGAACGATCGAGGGCCTCCCGGAGAAGATGTTTATTATACTCTACTACATATTATCCACACGTATATAGCTATACACACGCGATTTAACCCTCGGGTGTGCCGGTGCACCCCGCAGCGTTTTCTAAACTCTCTCGCGCTGCGGAAAGCCGTCGAGAATACACGCTCCTTTTTTCTCTCTCCTTCTTTCACTCGACTATCGCGTTGCGCCGAGGAAAATCGATCTCGAGGTTCGATGCGGACCCGATGCGCGATCGGTGTGAACGAAACGAGGAGGAAGACCGAGAGAGAGAGAGAGAGACGCGCGGCGGATAATCAGCTATCGATTAATAGGTGCGAGTGCCTCGCCCTGTTCCATGCTGGTGGCAAATGTATTTTCGATCCCTCGAGCTATCGATCCTTGACCAATTGGGCAACCATATCTCCATTTCCGCCTTCTCTTTCTCGTTTTCTCTTTTCTCTCGCTTTCTACTCGCTCATCTTCCCTCACGAATACCAGTGCTTCAAAGGTGCGCACATTCAACGGGGATCAAGGTACAGTCGTCGCAGGATGGTCGTTTAAGAACTTTAAGACACTCATCGTCGTCGCGAGGCCGTTTTTTTCGTCGAGAAAATCTTTGACGAATCATCGAGTCCGAGTAAAAAGTCCGCCGAGTTTTCCATTCGACCGCTCGCACCGCATATCGTACATCCTGGAGTACCCTGCTTTGGTCGACGATAATTAATGTTCCGCATGCTCAGCGGGGCCTCTTGGCCACTCGAAGAAGACAAGACCGAAATGAGAGATTGCGCGCGAAAGCTCCATGTTAGCAGGGTGTGTGTACGCGTCTGTACATGCTTGTACATTCAGCCCCGTCTCCGTATAGAGCCAGTTCAGCCAGTGGATCGTACTTTTTTCTCACAGTTGCTCGTACGCGAGGTTAATTCCCGTAGGACCGCTCGGACGGTCGAGAGACTTTGCTCCGGGGTCAATCTGGTAGGCCGGACATCTGCGGGCCACGGGACAAAATCCGAGGACCCAAAAAGGGGGACAGCTGTGTACGTTTGGGCCGTACAGGCCGTACATACATGCGCGATACACTCGCCGCCGTAAGAATCACGAGATATCGAAGGGTCTCGAGCGCGCGGCGATTCTACGCGAGCACTGCTGCTCATTTCTCGAAACCCCCCGCGACCCCTCGCATCTTTCATTTTCCTGTTACACGATACATGTATATGCATGTACGGATGGATTTTTTCGATGGGACCCCTCCAATAAGAGATTAAACTATCGACGCGATCGGACGTATTTTCGTCGTCATATTATATATTTTTGATTCACCGTATCCCTTCCGGATTTCGCCCCTTCTCCGCCGTTTTCACTCGTATACGTGTATATGCATATCCCCTCGTCTGTAAAGGAATATATTACGCAATTGTGCCGAGGATACAAGCGGCGATATTTTACGACCGACGCGTATATACGTGAGTTTCCGTATGAATCTACGTACGTATTGATAGATTTATATGCGCGTGTATCCACTCTCGTATTCTCGAAGAGCAAATACGCGGACACGATTAAAATCAAAATTCCCGTGTGAACCATCGTGATTTTCGTTTCTACCGAATTTTTCTCTCTTTTTCCCTCTTCCGATGATTATTTTGTATATACACGCGTATCCGAAGGGATGAAGCTCGAAGGAATGAGAAAAAGGGAGGGTTGGAGTTGTCGTCACGTTTTTCTCAACTCGTTCGTCAAAGTGGAGTTCGTTCGTCGTCGAGTTTTTCGGTCCTGCAATTACGTTACTCGATTACTCGAGTTTGCACGCCGGGGGTGGGCGCACGTAATTCTTCGGGATAACAATAAAGGTATAACTATTATACAAGGCCCAAGGAAGTCATTTTCACTGCTTTTTAATTTCAATTAGAAAATCAATCAACGACACAATTTCTTGGTAAATTTTTTTTATTCTCAATTAATATTTACTAATAACTTGTTATTCAACTGTGAATAATATAAAAAATATCAAAAATTAATTTTCAACAAATTTTTTTACACATTAGTTATTCCTTCAGAATGCAGTCATTTTGACTGCTTTTGGGCAATACAGTATACCGAGTTTCAGTCTTTTATTGTTAACAAAACAGCGATTTATATCGAGATTGCTTAATCAAAGAGGGTACGTTGAGAATTCGCCCGGAAGAGTCCGATACGCGGTGACGAACACGTTTAAAATGGTGTAACCGCATGAAAAAAAAAAAAAAACCGACAGGTTCGCGTGAGATACGGCATTTCCAGCTGTAGCCGTAAATCCCGAACCGTTACTTCATCGCGCGTATCCGGAAAGTTCCGTGGTTCTTGTCGCTCCGAGTACAAGCACACACCGCACCGAGAGGAGAAACTAGTTCCTGGCTGCGGCGATCCAGGACGTCCTGCTACGGAAACTTCGGCCTCGTGGGACACCACGATATTCTTACGAGCAAACTTGATTTTCGAATTTTGATTATCAAACGAAGGAAGAAAAAAAAAACGAGATTCAATGAGAAAGAGACAATAACAACCTTCGGGATGAACGTTGGGGTGGCGTAAAGGAAAAACAAGTTGCGTAACTCGTTTTCATCCTACGGGCCGTACCAATGCGGGCCGTACAATCTTATTACAACCTCGTGGAAGTACGCTCGCGTACTTACAAACGTGACACTACGAGGTGTCGCGCGGAGAAGCTGCTCCGGGACCGTCTGTCCGTTTTTGGGGAACACCCCACGGGGTCACGAGGTCACGAACGGTTACTTTCGTTTAATAAAAGTCGTTGGAGCCTCTTCCATTTATGCATCTTCCACATGGAGGCTCGTACATTTCCAAAAATCATTAATCTTCGTGTACGCGAGGCGGAGGATCATCTCCGTGCTTGAAAAGAAATCGATACGTTGATGAAATGTTTCTTCGTCCGTTAATTCACCCGGTGGAACGCAAATTTGGGGAAAGGAACTCAAATTTTCAGCATAAAAAGTCCAAAGTCTCTCGTGCTCCTCGTGTACGATTCAAACGAATACTGGAAACAGGGCCAGCGTTAAAAACACTAAATGAATTTTTTTCTACTCACCAGAGACTCGGTCTTTTCGTCGATCGTGTACGCACTTATCGTTCCTTCCAGCCTGATAAGCCAGGCTTTACAAGTGTGTACATTTATAAATGGTCGATTGCGAGACGCGAAATGATAACGAAAAACTGTAACGAAGAGTACGTATGAAATTAATCAAATTAAAAAGACAGCCAAAGATTATTTTAACGCACAAGAACTACCAAAGTTTTGTCAATTGCAATAGAAACGACGCAAGCTGCGACAATAAAAACAATGTCAACGCAATACCAAACGAAACAATCTGAAACTTGATCCTTGGGATTTGATTATCGCCATTTTAATTCGCGAAAAGACTCAATTTCTTTAATCAACTTGCTCGAATCGCGCTGAATTATCTTCGCGGTTTCACGACGAGGAGCGCATTCCAACGGTATCGACATTTTGCCACATTCGTGCATATCTGAAATCGCGCTGATATATACACACGAGGGTTTGTTATTTACGCGAAAGCAAAAGGCAAAATCGCTCAAAGCGATAACGAGCAACACGATGATCTATGCATGTACAGGGCGTCCCAAAACTGGATGCTGATTATTTAACGCTACATCGGAGATGAAGCACAGTTCGATCCAACGCGATTTGGGACACTCTGTATATAGGCCGCGAGAATATAAATTCATAATTAACGCGTATCAAGAGATAGAAATATATATATGTGTCTGTTTTCGATTACGAGACCGAGGCTCGTAATATCGGTTCGACTAGCGTCACCGATTGCGCAACGATTCTGTAATCTTCTTTGCATTTAATTCCACCGAACTGTGGAAAAATTACGATTCCATTATTCGAACGAAGAAGAAAAAAGCTTCATTCGCCAAAATGACTGTTTTAATATTCCGGCGGACTTGAAAAAATCGTGAATAAATGAAGAATTGAAAATGAAGAATTCGGAGACTCCTGATTGCTCCTGATTGTACAGAAATCTGTATAGTCACAGCCGACAATAGAGGAGGCTTGTTTATTTCCGTTTTTACAGTGTCACAACATTCCACCCACTGCAAACCGCTACAGGGTGCCAAGTGGCATTGTGTTACAGTGAATTGTGGTCTGTTTCGGTACTTTGGACCGGACCACGGATCGCAACGAGTATTGTTGCCCTCTGGACCCACGCGGCTCACCTCTCGGCGTTATAGACCGCTCACGAGTCACCTGCCACCGGAAGCACCGATGCTCACCCCCGTTGCGCGAGATACTATATTTTTCTCGCACCCTCGCCGCCCTCGTTTCCACTCCGCTGGGTACATAATACCATCTCCATAGGGGACGGATAATCATGGCAACACCGAGTCATCCGAAGTACACAAATGGCGCTTTAATTTACTCGTTGTACGTTTATGCTCGATCGAACGCTCTCGTCTACATTTTTCGCAGCTATCGACGATATCGAGAGTCGTTTTAATCACTCGAGATTAAAAATAAACAGCACGATTTATCGCTACAAAGATCGCAGCAAGTGGAAAAAAACGGAACAGCAACGGGGACCATTATCATTTCATCTTGAAGACGCGACAATGTAACGAAAGTATGGAAAATTTGGTCCCGATTTTGAGATCCCATATATTTTCCGCGATCATCTCTCCGACTGTTGCTTTCGAGCCACTTGGATCAAGCTCGTATGTAATATGCTACAGTAAAATGGTAATAAAAAATCTTGACCGTCTCCCTCGCTTTACCTGTCCATCGATATACGCACATTCCCATCAAAGTTTACCGGGCGAAAATACCTGCCCATATTCACTTGAAAAATTTGATTTCCGTTCCAGCGGAAACAATTTATTTGCTTGCGTGTTTCACGCGGTGCTTCGGATGGCTCGGTCGGTGTTGGACGATGGGGACGCGAGCTCTCTTGTTCCATGTCCGGCTGGGTAAACTATTACATAGGGGTGCGTTCTCAGCCTCCATCGGCAAAATGTATATATACATATATTTCGTACACCCCGGCTCACTGACCACCAGCCCCTTCTTTCGACTAGCTCGAATTTCTTCCCTCTGCTCCTGAGAACTTTTCCTAACATAAACTCGACTCGGTGGCTTTTCGTGAGGGAGCTAATACGAAGAGAAGGACAGAGGGAGAGAGAGAGAGAGAGAGAGAATCAAACCGAAAATCACCCTCGGATACGGCTCATAAACGTTTTAAACAAAAATACACGACGAAGAAATCTGAATTCGATCCGTCTCGTAACGTTGGACGAGAAAACGACGAGAGAATCTACGGAAATAAATAATCGACTCCATTTAAACACATATATATATTTATGCACGTGTATGGCCAAATAAAATACTCGCGAATATACAAAAATCCGGGAGATGTTATGTCCCTTCTCCCCTCCTGCTGGACGCCAACGTAATCTTTCGCAGGGGACGTTTCGTATTTTTTTTTCTCACAGAAATCAACCGCATGCGGTCATCCGGTGTGTGGCTTCCACCCCGAATTTTTTTTTCAATTTTTCGGTAAATTCTCATACATGTGGGAAAGATCTCTCTCTCTCTCTCTCTCTCTCTCCTTTGATGCTCTCGGCAGAACGAAGTTCCGCTGTGCTTTGGTTTCAAAAATCTCGTCGTTACTCCTCTTCACAGACTGGTGAATTTTTGTAATGGAATTTTCAGATGGCGGTTTGTCAAAAAAAAATGTCCACCCTTTCGAATTCGATTTCTCGGAAGATTACGGCGGTACATTTTGTTTTATCTCATCAACGAAAGGGACAAACCCTTTTTCACCTTCCGTTACACGCTCCCCGGAAAAGTTCTTTGCCCATGTGTCTCGAAAAACCTTGTTAATGGACCTTTTCTCATGAAAATCATTCCGTTACGGTATCGCAGAAGCCTCGTGCAACGCCAAGAAACCCGAAAAGCCTTCGTGGTTTATTCCACATGTGCAATAAGGCGCTTGAATTATTCCACGTGTTCGAGACGCGTTGAATACTCGAGATGAGGCTAAAGTCGAAGCCCACGTGTTTTAGATGACATATTCAACCGCCTCGAAATTTGACGAAACTGCTGCCTACGGTGGAATAAAGATGTCCGATTCCTTCTCATCACCTTACGACGAGTAGGTCGTCTCGTCATTACCATAAGAATAAACGTGTGCGACATTTGCGATGGCAAGAAAACTTCACTCGCAGGCTGCGAACGAATAAACGGAGATGAATATCATCGTTGTGAAATGTACGCTCATCGGAATGCAGCAGCGATTATCAGCCACCCAGTCGAGAGTCCAAGTTTTTTTATGACAAATATAAGGCGCGTGATGAAAGATCGTTATACGTCTTGGTGAATGTTTATTCGTTCGGGTCGAACGTCGAATCACGAGCAATCGCGGGAAACGAGAGAAAAACTTTGTCGATATCATCATCGGCGGTGGTGGCGAGGGAGAGAAGGTTTTCGAGATAAGATCGAGGGTTTTTAAGATAAATTCGAGAGCCACGATGGAACCAGGAGACCGGGATAACGTCCATCAACGCAGGCGGAGTGTCGTCGGGATATTTATGTGTTAAAAGTTACATGCATCTTGTTTTTTTTTTCTTTTTTGAGATGAAAAAAGAACCGACAGGAGGGTTTCTCATAGATGCTCCAATAATAAAGAGCGAAAGACCCTCTACGAACGTTGTACGGTAATGCGGTCTATAATCGACACGGTGCGCACGATATAGCGTGGCTTTTAGAGGACGATAGCAGACGCGTGTCCGGTTTCCACTCTTCTCGTTTCGTTCTTGTAATTCACGCGGTCCAGCAGAGATTCTCAATCGTGTGAGCGAAAATCTTATTCAAGGGAGAAACGAGAGAAGGATGCTCGTAAAACTAAACTCGTATTATCGTCGCGTCGTGAGATGGTGCTGGGCGAAGGCGAGAAAAACGAAATCACTGAGCACGAATGGTCCATGGTATCGAGGACTCGCAGCCAAAAAGCCCCAAAGCGTATCACTTTGCATGATGAAACGCGTGGGTTCCGCCGTCATGCTTTCCAGCCCTTAAGGTTCGAGAGTATGTGTATAGTAAACGAGAAGAAGGCATGGTCCAGCAGTGTGCTCGATGGACCAACGAGAAAAGAAACCAAAGATCGTTTGGCGCAATACCGGACCTGCGTGTGGCGCACACACTCGCAGCTTCTCTCTCTCTCTCTCTCTCTCGTCCCCTGTGTTTCTCATTTTTTATTTTACCCTCTTCCACCCCTGTTCGCTCTTCGGAAAGGCATTAAACCGACGAGGAGTCACGCTTCGTAGATTTCAGACGCGCATTTATGGTCATTCGGGAGAGGAGTTATTTATGCCGGCTCGTTCATTCCTTCGCTCCAACTCGGAGGAAAGGAAGGCGAAGAGGCAAGTATGCGTGTCGTCTCGTTTGCGGTTTTATCAAAAACAAAAAGCCAACGGAAACATCGAGCTCGATATCTTCAGAGAGAGTCAACTTTCGGTACATCCTTCTTGTTTTATTGCGGCGCGAGATTAATCTTTATCCTACCGCTAATTAATCGAACGGACGAGTCGAATTATCGGACCAATTGTGCACTCCGCAGCTTCCGGATACGGCATACATCTACGAGACACTCTGATTGAATCTCGCGCTTCTGCATCATTCGCTTCTTTGATTCGTCAAACAGCCGCTCGCCGAAATCAAAGTTAACGAGGGAATGTCAATTTCAAACAAGAGCTTGCAAATTTTTGCACCTTTATCGTTGTACATTGAAGCTGAAGTGAAGTGCCTGTGAGTGAGAGCGTCTTCCAGACATCCGACCAAGGACGGGGACGATCTCTCCGGAACGTTCTAGTACAGATGCCAAAAATGTAAAATACAAGACGAATATATGTGTATACCTCCGTTCTTCTCTTCGTCTTTGGGAAAACGAGTAGCTTTCTTACCGTCGGTTATTCGTGTGTGTATGTATATATTATAACGCGTGTATACGAGTGTAGCTAAGATGAATACGACTGTGATTGCCGTCGAAGAATAAAAGCATAATTTATTCGTGGGACAGGGTCCACGAGTGCGCCTCGCGTCTCATGGGCACGAGCCCAAGAACGTAAGAATCCCACCGAAGGAAGTATTTCTCTCGATTTCTCGAGGATTGATATTCCCGTCGTCTTCATCATCGTCGTTCTCGCGGAGCCTTCAGGAGCATGCACCTCACCGATGGTACACGCTCATCCAGCGACAACGAGACGCACGGAGATTGCCCAATAAGAGGAGTATTGTTTTATCAATTTTCCGACGCGATTCATGCTGGATATACGTGACGCTCTCGGATGTTCGCGGACAAATTTCCTTCGACGTTTACGCGAAGATCCGGCGCGTTTCATCCAGCCGCAATTGCGCAAAACAGCTTCGTTTACCGAGACGAAACGATGAAATTAGAAAACTCGACGTCCCCTCGAATCTCGATGCGGACGACGAACTTTCTCGTTGAAACAACGCGGATTTTTCGTTTTTCAGCATTATTGGAAAAAAAAGTGTGTTTATATCACACCGAGGACCGAAAGAGGGGGGTTTTTTTCGAAACGGAAAAACTTTGCACGCACGCACGCGGTATAGAGGATGTGCGCGGTGACCGCAGAGGCGGTGAAGCCGAGACTGCACTTGGCGTAGCCATTTCCGAGCCGAGAGTGCGTTAGGGAGCTCTTTGGATCCATAATGGTCAATAAAACGAAACTGTAATCGATTTCTCGGCAATCGAAGGAGAGAAAGAAGGAGAACGAGGAAAGAGGGAAAAGGGAGAAACGCAAGGCTGGAGCAGAGTGCGTGTGCGAGTCCCTGGGAGTCGATATATCGATAATACTACAGTCAATTTGCCTCTGTTAAGTGGTTTGCATCTGGTGGCCTGCACGCGGTCATAAAATCGTTTACAAGAGCGCTGCTCTCGCTGCTCACAGTGACAAACTCACTTTGCCTTGAAATTAATCCGTAATTCAAAAGCCGGCATGGATTGAGTCGCCAAACATTTTGTTCTAAACAAAACACGTCGATAAACAATAGGTTCATCCCGCGAAAAGTCGACGATTTTTTTTATTACAAAAAAGCGCGAGATTTTCCTTCACCTCGCCCAATCGTCGATGCTGGCTGGACAAAACGGTTTTTTCCGCTTCTTTTTCAAGGAAATAAAAGCTGTGGGCATCATCGATTCGGTCGAGATGCGACATGGTTTTCCACGCGAAAACCGTGATCGTTAGCGGATACATTGAAGAGACTGTGTTTGCGGGAGTAGGAAGAGAGAGAGCGGGATGAAAGAAAAAGGACGAGTACGCCGCGGAAAAAAAAGGATTTTTCCGTTGAGCGACGAATTCCGGCGATCGCACTTTCCCCAGTGTCGTTGAACGACTTTTTAATTAACGAGAAACGTCGATCTCTATTTGCTCGTCTCGTCGTTTCGCGATGATTCCGCGCCACCGGTACATCCTGCGGATATAAAAAACTCCGGCTCTGGACCACTTGGAGGCTTGTTCACAATGGAGAAAGAGAAAGATGGAGCGAGAATTACACACGCTGACGCATGGTCGTGCGGTACAAATTTTTCCGCGCTCTTCATCGCTCCTTGGACCCTCTCGAGACCTCTGGTCCGAATCCAAGGGGGATGGATGCTGAGAGTCGTACGCGCGCGGATCGTCAAGTATCACGTTCAACGAAGCTCGTCGCGCGGAGAGAATTTTCAAAAATGTTGATGCAAAAAAGCGCACGAAGGGAATCTCGTGATTTTCGTATCGGTGGATAAAACGGAGATGATTTGTAATACGCGACTGTTTGGGATGCTGGAAGGGAGGGTTAACGGTTAATATAGATGTACGGTGCCGTCTCAAAAGTGTGTAATACATGTCCCCGAAGTTTCAACTGTTTCCGTAACTTGGCAGAGGCTTTGATGAAGAGTAAGCTCGCGGATATATGCGCGATGGCGCGTTGGACGGAGCACAATGACGTCTCTCTGTGCGGTGGGTATATTAGTGTATCGGATCTCAAGTGGATTGGTCCATTTTGTTGGTAGGCGACCAAGCGAGACTGTACGACTCTTCCTTCCAACCTCAGCGGCTCTCTCACACCCTTGCTTCTCTTTCGATATGAATAGTACCTATGAAGGGAGCACGGAATAGAAATGAGAAGCTTCCACGAGGATGATCGCATCCACAGTGTACATCCATGTATATCCTACGCGTGTATACATGTATCTCGGTGCATCTGCGAGTATAGAAACGAGAGAACGAGCCAAGAGGGAGACGAGAGAAATAACGGGGGTGGTTTTGCCAGGGTGACGTTGAATCGCGAGGGCGTTGAACACACCGCGCAACCCTCTCATCCTCCTCCTCTTCTTCTCTCGCTCCTGCTCTCTCTCTCTCTCTCTATCTCTCTCTCTCTTCTCGACATATTGAGGGAAAGCAACCGACCGAGTCGGATTAATTCTGGCAGATTAACGCCTTTGCTTCTAATACAGCGCACCGCCGCCCTCGAGCCACTCCGCACGGCGATGTACCATGAGAACAACCGCTAATGCGGGCTAATGAAACTTTCCAAGATTTCCCAAGCGCTGCCTGCTCGTCGTGTACATATTGAAACATTTATACATGCCCGTATAGCATTTGTATATACGCAAGTATATGTAGCGTTAGATGCTTCCTCATTGGAGAATTAAACCTCTCTTTTGGTTAGCGTTACTCGAGTAGCTGTATCAATTACATTCATTCTTTTCACGAGTTTTTCTTTCTAGACCTTCCAATTTGATGGCATCTGGGCGATCCAAGTGCGCGCGTGTTGTGCTCCGCTGTACGAGAATCATCGTCGAATCAACGCGATGGGGATGAAAACCTAGTGACGACGAAACGTTTTGTCGACCTCTGGGGTGACGCTACACTCGTTGCATATTTACACGTGGAAACAATCACGCTTGTTATCTCGATGCTTCTTATTTGAGCATCTTTCGCCTGTACTGTGTGCGTGTGTGTGTGTGTGGGAATGTACGTGACGCGAAATGGACCCCTCCTGATGCAACTCGTTCTCCAGGCAGCCGAGATCCGTGGACCATGGAATAATACGTCTTGGAGTGTCGAGCGTATTATTTTCCAATTATACAGGTGGCGGGTCAACGCGATCCCGTACTGAAATTGTCTATTGAACGAGGATGATGCGTATGTAAGCGACGTGCATCGGATTACGCGTATTTGCATAATGCGAGGGAACGCAGGCTTTTTGAATCACGAGCGAGTTTCACGAGAATGTTTATAACTTGTTATCTCTCTTGAGCTTGTTTTTTGCCAATTGGTTCAAATCACTAAAATGCTCGCCATTTTTTTCCTGATTGCGGTAGATACTCCAACCTACGCTTATTCTCTTGGCAATTGATGAGGCTTCAAAATGCCGTTTGGTTTGTCCAGATATCTTGATTTATCGATTTTCGGCAGATTTTTAAAGTAGGACTACCGATTTTTGCCAATTTTCCCATACATACCCCTTTGTGATTATTTCGCCAATTTTCAACATCGATTTTGAGGGTGAAGCAATTTAGCTATCGACATTCAACTTTCACCGTTTTGTAAGTCTACTCGAGGGCTTTTCAAAACACCCCTGATAAATCTATGTAGCGTGATTTCAAACGTAGTTATGGCCCTTTGAAATTTCGGCTTTTCGACGATTCTGGAAAAGTGGCCAAGAATGACGAGAATTTTTTTTTTCGAATTTTCGATAGTTCAACGGTCTGTTCCATCGCAAATTGTCCGCCGATTACAAAACTCGTCGAGTTTTTCGCGAAACCTCGAAATTTCAGTAAAAAAACGTAAAAAAAACGGTGAAACTGAACTTTGCCACAAAATTCATTCATTTTTCAGCCACCAATCAGAGGACGAATAAAACGACAACAGTCACGCGATATTTTTTCGATCAAGGGTCAACTTCCGCGCCCCATCAACTTTCCATTAGAAGCATGTGCGGGTAAAACAAAGAGCAAAATGGTGCGTTGAATATGGAATCTGGTCCATCCACCCCCTCAAAAAAGTCTCTTCATTTGCTCCCGTCGACGAGTGTACTGCTTTAAAATAACGAGACACGGAAAATAAGAGAAAAAACGTAACAGAGGCTCGATGAGAATGAGGCAAGAGAGTGAAACTGATATTTCCCTATTAATCCGCGTCTCAATTAATTATCTCATGTATCCCTGGGATATCGGAGGGTTGCTCCACGAGGAGAGCGCGCGACGTTTGTGGCAGTGAGGTGTAATAATTGGGTCGAGAAGCTATCAAGAGACGCGATGAATATACATATACGCTTGTATACGCGGTCGGAGAAGATGAATGAGAGTTTGTTCGAGAGAGAAAGAGAGAGAGAGAGGGTTGCAGTGTCGAAATTTTGCACCGCGCAGAGCGCTCGTATTAACTGTATGTATATCCCCTGCGTATATAAAACACATACAAACAGACACATACATATATTTATGTAGATATGCATATATGACGGTTTATAGTGTAATACCGTCGCGAAATCCGCACGCCAATTTGCGAACGCGAAACCCTGTCGTGAAAGAGGGGCACGCGTTTATAATGGTATAGAGTTTCACGGAGGGTATATATTTGTAACCATAGGCGCTCATCGCCCATACGACGAGTCGAATTGAGAGCCGGAGGCTCTCGCGGTCCAAAATGCGTCCCGTGTTCGAGATTTTTCTCCCCCCTCTTTCCCCCATCTCCCTCGCGCTCCAGACGTACATATTAGTATTTTAATCACATCGGAATCGCCTGTATAACGTCGTTGCGAGAAAAATAACGCATTTGCGCATGGAAAAAATATATTTCCACCATTTCGTTCAATCGTGCGAGCCTCGAGGATGCTCGAGAACAATGCCATATAATTAATCGAAGGAGCAGGTAAGTTTGTCCAAAGAAATATGTCGTCTCTGCTGTAAACTGGAAAAAACTCACTTTTTTCTCGCGAGATTCCAAAAGTGAAGATTTGGGCGTTGATCTGGATTTTCAATGAGGCTCAAAAACGTAAAAATTTTACAAAAAGGGACACTGCACATGGAAGAACGAATAGTCGATCATCAGCTGGCGAAAAACATTCGCGAATCGCAGTCGGGAATTCCGAGAGCGAGGTCGATGCAGCAGCGCGAAAGAAAATAATGATAATAATAATGCTCATGATGATGATAATAATGAAAGGAGAGAAAAAAAAAGGAAGGCGCTATTAATCGTGACAGGTTGATGTACGAGCCGTGAGCCAACGGCAAACGGACCTCTCCGGCGCATGAGTTCGACCCTCGGGTCTCTCGGACGCGCGAGCTCCGCGATGAGCTTCTCTCCCGGTCGAATGCATTTCTCGAATGCTGGTACGGAGCTCGTATAGCGGCGAAGAGGGCCCTTGGAGCATCTCCGACTAGACGCGCTGATGGAAAAGCAAGAGGAGCGAAGAAGCGGAGAAGAAAACGAACGAGATGCCGTGAAGAAGATGAAAAAGTATTTAGCAGGAAAAAAAAAGACAGAGAGAGAATATCACACCGGTATCTCTCGCTACTTGCGTCTCAAGTATGTTTCCACCGAATGTACTTAAAGACATACACGCATCGCTGTGGTATTTACAGCATGGTGTGTACAGGCTGTCCCAAGGGAAGCTGCGAAAGCAATCAGCTGTTATTTCCGAAGGCATGCACTCTAGCGCTCAGCATCTTTTACCATCCACGTGAATATGACCGAGGAACAAATTCGTCGACTCTTTTGGCACGTTTCAAGTACGCTCGATCGATTTATTTCGTCCGAATTTCGGTCCAGAGATGATGCTGGTGACCTCCAGACCCCCGCCCAGCGATTAGGATTCAAAGTTTTGCAAAATATCGATATCGTATACGCGGAGATCCATTTATAAAATAGAAAAAATAGAAAACGAACGAGGAGCTCTCCGAATGCCGCCGAGAGTATCGAAAGCTCGGTGTAAACCCTTCATCCTTCGTATTACGGTATACTTGTATAGCAAAATCTTCATAGAAGGATATACTCGATGTATACAGAGTCTCTCAAAACTCGAGGTTGACGACTCGAAGCAGGTTTCAGGTTCGAATTTGGGGTCGAAATGAATTTTGATGTTCTTCGTACGAACATAACCCAACGAGTCGTCGATCGTCGTACTGCGTTAATTGATAACTCGCCAGAGATTCGTCGGATCGAAAAGTGCTCAAAGACTTTTCCGCTCGGAATTTTGTTGCCAAAGTAGCGTCAAATCACCAGCATCCAGTTCCGCGATAGCCTGTATGTTACACTGCGAATGGTGGTGGAAAAACGTGAGGGAGTCGGGCGGGTTTCACGGTCGTGGTCGTCGTCAGCGCCGCTGTCTCTTGGGATGCACCCTATCATCGGTACTCTCACGTCCCTGCTTCCCCTGGGAGACAATGATGCTGTACCCTGGACCACCAAACACCACATGCACACGCGTATACCTCATCCACACATTCACCCTGACATGTAGCACCTAGTTCACTCGGGATCTCAATCGTTCGCAAAAAATCTCATTTATCCATTGTGGGGCAGGATATCCCACCGCCGCGTTAGTTGAATAGAGCAGTGCGGCGCCGTATCTGTCTTTTCATGCGTGTGTACGTCAAACTTTATCTCTCATCCTCATCCCTTCCCTGCTTTTTTTGCCATCCCCCGACTTTCATCCCCTTCTCCCTCCCTCCTCTATACAGAGTTCACGAAATATCGCGTTCGCCGTCTTCCACTATGAAATTGACTACTCCGATATGACAATCGCGATTTACGACGGAGATGTACCGAGATTTGCGATTTTTTTTTTTTTTTTTGCGAATCTAGTACCGGGTCGCGATTTTGCTGATTCTTCACCGGGAATTTTAATTCTCCGTGACTCGAGGCTTTGGCTTTTGGCCGTTGTGTCTTAATCCGTGTTGTGTACAAACTCGTACCCCGTGTATTGTATAAATGATGGAATCAAGGGTGCAAGTGTCGCACATGCGTAAAACAGAGCGCGCAGTCAACCCTCGGCATTATTTCTATAATACGATTCACCGATTTACCACCAGCATCCCTTTTCATCTCGAGAACTCGTCTTATTCATTTCGTACGTGTCCCGGCGCGATCCCCATACTTGTTGTGCGTATCCCGAGTCAGGGTGTTGATGCTGCGTGTGGCTCGTGTCGCTCTTTTCTCCCTGTACCGTTTCTCCCATTTGCACGTACGTATACACCGCGCGTAAGCCAGAATATATATATATATATATGGAGAGAGGTTTTTATATACCGACACAGCCGTCCACCTTGTCAGACGTGTTTATTAAGGCCCCTTGAACACCGCTGCCATGTTCCTTTAAAACAGCTTTTTTTATCCCTGCGCTCTCGTCACTTTTCCTACCCTCATCGTTCCATCTTTTTCGAGCGTCGCGCAACCGCACGAGACTCTGCCTCAAGGTAGTTCTCGCGCTAAAAGTGTTTTCCTCAGCAAAGCAAAACACCCCGCAATTTTGTACATTTTTTCAACCGTTTTTGGGACTCTTGCCCGCCAGCTCTGCGAGCTACAATTCGGAGACGTGTAATAATCATCATGAATTGCAGATTTTATTATTTAAATTATGTCGTACTTTATTAACGTCGACGAATTCTGTTTTTATTTTGTTAAAATAGACACCGAGCTGATTTTTACAATACCAAACAATACCTCTTCCCGTATGAAAATATGTCACAATAATACTTGTATATTCGGTCTGTTCATCAAGCTCGCTTTTTTCCTGACGCGCAAGGGATGAGACATCATTTACAGTTTCGACGCGCTTCCGCGATCTCGAAGAATGAATAGCGTTTTTTATACATCCGAGCGGGGTTCTATTTCTATGCTCATAGCGTATGCGGACGTCTCTCATTCTTATTCTTTCACCTGCGAACATGCCGATTTAACCCTTGAAATGAGAATAAACCTAGGGCCAACCGTGCCCCCTTGAGAGGGATGCCCATCACTCATGTGTCCAAACAAAATAATAGCATTCATATTACAATGGAGAGAGAGAGCGCGTATGGAAAAACATTATCTGTATCGATTCAATGGACAATCACAATGCGATTCAAAGACGATCAATTTACGCGCGGAGGGCTCAACGTTCCTCATTAGTAATTCCGAGCATAATTCAAATCGGCGCTTCCAATTTTTTCAATCACCGATAAACTCTGTGCAAAATCGGTGATTTTTTTCGTCACAACCTCAGAGTCCTGACGAAACTCGCGCATAAATTGTACGTAATGTGTGTGTGTGTGTGCTTTTTTTATTGCACCGCTGATAATCCGAAAAGCTCGGATGGCGAGCGTACGCGTGTGACTCCTTGAGCGATTCCCTCGTGTGCGTCGCCCATCGCCGGTTAATTCAGCGGCTGTTTAAGTAGGAACGGGGTGTGAACGGATTCGAGAGCACTCTGCGTTCGTTCATTCGGCAAGTCGCGAGTACAAATGTGTGTACGTCGCATGTGCATACACGAGACGCGTATAATATCCCTCGAAACGCGGGTATAAACGTATAAACGCGATGCGGATTTGCCTCTCGCTCGGTGTCTCGCCGCACGGCGGAGAAGAGAGAAAAGCTCGAGCGGCAGAGATGCGAATGAACGGATTAAGGGATGATCCTTCGCCGCGAGAGGCTACCCTGTCGACAGCGAGCTAACAGGATTGACGATTAACGTTCACCCGCGCGTTCCACGCCGCTTCTGTGTACTCCCCGTGGCATCGTATGTTCCGTACACACATACACGCGCGTGTCTATATATCCACGCACGTACAGCGGGATGCTGGATACAGCGAGATCGACGGGAGGAGCGAGACGCGTTGGATTTTCGTGCAGGCCGCACGATCGCCCCCGCCGCCCGAACGCTTTCACTGTTGCGCGTATTATCAACCCGAGTATACCGCAGGAGCGTCGTAATTCGCGCGCCAACTCGACGTTTCGCCGATTGAAACGCAACCACGCGTGTTTTACCGTATTTTCAGCTCTGCCGTAAACGCGCGCTTATTCCATACGTATACATACTGCATAGAACGTATATATACCACATAATACATATATATATACTGCGTAGTACATATATATACTACATAATACGTATATATACTACATAATACGTATATTTACTGCATAGCACGTATATATACTGCATAGTACGTATATATACTACATAGTACGTATATATACTGCATAGTACGTATATTTACTGCATAGCACGTATATATACTGCATAGTACGTATATATACTACATAGTACGTATATATACTGCATAGTACGTATATATACTACATAGTACGTATATATACTACATAATACGTATATATACTACGTAATACGTATATATATCACATAATACGTATATGTACACATGTACCGTGTATATAAATGCGGCATATACCGTACGGCAATACACGTGCTCGCGCGCGTATTGTATCCTTCGCACGAGAGTCGTTTCGCTTCCGCTTCCGCGATCGACGTTCAAAATGAATTTTTTTGTTCATCCCCCTCCGAATACGCTTGTTTTTAAAATCCGTTTTCCCGCAAAAAAAAGGCGCCGTAACGCGGAGGTAACGATGGGACGGGAAACCGAATGAAAATTCATGCGGCCATTGATGTACAAATGTACAATACCGCGTGTATATTAATGTATATACTTTGGCGATGGCCCTGGCCGGCTTCTCGCCGTCGTTCGCGCATTGTCTCGGTTACGGGTGATTTTGGCCGCGCGGGTCTTCCGTTCGGGCGTCCTGCTGATTAATGCTCGTGTAATTCATTGCCCGGGACGTTAAAGGTATAATCTTTCGGCCTTAACTGCTTCCGCGCGTCTTGATTCTCTTTCTTTTTTCTGTTTTTTTTTTCTTTATTTTACGGCGCGTGTGTGCCGCCGAGCACGGCTGTATACTACGGTCCGCACCGAGTATCGTCGGTTATTCGGCACGTTCGTTTTTTTCCTCCGCGCCCGCAGCAGGTATGAGAACAGACGGTGCGTCTGCGTCGTTTTTGCGCGGTTCGAGTATGTATATACATGTATATAGAGTCGAATACGGCCCCTCGTGTATGAACGATAAACGGGGTACACGCGAGAGGGCTCTCGCTTGTGTAAATGTGCCTTGAGCATCGAGAGTGAGCCAAGACTTTGTTTCTCACGGGTGACGTCGTAACGAAAGGCCGCAAACGGTACATATATACACCATTGTTTGCACATAGGATCAAGTAATTACCTTCTATGTTTAGCCCGAAAAAAATACGGGAGGTTCCTTTTTTTCGCTCGCCTTTTACCCGTTGTAGTCTCTCGTCACCGCGCGGTACCACCATTCATCCGCCGAACAACCTTCCACTTTTTGCCTTCGACGTTTTATTTCCTGCTGCGGAAAGAAATATCTTAAATTAATAAAAAAACATTTATAACGCATCCGGGATGTCTCGGAAATCGATGGAATCGATGTCGATCATTTTCGGTCAAAATTTTGACGAAATTTCGGAGAGAAAGGTGTTTGGATCTTTTTCCATACGACCGAATCCCGACGAGTCGTTGATCGTCAAAGTTCCAGTCGGATTCGGATTGGCCGAAGCTCATGATGATGATCGATGACTCTACTGTGCTCGATCGGATCGAAAAGTGTTTATAGAATTTTCGTCTCGGAATTTCACGACCGAATTGCGCGTATCGTACAGCAAAAGAGGGGTATTGTCGGCAGAGTAGGAGCCAGGAATTTTAGACTTTGCTCCTGCGAGTTTTTGGAGATCATATCCAACGGGACTTGAACATGTAACGCGGAATTTAACGAGTTGGCTCGGCTGCTTTTGCGGTATGGTCATCGAAAGTTACTGTATACATATATGCATGTATAATGTATATACGTATGGATACTTTTCTATTCACGCTCGCCCGGCGTGTCCACGAGAGAGATGCCCGTGGCCGCACAGGGCCCTTTCACGGATATCGGATTGCCCATTAGCGCGCGATGCGGTGAGAGGCTGTCCAGTAATTACGGCTTAATTAATCTTCCGGGGTTCATCTCGCCCGCGCGCGATATACCCGACTGATTATCGTCCGAGCGCCTCTAGACTCGCTCAAAAGCGCACGAGCGAGCATCCACAGGACGATGATGTACACGCCATTCGTATATAAACTCGTACAACATACATACACATTATTCTTGGCTTTTCATCCTGCTTCTACGTGGTACACAACGCAGCATCCGACGATACATCACGGGAGAGGTTGATACTCGCGCGCTTCGGTGATCATTAAATTTCGCTCGCCTTGCCGAAAAGCTCACTCCGGAGGAGCCTCATCGAGACCATTTTGCGAGGTCCTTGTGGTATTTCGTACCCCCATCCGCCGTCAGGGTCTCTTCGATCGCATTTAGTTAGTCTCGTATCCACTAATTACAGTTGTCTATACGGTAGAGGAATTCGCTCGAAAGGAATGAACAGCGGCCATCGGCATTTCCGGAAAAAAAGGTTGATTCGTCGGTAAAGTATATATGTGAGGCTATCTCACGTGACAATTTGTGTCAGACAGTTTTTTCGAGCTGGGATGTAATAATGACGTCGTGCGTGTACTTTGCGTCACGGCCTTGGTAATTCGGCTTCACCCTTCATATATTGAACGAGCGAGCTTTCCATCTGCACCAGCGAAAAACGATATTGCCCAAGGACAGGTGAGAGCAGGTAGATGACGGACAAACGTCATTTTTCCGGATGTCCCACGAATGTTCCAAAAAAAAGCTCCATTTGCATTCGGGCTACACACGATCGCGATATCCTCGTCAAAGTGTGCGTTTAAAGCAGAAAAAGATTGCGAATAATTGTACTCGGCGATAAAAATGGTGACTATCGAGATGCATCTGTGCAACAATGAAAAAAAGAACATGCAGACTCGGCCACGAGTGCGAAGGAACCCGATAGACGTGCCTTCTGTAATCTTACGCTGTCTCGAGTATTTTGTTAATTGATACTCTCGCAGCAGTCCGAGGCGAAGCAACTGGACACCCCGAGCCTCGATTTGCCGATACTTTATACTTCGTCAATGTAGATCGGTGTCGGAGTATTTCATGCGTCCGATGGGTGATTCACGAGACAAATTGTTGGTAAAATCAACCGTGAATCGCGTGTCACCTTGACGCGACGTCATCGTCGGGGACCACACGTTGCGGACTATTTTATCAGACGATGCGACGGATCAGCCACTTCCGGTTTAGGAGCCGCTAGATGTCCGTATGTCAAGGTCGAATTAAGCAGACGGAGACGCTGAGGAAAAATAATTATCGCAGAAAGAAAGACGCCAAACCTGCTCTCCAAATTTTATGCAATTCCTGAGGAAACGCGTCCGGCGAGAGAGCTACCTCAAACGCATTTTTTTCGTCGTCAAACTCAGAAGCTTTTCTCAATACAAATTACACAAAAGCAAACAAGTTAAACGTGGTTTGTCTCGTAAACGAGGGCGAAGTATGCAGCCTCCGAGAGAGCACTCGCGGAGAAATTGATCTCGACGGAAATTGTCATAATCGTCATAATCGGACGAGGAGATATCCAACGATCGATTCTCTTTGATGCTCGAAGAAAAATGAGTCAAAACGCCATGACATTCCGACGAGTAGTCGCGAGAATTTTTCCTCATTTTCTGTCAATAATATCGCGCGCACGAAGCGTGCGAGAGGTTTTGTTTTATCCGCGTCTGTACACGAGTTGATGGAAAAGGCGTCTATAAATCGAGAAGAAATTGCAGGGTGATGGTTTTATGGATGAAAGGTGCAATGTGTACACGTCGATGGACCTAACGATGCCCGTACATGGAGGGATAATCGCTCGATCGGTACTCGCGATTCCAACGTTTTTAGCTCCGTCGTATACAGGAATAAGCATCAACCAGCAGCAGCATGTGTACTATTGCGCCCGGAGCGACGTTCGTACACACCGATCCGAGCCCGCCGTGACGATAAAACTATGATCGTCAGCAGTGTGATGCTCGTACTATTTTCATCTCGCTTTTGTCTCCTTATACTACACCGTTATGCCTAATTATCCTCAATCATAATCACGCGGTCCGCGTTGACTCAAACGGCGGTTCCCCTCGTCATCATCGTCATTGACGTTGACTGAGCTCCGCTGCGACAAATTGTTGTTTATCGTCGGGTTCTCATCGCCTGCCCGTCTATACATGCACGTGTCGTAACATCCATATAACCCGTATTCGTATATACAATAACGCTGAAACTGGCGGCGTGATGAACGAAACAAATTGTACGAAACATCGTGGGTCCTCATCGAGATGTTGAAAAATAACAGAAACAGCCAATTCTCTTCGAGGTAAAGGTGGAACGGATGATATTTTTCAATTATACTTTACCCGTTTGTACACACGTACGTGTACACTCGCGGGTGTGTCTATTGATGCAACCGGCGCGCTAAAGTTACGCAGAAAAATTCGTCTATGATCCTCCAGCGCGTATATACGCCAGGGCGAACGAGAAGAGTGGTTAAAGCGAGCGAGCTCACGGGGGAATGGGTTTTTAATCAGTGCATTCCGGACAATGGTGAGCCCCCGAGGGAGGTCTCCAAACCCCGAACTCCCACCACGAACTCAACAACCGAAACCACCCTTGCTCTCCTATACACATCCCTCGCATTCTCTCTCTCTCTCTCTCTCTATTTTCCGTTCTCCGTGTGCTTTCTCCCTTTGCTTACTCACTGTACCCACTGCCATGTGAAAGAAAACCCACCACCTCCGTGTCACCCCCGTGCTTATCTATATATATTCATGCGTTAGCTCAATACACGCTCGTACACTGACATCCCCCGTGTTCCGCGTCTCCGCTCACCAGCAGTGCGCCGTTCCGTTCGTTTGCTTCTGGTCCCGGGTTACGTTTTACACCGGCGCCGTTGTGCTTCGCCAGGACGTTTCGCGCTAATTCGAACGGGAGGGTGAGTGCGCGAGAGCACATACCACTCTCGGAGTGTCGGACTCGGGGATTATTACGCGAGCGCGCGTGCGACGGGCCTGAGCGAGACTCGCGGCCTTGGGGCATGCGGAGGGTGCCTGGCGAACGGGTCGGGACGCTCCGTGATATCGTACTACATCCGGCGACTACACCCGCACATACACGCAGTCACCCCCTCGACGAAGGGGGTGGATGGAGCGATGAGCCTCGACTCTCGCGTTAGACCGCGCGTCAGGCATCATCGTCGTGCCTCGGCGCGGGGGTGGAAGTATAAAAAAGGACCCACCACAATCGAGCTACGCGGCATACCGTATAGCTGTACGAAATCGGCCATATGTCGCAAGAGGGTCTAAGCATCAGCGATGAGGCGCAGCGTCAATCGAGGGGAAAGCGAGTACAGGGGAGGAAAAAAAGCCTCGCGGTGTGCGTGACGCTCGAGCATCGCGCAAATCGTTAAATAGAAAGCCCCGATTTTGATTCTCGATCCTCGTCGACGAGCAAACGTCCTTCTTCATTCAACTCTGGGCATTCCCACTTTTGTCCGGATATACCATCGATGTTTATCGTACATCGCGTGCTACCGTCACTGCCACATTTTCCCTGGACTGTCATGATTTTTTCTGCATCAATAAGGGAACGAAAGAAGAAACTGTTTCACGGTACGCCGGTGGCGTATCGTCGAGTTACGGGATACAAATCGGGTATAGCGCCAAGGTTTCCGGTGTTTAGTGCAAAGGTCAACGCCGTTGGGGCTCGTACGGTGGTTAAAAACGCCATGGGGTGGTTGCACACAACCCCTCAATCTCGGTATCCTTCAGCCGTATCGTATTGTTCAAGTTTGACGAACGATAAATCCTTCCCGCCCGAGATTGAGGCGCGGGTCGTGTATTACTTTTTTTTTCTTCGGAAATTACAACAATCGAAAACAGCGGCAGGTGTGATCGCGGACAGACGCGTTTCGCATTTAAAAACGAAATCACATGTCGTCATTGTTCGATCGCAGGTGACGGCGTTAGTTGCGGGACCTGCTCGCGTGGAATATATCTTCTTCCGCAGGAAATGACGGCGTTTTTCCTTTGTTCACTGTTTATCGATGATTCAAAGTGAAAATTAAAATTTTAATTTCTTGTCGTTAAAGTATCGGACAGCGTCGTCGGACAGCTTGGAATTAAAAATAGTTTTCATCTCCCGCGTTGATACACAGCCTCGCGAGAGAGCCCTCTGGAAAGCATTATCGGACGCTCTCTTCGTGTACGTTCAACGTCTACGCGAGGCCTCTTATCGCAAGTGCTTATCGAGGCGAGCAGCGCGAGCCACTCTTTCCCAAAGTGTACCAAAGTATACCCAATCGCGTACACTTATCCCGTCGCAATAATTCAAGAATCATCCGAGCAACGCGATTGCTCTTTGAGATAAGTCCGATCTCCCGCGGTGTTTTATCGAGAGTAAAAAACACGTATGAATATTCATCAACATCTGTGCCAGCTCTGCTGGCGCCCTGGAAGGACCTCGTTTCCGATCGCGAGCCACAGCCCCAGTGAGCAGATGCTGGATTCGATATTTCAACCGTTAAAACGTTTAAACATTATTTTCTTTTCGTACACAGCACAGTGGGCGCATTGAATTTGCCCAAAGCTACCCAAAGTTAATGGTCGCGCGCAGTTCCATCGGCGATGTTTACACGAGTCGGAAAATTTCACGGAAGATTGATGAAAGATTTTTGATTTTTCGACGATTTACAACCGGTATATTACGTCGAATGTCAAACCATTAGCGATATATGAGCCAAAATTATATCGGATTGCCGCAAAGGCGCGATTGCCAAATAATGCGAGAATCTCCCGGGCACGTTCGCTGCTCCTCTGCAGGATCATTAAGAATACCAGTCATCCCGCGTCTCCCCGACTGTCGACTCTTTGTATATCCGCAGCGTCCTGCAAATACATCCTACCGGTCATTCTTCGACCATTCGTTGGATCCTTTTCCAACAGCGTGATTCTTGCGGCAGGGCCTTTAAAAATGACCGACCAGGGGGCAAATCCCGAAAACCCATAATTGATTTTCCAATGAACGGATTTCCGCCACTCCGCAGCAAATGCCGGTTTCCTCCGGCGTTTCTCGCGCGGGACCGTTTAGCAAAATAATCGTCTCGATATCCAGTTTCAATAAAATCCGTTTGGAATCGTCGATGAAGATTTTTTTCCCAACCCAAACACAACCCAAACACAACCCATTCGTTGGATCCTTTTCCAACAGCGTGATCCTTGAGGCAGGGCCTTTAAAAATGACCGACCAGGGGGCAAATCCCGAAAACCCATAATTGATTTTCCGATGAACGGATTTCCGCCACTCCGCAGCAAATGCCGGTTTCCTCCGGCGTTTCTGCGCGGGACCGTTTAGCAAAACAATCGTCTCGATATCCAGTTTCAATAAAATCCGTTTGGAATCGTCGATGAAGATTTTTTTGCCCCCAAAAAAAAAGATTTAAATTTTGACTGTGGCAGAAGAGCGCACGACGTGTCTAGCACTTTACTCGAGCAATCCACCGACCGAGATTGAGGGAGACGACAGGAGAGATAAAATCACGGGCCTGCTGCTGGCATGGCAAACAGAGTCACCGAAAACCATTAATTAATCGTAAATAGTTACGACGGTGAGCGTAAAAAGGGGGGTTCTTTCCGGTGTGCATTCGGGCGCACATTGTTCTCTGTCCGTGGGAGCAGGATTTCCCACAACAGTGGACGAGGGACTCTAGGATTCTTGACCGGGACTAATCGTTCGGGGGACAGGTGATCATGGCGTCCGTAGTACGCGAGCCCCCCATGCGATGTTCGTACATCCCCTTGCCGATTGCGACTGACCATCGGCGTTTCGTGCCACCCTTGTCATCCCCACGTGTGTTTAACGCCGGAATGCGAGAAGCGAAAATCCACGCTGCCTATTCATTTACCTGCGAGACTCGCGGGACGAGATAGCCCGCTGTAATGACACACCGCGTCTATATAAATTTACGCACACACATATATCCGATGCAGTCCTTTTTCCCCTATGCAAATCTGACGAAAATTCCATCGGCCGAAGCCGTTGGGCCTCTTCCTCCGCTATTCCAACCGGTGTCCTTTATTATTACGGTGAAAGTTGCGTCTAGGAAACTCGGTCTCGCAATACACGCCGTTTGTCCATTTGATTTATAGTTCGAGGCACGTTGCGTCGCTTTTTCCCTCTCCGGTAATAGATGATCATCCGTTTGAGGCAGTTTTCTTCGACCGATGATACACCGTGAAACAATACCGTCGAAAAAAAGAAAGAAAATCAGAACCGCGGATATCCTCGTGGGGAAACCCGTCGAGGCTTTTAGGAAAGTGTTTCGGGGTGGGAGAGGAGTAACGAGGAATGAAAAAGAGAGGACGAATGAGTTCCAAAGAGCAACAAGTTTAATGCGGAACGATATAAATGAGAGACGAGAGACAAACGAGTCTCTCGCGATGTCTTTGCTAATTATGAAAAAAACCGTTGAGCGAGGGCGCGGGCATCTAGTGATTTTTCTCCTTATAAATTCATGGGCGGCATATTATATATAACATCTTTTATACAATATCACGTAATCCCGGGCTGGAGGACTCTCTCTCCGCAGCGGGTTATTATTATATGCCCGAAAAAAGCCCCGATCTTGCAGCGATATGCTGTTGACGTCTGCGTGCTAGCCCACAGAGTTTTCAGTCGCCCCTTCATCTCCGAGCTCTCGCTCCCTTCGGCATTCAGTGTCTATCTTTTCCTTTTCCTTCGTTTGGACTTTGCCTCTTTCTTTTTTTTTTATTTATACATGTACAGCGCTGCCGTCGTCGCATCGCCCGAATTGCGCAGCCCGAAAGAGAGCGGACTCTCGTACAGACAGCGCGACTGAAAACTTTTCTTCCTCCGAGCAACGGCAGCGATAACGAGAGATAATAAAGCGCGGAAAGTTATTAAGGTCTCTGCCTTTTTCCTCTCTCTCTCTCTCTCTCTCTCTCTCTCTTTATCTCGATATTCCGGTCACACGGAGCCAAGAGAAAAGGGTTGAAACGAGTGCTCTAAGAGGAAAATATCTTCCGCAACCCTCATCTTTCTACTGGAACGCGATGTAAAGTGGTACAGCGCGGATTCGAGAGAGGGCTCGGAAGAGAACAGTTCATAAATAAAATAATTACGCGAACAACGAAATCATTTGGTAGAATGATGAAAAAACATGCAAAGGAGTAACGCAATAACCCCCATGGGCTCTCCGATCTTTTGTAAAAACCGTTTTGAACGATCGGACTTGACTCTATCCCTGAGGCATCTCACCCGGAAGTCGTCCGCGTATGACCGGACAACAACGACGCGGATATAATTTATTGCCTCAAGCTGTCGTTGAATTTCCATACCAACGTCAACCGGCGCGTAGATTCACTGTGGAAATCGCGGTAAAACGATACGCCCGGGACACTCGTTACCGCGCGTTTGAACAAACATCGCGGTAGACAAAGTTAAGCACCCGTTCGTGATGAGCAACTTTCCTTTTATCCTGCCATGTGCTATTGTATGCAAGTATTATATAAAAGCATGTACTCGCGAGGATACCGTTGAAGCTCCAACCGCGTGTGTGTGTGTTTGTGTGTGTGTTTGTGTGCACATAGACTATACATCATACAACTGGTGTGTCCCTTTGCAAAGAGCAACAGAGTTCCTAAAGCCCGTTTCGGTATGCGTCCCCGCCTCTCCGCTCCTTCACCCTCTTTCATCGTCCTTCTCTCTCCAGGCGCAGTTAATTTCGCGGCATTATCGGCGGAGAAAAGTGCGAACAAAAGAGGACTCGGGGGAGAAGAGGCGCTCGTAGGACAGGGATGCCGCACGCGATAAGGGACAAGAGCCGCAAAGAGAGCTAAGGCTCTCCAAGGGCGTCTCGATATAAACCAGGCTCTGACGAGCGAAAAGAAGCCCGCTGGTTCCCAGGGTAACTGGCCTCCTTCACCTCCTTCGCGCGCGGCTCGCAGTCTCCTCGCTGATCTACCCTCTCTGTCCCTTCCTCAAACCGACCTTATCTTCCTTCGCTTCGATATGCAACGGAAAAGTTTATGCACAGGATTTTCGATGAAACATTCGACGAAAATCGTCTCCTAATTTCGTCTTTGCCATTTTCCTTCAAAGGAAAAGCACAACCCCGATGCATCTTTTCGGATATACGACGCGGAGCCTTCTCTCTCTAGAGGGGTGCAAATGAGCTTCGTACGATCGCGAATGCCCGTCAGCGATTGTAAATCAATAGAGGAATCACAACCCGTGATCCGGCACACCCCATTAAGGACGAAAAAGTTGATCCGACGAGGAGCAACCGCCGCAACGGAGGGAGTCGCTACACGCCGAGAATCGAGTATCGCGGTACGAAAAGTAATTACGCGATGGTTTCCGGTAATCATATCTAGCGCATTGAATCAGCCCATTGTTGGGCCACCCCTTTGCCGATACGCACCTTGTAGTATATACCCCGTAAGTACATATATACCTAGGTTGTGACGTCTGAAGACCCGCCACTGCACCCACCGTATTCGTGTCCTAAAACTATACATTGATACACACGACGCACGAATACGCGAGCTGTATTACATTCACGTGTAGCATACGTACGATATCGTGTGTGTATCGTGTGCGTAGCGAGCTCCGCGATGGGGTGGATGAGGGTGCTCGACTTTTCTCTCCACGTGTGCGCTCCACCTACCGTGCGGCAAAACTGACGTGTACTATTACCAACACCCCCTAGTCCGAACGAGCGAAAATGACCGACGGAGAAAGCGAGAGGGAGAAAAAGGAGAAAAGGACGAGAGAGAACAGTGGTTTATGCTGTTGCGTTCAGTGGCCCTTAAACCGCAATGGGACGTCCGCCCCTGCGGTGAGTATGCGGTAGACCACATGCACACCGTGTATATGTATTATATAGACTCAAGAAATTAATACACACATGCGCGCGTACGTATAAGTTTCAAGCTGCCCCGGGCAATGTGATGCCGACTTTTTTTCCTGCATTTCAAGGGCACGCGCCCCATCGCTCACCCTCAATCACATTTCACGTACGCCTTCATCGGCTCTGCGCGTATATCGCTCGTTGCTTCATGGGGAATATAATTGGGCCCTGGATGAGCACTCCGGTCATTACGGGCAATGTCACATCTCGAGAGTCTTGCGTGATTTATGCATTTTCCAAACCACCCACATGGTCGAGGTTTTTTCAATAGAACCTACCCTTTCCGCGTTGCGAAATCATTCGTTTGGGAAAAAGCGATAAACGCGAGCATGTCCGTGGAGCGATGAATGAATTACAATCAATTTCGTTGTAAGCGAGATTGTTTACGATTTTTTACCATGGAATCTTGCAAATCTTGAATTGTACCGCTTGGAAAACGAATGCTCGTGAATACGGTGGGTTTTTGTTACGTTGCTGATTCTTGGCCGCTTCTGGCACTCGGTACAAGTCCTATAGGATCGTAGGGAGAAAATACGATTGTTGATTCGTCGTCTTGCGGATGCACAGCCTAAATCTGACCCTCGGCGTCAACGCTGACTTGGAAGGAACGGTTCAGTCAAAGGCCGGGGTACCGAGTCCGCCTCGAGAGTCTCCCGGTTGCGGAGATAGATGGAGAAGAAGAAAGCAAAAATAAAAAAGGGTCAACGAGACGAAGACGTGCCAGAGAATTTCGCCTCGCGCAACGTGTCGCATGCCGTCGGCGCGGACAGACTTCTCTCGCCGCGCGTACGTCGAATCGCTCTCGTATCTCCTTTGGTCGAATCTTCTCTCGTCACTTCCCTGCCATGCTGATTTTTCCATTGTTTTTTCTCAACGTTGCACATTGCCTATAAATGGCTCCCGACGATGACCCACATTCTCGTAAGGCCCAATTTCATCACAAATAAAATGAATATCGCGGTAATCCCGACAATCTCCAATCGTCTTTACAATCTGCTCTTTAACCCTCGGACTGTCGGGAAATCTAAATATACGCGCCACGTGAAGAATCCGAGAGAAGACAAGCATGCTTTCGTAAAATGTATATATCAGGACCGGCTTCTGATGCTTTGTGATGATTCGGATCACGTTGATACGGATTATCCCGATATTCACTACGAGAGTTCATTTAACCCTTAACGATTTTGCATCGTTATGCCGATCTAATTATGCATAATTGAGAGAGACGTTTAGTCAAGTAATTAATTTTGTTGAAACGAGCGCATAATTTGTTGATGAATCCGATTCAATAAAACAAGTTATCGCATCAACAAAAATATTCGATGTAAGCAATTATACGTTCTGTCGCCCCTATTCAACTGCACGTTTTCTTGCGTGAACAAACGTTTTTTCTCAGTGTGGGGTATACGTTAACCGCAAAAACGTACGGAACGTTGACTGCCGGAAATTCCGCATGGGTCCATGTGTATCTCGAAACTACACCTAAAACAATCATCCTCCGGTGCTCTCCTTTCGAGAAAAAAGTCCGAAGGAGGACAATTTCGTGAGATTTTGAAAAACGAACGAGAGGATCGAGGTTGCGAGCGGGTTAGGGAATTATTTCTCGCGGTCGTTTCTACGTGTATACATATGCAACATCGTGGCAACAACCGGAAAGAAGGTGGCAGAAATACTCGGCGGAGAGGGCAAAGAGCGGGGCACTTGGAAGAGACGGCGAAGATCGAAAACATGACTAGCGCAGGGGTGCAGGGCTGCGACCCGACTGATCCTGCTCAGTGGCCAAGGTGCCTGCGAAGCCCCCTTGTTGCCCCTGGTTGCTCCTTCCACTTCCACCTTCCACCTTCCACCGCAGGCGCGCACGAGCTTTGTGCTTGCAACCCTCCACCCCCCCCCCCCGCCCTCACCCTCTTCCACCCTTCCACATTGCGCTGCCGCGATCCATCTCAGGCACATACACGTGTATTATACGGGAGATCTTTCGAGACTACTCGTCCCGCTCCATACATCAGCGAGCAACTCACCCTCGACTCTCACCCTTAGCCTCGAGCGTGCATATACCCCGGAAGGTATATACCGGAGCAAGGGGGATGCTCGAGTATCGCGGAGTAAAAGGAAGGCGGGACGTCCCATTTTTCGCGCCCCACTTGACTCTCCTACCCCATTGGCTGGCCCGTCCTCGCGCTCTGACCTCTTCGTCCCTCTGACTGCACCCACGCGCGCGGGGCGCCTTTTTCAATATGCCATATACATTACGCAAAGATACATGTATATCGAAAATTCTCCCTCTCGAGAATGCGCCATGTGTCGCGCGCTTCGTTGGTGATGCCGCGCCGCACTCTCGGCTCGCACACACGTCTAACGTAATCTCGCCTTTTCCTCATGGTCGACCTACCACACCGTGCAAAAGTCGAACCACCCGAGGCACCGATGCTTATATTTCTCTCCGCTGAGATAACCGCGCGGCCAACGCGGTCAGCGAGAGCAAGAAGATGAAGACGGGGGGTAAAGGAGGGTACGCGTCTCGACTGACCGTTCGTCGACGTCAATGGCTCTGTGCGATTCCGTTCGACGTCGTTGAACGCGAGGATGAAACTTTCCAACTAGGGGTGAATGCGGTAGGATGAAGACTCGCCAGAGGGTCGCGAGGAGAAAAAAGAAGAGAGAGAGAGAGAGGGAGAGAGAGAGAGAACGACATGTACGAACGGCGAGAGCGTGTGACGAGAAAAACACAAACAGAAGGGTGAAGATGAAAAATAAGGAATTCAAAGAAAGCTCGTGCTGGCAGCGGCGTTCCGTAGTATCGTCCTTCTCGGTAGTACTCTCGTCTTTGTGTGTGCCTTCCGTACGCGGAAGAGCACGCAGCACGCGTAGAGGCGAACGAGTGGGGGGCAAAGATCCCGGTAGCCAATGAGAGGTGCACCGGGGCGCGCCCTGGTCTCGACCCAGCCCTCGGTAGTCATGGTTACAGGGGAGCCCGCCGAGACCCCGCGAGGCAGTCTCGCGCTCACGAGCGACACTGCTACGGCACGGCGGCGGCGGCGGCGGCGGAGGAGGAGGAGGTGGAGGAGGATGAGGAGGAGGAGGAATGAGCAAAGGCCGGGGAGGGGGGAGTCAGGTCGGTGTCAGGGGTCGCCTCAGTCGGCAGTCGGTCTCTGGTCGGCCCCAAGAATAGTCGTGCGGTCTGTGGAGGCATTGGATACCATATACACATATACCATATACTATTTACATACATTTTACGAATATATAGTATATAAACACTATCCGCACTTACCGGGTCCCACTGTAATCCTCCTCAACCTCCCCCCCCTGTTCCTCTCGCACACATGGACGCATATTCCGTACGCGAAACACTCGACGAGAAATCTCTCCTCTAGAGAGTTTAACGAAAATAAAGTCACGTTTACCGTTTTCGATGGTTATTTATCCTACACCGATATATTTCATCGATTGACCACGACGAATCGTTGTCCCCAACCGGTAACGCAGACGCAATTCCATCCCGCGATAGCCCAACCGTTTCACCTCCTCGGACGTTTTTTATTCCCACTATTCTCTCGTGGCCCGAGTCGAACCTCGCTCCGTCCACTTTGTCCTCCACGAACTTTGCCAACACCATCGTCACCTCCTACTCTCTCGCTCTTTGCTCTCTCTCTCTCTCTCTCTCTCTCTCTTTCTTCAACCACCTCCACCTCCTCGACGCTCACCCTACTCCGAGCCCGGCTCTCGCGATCGCTGACGGAGCTCTCGCTGCACCGCTGGCTACTCCTTGCTACTCCCGAGTTTTCATAGTAGAGTGCCCGAGAGACACGAGGAATCTCTATCGTCCTGTCTCGCACCACGCGCGCCGAGACGCGAAACAGACCTCTTTTTTTCTCTCCTCTTTCTCGTGACATTGTTTCACCTCTGCGTAGCCCGTCGAGTTTTACACGTACGACGATTCTGTGCATATATATATATATATATGTACATATATATACATGTAGCGCCTGTCACGTGTATCCATGTGTAGATATATATATATATATGTATATATAAATACGCGTGAAAACGAGTGAAGAACCGGTGGTCGAGTACCTTGAGATTCTTGTGAATTGATCGACCCCCTGGTGCACGAGTCCTCTCCGCGAGATCGAGTCTCGGTGGGTTCGCGCGCAAAAACCCACAGTGAAGTGCGCGAAATAATAACGAGCCCGCATCCGATCCGCCAAGATCGGTGTCATCGTCGATAAAGAGTCTACGATGTTTTGCGGACCAACGCGAGTCGTGTGAACCGAAGAGAAAAAAAAAGATAATTCGAACGTACCGGTACAGCCAGCGATCGGATCGAGCGAGTGTGTGTTGTGCGCGAGTGAGTTTCGTTTCACCTACAAGTGTGATTTCATATCGCTACATTGATACATATCACTAGATATCCGTGTGCATGTCCATATACATGTATGGTGCGTCGAATTTATCGGTTAGAATAATAGTTTCCCCGCCATGCCCTTGGTGTTGACCTTGTCCTCGGCTTCGTTGAATTCCGCGATGTTACCGTTGAATTCCGCCGTCAAGAGGAAAGGAGAGCGTTGAAGGAAAGCGTCGAGCGTCTCATCGGGGTTTCCACCGTGTGTGCCTCGCGAGTCTCCGCGGTGACGATAACGGGCGCCATTTTGGTGAATCACGCGGAAGAATCGTAGAATCGCCGTAGGAAGAACCGCCGCATGTGCAATAGTGCCCTGGAGAAACGAACAGTACGAAAGACGCGTGGTGGACACGAGAGCCATGTGTCGGGACTCTTTGAGAGCCCGTCAAAGTTTTCGGCCGGAAACGACGTACTCTGGAAAGTGACGCGAGAGTGAGGGCGGACGATCCGATGGTAATCGATCGATATTGAACTTTGGACACATTCATTGGGCTGAGATTGAAAATCGTCGACTTTCGTGGTCCACTTTTCAAGTCGGTGTTTGTTTCGCCAACGCGGGTCGTTGGATCCTTCGGAGAGATATTCGTTGGTGGAGTCACGGCGGGCCCTTGAGTGGGTGAAGTAATTTCGGCCGAGTGCCCGTAAAGGCAGTCAGGGTGGTTCGCGGGGGGTCAGGAGGCGCGGACGCCCTGGCGACTGCCGGGGTCGTTTATCCGCCCGCGACGGCGAGCCTCTTTCCCGGTCGTTTACCAGCGGGACATCATCGCCCCGATCTCACCAGCACGTTGGAGCTGGGGTTCCCGGCTCGCGGCACCACCGCCTCGATGGCGTTGGTGGCCCCGCCGCCTTCGTGGACCTCGCGGGATCCTGGCTCGAACCTGGGTGGTGGTGGCGGTACCGGCGGTGCACCAGGTGGCGTTGGTCCGCTGCAAGTATGTCCACCGCCCATGCCACCGACGCACCTTACACCATCGGCGACACCGGAAGACATAACGTGCCTCGTGCCCGTCGGGGGTGTTTTGACCCCTAGAGATCCGGTACCGCCTAGTACGACACCCGGAAGTCAAGCGAACAGCTCGCAATCCGGCAGCTCCCAGACCGACAAATCGCCCAACATTGAGTGCGTTGTGTGTGGCGACAAGAGCAGTGGCAAGCACTATGGTCAATTTACCTGCGAAGGTGAGAATTCCATCCTCGTTTTCATCGTTTACCAAAATTTCATTTCCATCATGCGACGACGAGAGGTAGACCCCACATCGGCGGTCGAGATTCGATCAAAGTGTCATTCGTGCTGAGAAGTTGGTCTTGTTGCCTTTCAACGCTCGGGGAATTCCTTACCCTGAAAATAGTGTAAAATGAGTGAAGTACGAAGCACATTTTGCTTCCCCGACCCGCAAGACCGCAGCTCTTCGTTCCTTAACTATTTATACGATTCTCGATGAGGGTAGACGAGGGAAATTTTCTCGGACATTAGATCCGTGTAGTCTGGCTCGACGAAACGAAGAGAAATCGTCATTTATATCAGGTAGACAAATGGCTGTATAGACGTGCAGTCTGAAAAAAGTCTTTACCCAACCGAATGAGAAAACGAGAAGATGCGATGTAATTGAAAGATACGAGAGGAGTCCATCTGGTTCAAACCGGAAACGGAATTTATCTCTTTTCCGACCTTTCGTCTCGCGCGTTCTTTCTCAATCCTATGAGAGTTTCTCCTGCATCTTTAATACTCCACGAAACCTTGCATCGTGTTGTTGGCCCTCGCGCAAGGCATCATCCACCTCAGAGGGTTGTTGCTAGCGACAATTGAGGAACATAACCGACAAGTGGACAAAGTACAATAAGTATACGCGCAATTGACGTAGACTCGTCAACGTTATACTGATTTCCATGACTCATCCAAGAGACCAGTCGCTCTTGATGGACATGTTCACATGGCGAGGTCCGCTCTCGCGTATTTACTGACAATCTGGGCCACCGCCGAATCAAATACATCGCTAATGGGAAATGAGAGCAAGGGAGATCCTCGGAGATGGTCATGTACGCATTTTTACGTGCTTGACAAATTGACGATAATTCCCAGTCGTTTGACATCGCTTGACATCGAAATCAATTCGTCCATGTAATAAAGTGATCGCCGACAATCATGAGGGACGATTATTACCCCAATGAGCGATCGATCTCGAGAGTGAAACGAGAGCCTCGCTGCATTAACAGAGTCGAAATAAATGCGGCGGTTGAGCGCCCGAAGGCCGATAAATCTCCAAAAGAAATGTATTCTTTGTAGAGTTTCGCAATATCGGTTGAAAAATTGCAATTATTACATCCGCAAAAAAAAATTGCAATTATTACAAGAAGCATTTCCCACGCTTTGATGAGTCCGGAATATTCGGCAATTCGCTCGCACGATTTCCGTTCCCTCGAAACGCACCGCCCAACGGCCGGATCCGGCGAATAACTATGGATAATGCGTGAATAACGCGTACGACGAGAAAGCCCCGCGATGTAAATACACACCGTACCGGAATCAAATATATGGGAATTCAAAACTCGTCCTCGAAACAGGACTCGTATCGAATGTAGAAAAATTTTGATTAATGGACAGCCGGGCAGTACGCGCACCGGGGGCTCGTCGGATTTTCGATATACGAGCAGGGTATCCGCACAGCTTTTCCGATCATATCGCGCCAGCGAATGAGATTCGGACAAACGCGTATATGTAAAGGCGTACAATCTTGAACAGCCAACGGGCCGATTCCAAAACCGGACACCCCATTTTGGGACCCTGAACCCTGGCCCTTGATCGAGTGTCACGTTTTCTCCCTTTTTTTCTCGCGCTTCATCTCCCCTCCCTTGTAATTCTTCGATTAAGCGCCCTCTCTCTCTCTCTCTCTCTTTCATTTCGTTCACTTGTATATTCATGCTCCGTCATGACCGTTGCTTCAAGTCGACTCTCTCGCTTGGGGGCACACGCTCGACAATCTACGAGAGGGAACCGCGGACACAGTCCATTATGAAGAAAATACTCGAAAGGCATTTCGGGCCGATTCGAGCGAGAGGGAGAGAGACGGTTGTTCTCCCCATCTCCGTCCGTCAACGCAGGGGTCAGTTTTTGGTTGCTCTCCCTTGACTGGCCACGAGCGCGACCCTGGGAAAAAATTTTTCAGTCGGCCCGTTTCGGAAAACTGGTTCAAGTTTATACCGTAATAATCGGTATCCGCGCGAGTGTGTCTTCGTCACGCCTCGAAAAAGGCTGGGAGCTATTTTTCTTCTTTGTAGCTAGCGCATAATCGATGTCTTTATTATTTACAATCGAATACCCGTGTGGCAAACTCGGGCTCACCGTCGAACCGTGGCCTGCGGAGAGGTGTCAAGTAATTAATATACCCACGTTGGCGATTTAAAAAACAAGGTCCAAACGTTCCTCGATATCCCGCATAAATCTGCCGCTCTTATGCGGCAGAATGAAAATCAAAAAAAGAATTATCAGAAGAATTAAGAAAAGAATCAAGTATCGTGCCTTCGAAAGATGGAACTTTTATTATCTTCGTCTTTCGAAAATCGGGTGCCGCTTTTTTTAATCTTACCGTACACTCGTAAGAAAGAGACAGCCAGGAAAGACAAACGACGACTAAGCAGCGTTACCTCGGAATTGTACTTTGCCCGCGCGCCTCATCGAAACACACCCTCTTCCGTACGGAGGCTGCTGGAGATTGCCTTGAACAAGACGCATGTAGGGCCGTAGCGCGAACGCATTAATCTGCCGATTACAGCAGAAAGCTGGGTGCCTCCTATTCCGAGTACCGAGAGGTCTAACACGGTTTCTCGAATTTCTCATATGTATTTAACCGACGGCCAAGACGGTTGAACCGCACGTCTACGCCAACGAACGACGACGCCCGACGATCTCTCGCGCGGTCATTGCGTAACGACACTCTGTACGATTTATCTGTATTCCGCGTGTACGGGCGCGGTTGTCGTCATCTTACCGGATGAAAAGGGGGTAAAAGAGAGGTCGACGACTCCGCCCTGACTCTCCTCTGCACAACGGTACCCTTTTCTCTCCCGCAGTCCCGCACACGGTAGCGTCCTTTTTCCCCATGTCGTGCGGCGCTCACTGCACGCCTTACGAACACGACTCTCGGCATTTGCAATGCCTATCTCGACCTATCTATCGCTCCTATCCTATCGCGTTATATCAACGCGCCGGAGATTTGTGGGGTGACCACGTATCTGCTTGGTATATCGTCAGGGTGCGTTACGGTCATTTAACACTTTGGATTATTTCACACACGTGCATTAATAAATACGAGGAGGTCTTTTGCGCCTAGGGCTGTCTTAAAGTCTCCCGCTGACGAATCAGTGCCGTGAAATTTCATTACCCGTTCACACATGTCCGGGTATGTTTGTAAGCAACTGGACCTGGAGCAACGGTGGATAGCGCGCAAGACGGTTTCGGGGTAGGGTTTCGTTGTCGAGGGTAGTGCAGAATTTAGTCGAACAATAAATGACAAATCTTTTGTCCCTGACAATGCCGAAGTAAATTTATTATACTTCTTTTTCGTTGCTCGCGTGTGCGTGTACAAAGTGTCTTGTTCTTCCTTCGTTGTTCGCGACTAATATACGATCCACTTCTGGGACTGTGGTCTTGCGGTGAGGATTATAAACTGGGTATATAGCGATTACTTTGCATTTTCCCTTGTTTAATAGCGAAAGGGTTGGTTGTTATGGCCTCGAGGGGGGGTGGAGAAGACGAGACGACAACCCCAACACCCCCGATCGTCTCATCTTTCGCGACTCGCGCATTCTCTTTCTGCCTTTCTCACTCTACTTTTCTCGTTTGTCGCGTGCTCGAAATTCAATTCTAACGTTGCGGTTTCTCGTGCATGAGGGTGGGTATGTGTGTGTTGAAAAAGAGCGCGGCAGAGTGCAAGGGGCTTCACCCGCAATGCTCCTCCGTGGGGTTCCGCTCCTCGCGCCCCTCATCAAGAGTCTTACGCTTACTTACGGACTTGGCGCTTCGTCCGTCTTGCACAAAAGTTCCACTCGAGCCTAAACCAACCTCCTCTCCACCTCCACCTCCTCTCAATCCTCTATCATTTTCTTCTTCTTCTTCTTCTTCTCCCAGCCGAGTACAGCGGCAAGAAGAAGCCAGACATTTTGCCGTGGAAGACGAAGAAGCAAAAGGAACTCTGCGAATCCCGGTATACCTCCGGTACACACCGGGACTGGCTAATCGCTCTAATGAGATCATATTATATTATTCAATTCTGGCTAATCTTTATTAATCTCATTTCTACGGCTGTGCGCAATATGTACGTCTCTTCCTTCCGCTTTATCGTTTCTTCTCTGAACTCGTCCTTCTCCTCTTTTCTCTCTCGGAAACTTTTCATTTTCCTTCGAATGACAAAGAGCCAAAAGCCATTTTAGTACCTCGAGACAACGTTACCCGCTACCATGTGATATTCTATACTACACCAGGGAACGGAATTCCGCATTCAAATATATTTTAGCATGTTTTTTCACGACGAAAGCCTAACGACCTAACCTGGTCCATGACGCTGAATGATCAGCATCCAATTTTGGAATACCCCGCGTGGACTCAAAAAATGACCGTCCGTAACGTCGTATACGAGACGCGATTGCCGTCCAACTTTGCGTCAGCCTCTATTATCCGTAAAAGCAAAGATATTGACCGTCTTATTCATACAAAGTGCTGCAGCGCAGAGAGAGGATTCGTTTGGATTCGTTGGCCGCGCGTCTGTACACCTGTGTATACATTTGCAGCCCATCTAGGCATAGGTATATCTTATTCTATCCGCGGTATTATACAGAGAAGCATAAGGGAGTGTGCATCCAGCGGGTATACTTATGCGCGAGGCGTAGAATTACCCAGCACGACTTACCTCGAAGCCATCCTCTGTGACCAATTATCCAGCGCTAACGAAGGCCGAGAACGCGGGCGCGTTCGCACACACCGACGGACAAACGCCGTGCACACTGGGTCGTTCGCTTCCCGCCTCTCTCTCTCTCTCCACTCTCACATGGACGTGTGTGTTCCGGCGCGTCGACTTGGACGCGAAAAGAGCGCGAGCTCCCGCAGTCGAGTCCCTTTACCGCCCTCGAAACCGCCCGCCATCGACTCACCTCACCGTACACATACGCGCCTCGTCTAACGCTAATTAATTATAACAATGTCGTTAATTCTACGCGGCCGACTCGAAACGTTACTGACCGCTCTCGCCGCCGCGATTCGACGTACAAGCTGCTCGCGTTGCTCTCTCGGAGAGCTTGCAACTTTATCCAACTCTGTGACCATACAGTGTACATAATAATATATACTTTTATGCCGTAATAACCCGCCTAGGTGTGCGCACATGTGCACGTTGGCAATGCACCTTGACCACAATCCCGTGGATCAACCTTCCGGCCTAAGCGGAAGAGGTAATTTCTTTTTTGTTTATCCGAGCGATCAACGACTCGGAGATTTCCTTTCCGAGCCGATTCGCCATTAACGCTAGGAAATGCACGTTTTTTTCGTCAATTTGCTTTTTCCAACAATTACAACGAGCCCGTTTGCGAGATGTCCGATGTTGGCGTCATTGAGGCTCGTTGATGCGATTTCGTTGCATCTGTTTTCAAGTTTTCCTTGTTTGATGTAACAGGAAGTAAGCAAGACTTTTGTGCAAATAATATTCGGTAAGCTCGCGGTGGGTGCGCTTTAATTTTGTTACACTTGTGTACACACACACGTGCAACCGCAACGGCGGCCACCTCGAGGCAGAGAGACGAGGAGGGTATCGGACCAGCTATGAAGAACAAAAACAGCGGAATGTCTGGCCAGGACCATACCGTGCGCGTCCTGCAGCTTCTGCCCGCTTCTTCTTCTCTCACTGTACCACATCCTCCTCATATACATATATGTACTTAAATATAACCGTATACTCGTACAAGCATCCACTAACAGCCGTCGTAATCGCGTAATTTGCGTGTAACGATGCAATTTGTAGTTATACCGGCAGCGACAACGGAGACGACGATGACTTCTCTCCGTTCAATTTCTCTTTCTCCCGGTTGTACCGCGGTGCTCTTCGCACACGCACCAGATCGCTTTCCATGCAGTTTCGAACGAAGCCAGCCTGCCAAAGACGTTGATTCGAAATATCAGCTCGTACACTCCACCCTTCTTAGCACAGAGGCCGCTGTAATTCTAGACCATATACAGCGTGTTCCAAATCTCGATGTCAATCATTCGAAGCTAGATTCACACGGAAATTCCGAGTCGAAGTGTCCTTTATCATTTTTTCGTGCTACCAAAACCCGACGAGTTATTAAACGTCAAAGTTCCAGCCAATAGAACGCGCGGCCCCCTCTCCAGACACTAGTCCCATTGGTCCAACTGTACCGATTAATAACTCGGCTAGGATTCGTCGGATCGAAAAGTGCTTAGGGACTTTTCGACTTGGAATTTCATCCCCGATGTGACGATTTGATCGTCAGCATCGTGTTTCGAGACACCCCGTATGTTCGCACTGCAGAGCCGGGGGCATTTGAAACTCCGAGGGGACGCGATAAAACTGTCGCTGAAACAATTCCTCACAATTCCGGTGTATCATTCGCGCGAGCTTGACCGGAACGGTAAGGCTGTGGAATTTCTTGAATTTCACCCTGAGCTGGGAAGAAGACAAAAAAAGAGTGGCAACCGATCGTGCGAACGAGCCAAGAACAAGAATTACCCGACTCGTCATTACCGATGTGTGTATACCGCGACGTCGAGCCGGGCAATCGTTTATCGTGCAAGCGCCCGTGGAATTTGCGTAATCACGTATCATTGTCTTCATCCCTTCATCAAGATCACGAGATGCGGTCTCTCGCGAGTGTACATGCACGAGAATACATCTCGCATGTTTACCGTACAAAATCCGACGAGTTGGATCCTCCGTTCGTTGTTCCTCCTGCGCCAAAGTTGGAAATTCTCGTGCGGTATCCAACCGGGTAAAACGTGAAAAGATGAACAAGACGAGAGAGCGTGTTTGTTTGTGTGCGAAAGCACGTGAAGACCTTGCTTTGCACCGCGATATGCGCTCTTCGGCGCGCCAGTCATTTCCACGGCGTGGGATTGAATTACGTGCGTGTAACGACCAGGCGCCCTTTGCTCGGGAACTCCGCGCTGCTGCTGCTGCTGCTGCTGTAGCTGCTGTACATGCACGCGCGAACAAGTGGCGCGGACGGGGTTGCGATTCTTAAGGGATTTCATGTAAACGCGCGGACAAAAGACGACTCGGAAATGATACTTTTATTCCGCGGCGGTGATGTCGCCTTCCTCCAACGTCTCGGTAAACCTCCACTCGCGGCTGTACGGCTTGTTTTCCCTCAAGTTTATAAACTCTCGGGTTCGTGCATAAAGCGCGCCAGTGTAGGAGGTGCACGCATCTCCATGAGCAAAATGCGTGCGTGCACCGAATTAAGCTACATTAGCTAGGAACATCGGTAGGAGAATGATGAGCCGCGAGCAAGAGAGACAAAGGAAAAATCGTGTCTCGAATCACGATCATATTTCGCCGCAAAAAGTATATACATACCTTAATCCCGATCACCGCGTAAATATATATGGACAAGGGTGTTTTTTTGTTTGTTTTTCATCTTCTCCTTTCGTTTCATATCAAGCTCCAATTCGAGTGACATTTGTAATTTCCATTTCACGTCGTTTTTTTCTTCTCCTTTTTCCCGCAGGATGCAAGAGCTTCTTCAAGAGGAGCGTGAGGAGAAACCTGAATTATTCCTGTCGGGGGAATCGCAAATGTCCCATCGATCAGCATCATAGGAACCAATGCCAGCATTGCCGAATGTCCAAGTGCCTCACGATGGGCATGCGCCGGGAAGGTATGCATTGTACTGAAACTTTTTTATCAAATATTTAATACCCACTTAAGAGCATTGTTTTTTTTTAAATCATTTATCGCGATGCAGAGACATTTCGATTTCGATAATCGGAAGATCGCGGAAAACGAGTCGTCGTTCGAGGGCCTTTTTCTTTTCTTTTTTATTTTCGTTCTCGAACGAGCCGCGCGAGTGTCGATTCTTTTTTTGCGCGCCTACCCGTCACTCGTGATGGACGCTCCGCTGTATTGGTCATCGATCTTTCACGCGAGCCAAGATTCCGTGGTATAAATATACCTTGATTTATTTCTTCTCTCCTCATTGATGTACAACCTTCGCCGGCATTAGCGACTCTTTAAGGAGGTTCACGCGTTACTCGAGGCTCGATAAAACAACCGCAAGTTTTTCTTACGATGTTTACCGTCAAAAACACCCTGCAAAATCGTTACGCGTCTCGTTTGTCACGTATATCGAGAATGCCAAGTAAAAGCGCGAACTGAACAATCCGACGTCATGTTTAACCTTAAAAAAACATGATTTCCTTTCGTTTTCTCGTTTTTTGTAACATTGCGGACCGGAAAGCTGGGATTTTCGGTTACCAACCGATTCGCGCGAACCTCCTTAACCTTGGGTTTCTTTTATCGAAAAAGAAAAAAATCGCGTTGACGGTTGCATTCCAGGTCGTCCCGAAAGCTACGTTCGTGATAAGCTATGTAATATATCCTCGAAATTTGACTCTTTATCAGTCGTTAAGGCGCGTACGTGTGTATAAATCAGCGTAACCTTTCGAAAGTAACAAAAGTACGACAATCTTAACAGCTGCTATCTCAGTTATATTATCTCGCCTTGGGTTATAAGCGTTGCAAGTACCCGCGCAAGATCGAATGATTAATCGCTGAAATGGGACCGTGTCGACGCGTCGATGCAGTTGAATACCCAATATACCCCTTCGCCTCGAGCGAAATCTCCTCTCCGCACGGCCGATGCCTCCGATCGTGCGCGAGTCTCGTTGGATCATCGATGGACCGCGATACCTTTTTTTCATCATCGAACAACGATCTGTCGCGGTGTCCAGCTCGGAGGAGCGCCCAATCTCATCGAAAAAAACCCAAGTTGGTCCAGCGTGCGAGCATCTCAGCCTCTCACGGGTAATCCCCGCACAATTACGTTTGAATCTCGTATTTTTGAAAATTTCCTTCGAAAAAAGACGTAACACGCGAGTATCCGAGGTTGCTTTCGTGACACTCAACAGCGGAGGAATTATCGCGTCTGCTCTCGGCGCGGTAGCATGCAGAAAACCGGACTCTACCGCGCGCGTTACGCTCCAATTCCAGTTGCTTCGATTCCATCGTTCCGTTGCTGAAAAATTCGCGCGAACGTGAAATACCCGCGATCGAACAAAACGACGATCCAAAGTATACGACGCAACCGCCAATTTTTAATCATCCATTTTTCACGGTCGAACAATTTTGTCACCGCCGTAATTTTTCATCTCGCGACAATTACGCAAGCGTCATTTGTGCATATCGCGCGCCAACGATGATATTCCAATCCGCGTATGTATATATGCATATACATTTACCGTAACTATATACTCGATGGTATTTCTCCGTTAAAGCCGCTTGGACATGCACACACGGTCGAGATGGTTTTGCCATTGGCACAGACGCTTGTATTCGCTATATTAGTTTTATACGTACATGGACACACTCGGGGGGAACATACGTGTGGAGATAAATACGCGGGCGCATGCACACGATGATCGCGCGGGCACATGAGCCAGCAAGAGAGGCGCAAAACTGCCGTTGTGCTGCCCGCGGAGAGTGTATAGATCCTGATGTCTATAACGCGAGTTTAGCACTCGCAAGACTGGAGCTAGTTGGGTAAACATTTAATTGCAGCCCACTCGCGGCTCTATACCAGCGCACCGCTCGCGGAATGGCCGCGGATACGTTCTCACGCCTCTCCGGCCGGTTCTCTCGCTCTCTCATGCTGTATACCCGTGTACCATACCTGTGCCTCACTCTCCGACGTATTCCACACACCATCGTACTCTCAAAAGGTGCTTCTATCCTTTCTCCACCTCCTCTCCTTTCTCCTCGTGCCCTTTTTGTATCTCCGCTCTTCTTCCTCCTTTTTCTCTTTCTCCTCTTCCTCCTCTTCTGCATCCTCGTACAAGACCCACCCGGGGTTCTTGCTCAGGATCGATCGCTCAGGCCAAGATCCTCCGCGAGTGTACTCTGGTATACTTGGACTCTGCCTCACATATACATATTATACACACACACACACACACACAGCTGTGTGCAATACTTCCTCTCTCTCTTTCCTCATCGATATTTTCGTCCAAATTCACTCAAATCCGTGGGTACTCGCTTTTTTTACCACTTTTCTCTCCAAACCTCCGGAGTTTGGAGACTGAACGATGAGAGACGCGATTGAGAGAACGTCGTAGCAAAAAAAAACAAGGAAAAACAAGTATAAGCACGAAAAAAAAGGTGCAAGAACCTCGTGTCGCGAGTGCCGACAGCAGAGGCAGTCAGAGTCGGCCAGACTCGACGATTCGGCACCGACAGCCGAGGAGACTCGAAAAAGGAGGGTGTGTAGGGGGGGGGGGGGGCGAGCATATATCCAGGAACGGCAGCAGGAGCAACAGCAGGAGCAGCAACAGCGGCAAGAGCCGCGCATGCAGAGCCGCGAGAGAGCGGAGAGTCGGCGGTCCGAGGTCAGCGGGGTGCATGACCTTACCTGGAGGCCCCTTCCTTCCGTAGGCCCTCGGGGCAACCGGGCAGACAGGATGCGCTTCAAGATTACCTCGGCCGATACTGTCCACGATGATTACAGAAATCTCGTGGTAGCGGCGCGCGCGCCTGTGTGGCCTTTTCGATACGCTGCGATATAACATTTATTAGCGCGAAATAGCTCGTCCTCTCCCGTTCCCATCCGCGGGCTGCCCTCTCGGCATACCTCGATGTTTACTCCAAAGTACACAATTTAACGATCGCCCCGTGCGCTCACCACGAACCTTCGAGGCGTATAAAGTCGTCGCTCGATAATTGAAAAAACGTCCGCGCGCATTGACACTCGTCTCCGCCAGGCGAGCGGACTTTCCGACGCTTCGCTCTTTTTTACACTCCGACGACGAAGCGCTCGATCGCTTCCATGTTTTTCGCGATGTTTTCGCGTACGATGCGACGAGTACACGACGATTTTACATTATTCCACATCATCTCATTCGCGTGACGACCGCCTTATCACGCGACCGATGATCGAAGCCGTCATGGACCAATCTTCCGCATCCTTCTCCCGCCGCGTCGTCTTCCGACAATCGCACCTTTGAGTATCGTTTCATTGGGACCATTGAGAGGACGGTTGTCATTATTATTATTATTATTAATATCATTACCATCGTCATCAAGTACGAGGCACGTTTCCCGAACGAGTAGCCAGGTGAGCCTCTATGCGCACGCGAGTACCGCGCCGCTAGCGACTTAATAACCGCGTACCACGAGGTTTCAGAGTGTGCAGAAATTGTGCACATGTGTAGCTCGGTATATAAGCGGATATGTATATTATATATGTAAGAATGCGCCGTACAGCATTGCCGTAATGTACGAAAGACACTCGAGGGGAAGAGAGAGAGAAAGCATCGAGCAAACGAAGCGAGTTTCCTCGCCGAGCTCGGATACGAGCTAGTATATGTGCTACATATTCCATTAGTGCATATGTGTGTCTCGAGACCCACACACACACACACACACACACACACACGTATATGCACTTGCGAGGATAGACACGCAAACATTCTTCGATGATTGTCCTCGTCCTCCTCATTTAATTATTCTTCTTCACGAGACTCGCATATGTACACGCGTAAAACGTGGAAAAAAAAAGGAAGATCGCACTCGAGGGCCAGGAGGTTACAGCGGGAAAGGGACACGAGAGTCGTACCTTTGATTGACTCTCGTCGGCGGGGAAATTGTCGTGCGTTCAAACGCGTCAGCGCCAAACGCGAAGAAAAGAGAACGGCAGGACGCTGCGGGTGAAAAAGTCGCGAGGGTCGGAGTATCTCGTCGTTCTCCTTTTTTTTTTTTTCTTCCTCCGCAACGAGCACTCGATCCAACGATTATATTCGTCTTGTTCCATATGGTTATTGTCCATTTCGTACGTACACTCGCGCGTTTACTCGCAGGGATGTTTGAATGGCGAAGGAGGATAGACACGGTCGTGTCTCGCTCGCGAGTTGCCGGCTAGCACGCGATCGGGTATGAAAAGGAAGAAAAAAACGGAGAGGAACAATGTACGAGGGAAGAAAAACGGAGATACGTACGGGGGAACAGGGCTCCGATGGAACATCGTGGAAGAGGAGCAGAAAGGGCGGCCCCGCAAATAACCCTAATTTCGTCCACGCTGGAGAGGAGCCTGCATTCAGAAAGTCATTATCAAACGATCCCGAATGTGTGCGTGTGTTTGTGTGCAAGCCCGTTATTATAATTGTACGCGGGCGGTGCGCCATCTCTGCGGCTATTATACACGTGTATTTCGCGTATACGTATGCTTAACGTATATACTTAAGGGGGGTAAATGTAATCCGATTGCTGCATTCGACTACCAACGAATTCGGGAAAATATTCAGACATTTTTAGCTGCGAATTTGTTCGATTTTTTTTGATAGACTGGAGTTTTTTTTCGAAATTTTGAGAAAATAAACAAATTCTCTTTGTATACGCAAAAGAAAATGTTTTCACATTTTTTTACAGGTTTATTTTCAATTATATTTGATAATTACTTTGTGATAACGAGATGATTGATAGTCACCGTCCCCCGGAACGTCTTGGACAGTATTTTTTTGCGATTGAATACTTTGTTTATCGAAATTGCCGATACTTGCCGATCGAGGGCGCGACGGAGAGTGCGGTTGTACGGAGGAACAAAACTCGAAGGCTGTATATTATTGGCGTGTGTAGCATAGACGAGAGATGAGAAAGACTCAAATGAGCTTTCTCCCCATCTCTTTCTTTTCGTCTCTCTCTCTCTCTCTCTCTCTCTCGGTTCCACGGTCTCTCGCATGTGGCGTGGAGGTTGAGCCGCAAGAACGCCTGAGGGACGAAGCTCTGCGAGATTGCGGCCGATATTACGGCTCTGGGGGGTCAGAATCGTGACTTTAATCAATTAGCGGGGGTTTCTCGGCTCCGGGAAATCGACAACGACGAGCGCGATGGCACAGAATACGACGACTGCGACAACGATGATTAGTAATCCCGCCGGATCGGCGGTATGTGTGTGTGTGTGTGTGAGCGCGCGTCCTGCGAATGAACCACGGGAGAAGGACGAGATTCGACCCTCACGGAGAGCTTGCGTGTACTCGTCGTGTACCTCGTACAAGCCGCCGTCGTCGGGTACCTACATTCCGTCGAGAGTTCATTTTCTATTCCGATAATGATGCTCCTAATGCTCACACGCGTGTCCCAAAATTCGTAACGTGTTGTAACAGCTAAGATCTAGATTCAGAATGAAATTCCACGTAAAAATGTATTTTAGTATTTTTCCCTACGACCGAAACTCGACGAGTTATCGTCTGCCAAAGTTCGAGCCAATCGGGCGCGCGCCCTCCCTTCTCCCGCGGACGCCGCACGCGTCCCATTGGTCCGACCGTGTCGGCGAATAACTCGACGGGTATTCGTCGGATCGAAAAGTGCTCCGAGACTTTTCGTCTTGGAATTTCGTCGCGGAGGTAACGCTGAATCGTCGGTATCCCGTTTTCGGACACCCCGTATATTTCCTCCCGTTTCTTTTCCTCTTTAGAGGCCGTTTAAACGCGTTTTTCGGCTGATATATCGCCGCCTTTGTAGAAACACGACAACGACGAGACCAAAAGCGGATAAACAGCGTTAATATCCCTTCCCATTTTTTCGACAGTGCCGCGCGCATTAAAATACAAAGTGAAGTATTAGCATGTGACTCGCGAAGGGTCAGGGGTCAAGTGATCGTGGTCGAATCCTCCAATGACGGTCGCGCTCGAAATGACCGCGCGCAATACGATCGATACATATTCAAACGCACCGAGGCTTTTTCCCGTGGAACATCATCAACAAGCAACTCGAAATATTACGTGTATATATACATATACGTCGTACATTTGCATAATTAAGCGTATTTTCAACACGGGCTACAAGCTTCACTTCGGACAAAACTTTTAATCTGTCACATCGCGAACGTCGCTTTCGACTTTGAATTTTTGTTTTTAACGAGCCCATCGACTTAATTTTAAGCTCGTACACACACAAAGACAGCGGAGCGTCCTCGAACGAAACGTTAATAAATTAACGTTACATCCGACGGTTCGAAATTCTCAGCCGGAGAGTACACGAGTACACTTTCATCCGACGAAAACCTCGTGAATTAATAATCAACGAAAATGGACCAATGAGGAGCGCACGCTCCATCCCAGCGGAACACGCGGTCGGCTGATTGGCCCGCAGCTTTTATTGATTGATTATATACTCATTTCAGACTCGACGAATAAAAACGAGGCCGAATGTGCTCATCTTCCTGCCGAATAATTTCATAAATCATCGATGAACCTTCGCTTTATTCGTTATTGACTTTTAGGCTCTGTGAAAATCACTTCTGCATATCACGAATCGAGAGATATCCCGCTGCTGGTCCAGTAACACGGATGGTGCGGTGAAAGACGCAAGTTGCAGGGAAAATCACGATCCTCTTAGACTCGAAGTTTCTTTTCGCAAGCGCACGCGTTTCACTCGATCTACTCACCTAATATACACGAATGTATGCATATATACGTCACGTATCTTATGCCACGTACTGTATACAAACCCATGTACATTTCAAACAGTACACGCTTGAACATTCAGTCTTGTACGCTATACATATGTATGCAGAGAGAGAGAGAGAGAGAGAGAGAATAAGCTAGAATCAAAATGTGAAAGTTCAGCGGTAACGCGGCCATCCGCGAGACAGCTAGAGAGCTCGTTGCTCCGGCGCACGCTCTTGCTCGATCGAGCAGCTCCATCCATGCTCCACAATAACACATTACCGCGTATGAGCCGTTTCATGATAATTTCACGACGGTTTTTGTAACACTCCTCACCTTTCGATTTCATCCACTTCTCCGAGCGGAGCTCTGGTTTTCATCGTACAATTTTTTCACCGACCTGCACTCGTCATCGTCACGATCAAAGCTCTATCTTCCCTATACCCGTTAGGGACACGAAGATGCATTTTATCACACGGAAATTCCGCAATGTCATTGATGAAAAATGTTGAGATTCGAGTTTCGATTTGAAAACGAACGATATCCGGTTGGCGGCTGGAACGTATTCCCCAACGTAGTTTCACAAACTGGTACACACGATGTTAAAAATGAGGCGAGAAAAAGGTACGACTGCAATGCCAGCAGGCATTGCAGTCCAGAGGAAATCCTGTATGGCGAAATTAGGTAAAATGGTCCTTGATCGACGAGCCTTGGAGTCCTCGTCGTTGCCAATGGGAATAATCGTGCCATCAACCTGTGGCACGCATCCTACATCTCTACCCTGAACTGGTTGGCGAACTTGTCGATGTTCCTGTGTGTGCCCGTGCGCGTACGCGTATCGATAAACGTTGGAGAGAGAGTGTGGTGCTGGTTTGTCCGTGGCCCACCGGCAAAGCAGGTGATGTCCGTGTGGCTCTATAACGGCTGTTGCTATTTGCATCGTTGCTCTCTCACTGCGGTATAATTACACTGCCCTCTCTCGTAGATTCGTTCCAATCGGAAACTATCCTGCTGGCTGAGCACCGAGCGGTCAGCATGCACACTCTCGCACACACACACAAACACACACGATAGTACCTAGCATACACACAATACACGTACATGAACGCACGCAAACACGTGGGACAGGAGACCGCATCAGGATGCGAAGATATCCTGCTGCATGGGTATAAGGACTCTCTGCCGCGATGGCACCTTCGAAATCCTGGTAAACTGGATGTTCACGTGGTCCAGGTGGTCTGCAAACACGGCACGAACTTTGCCAATGTTTCCGACGCGTGTGCCACCTTTTTTTCCTATTCAATCCACTCGGAAAGGCATCCCTGACATGTCGTCAAGCTTAGCTTCATCGATCTATCGATATTCAACGGAAAAAGCCCGGCTGACGCAGAGCCTGGCTTCTAATTCGCAGCAAGTCTGCTACGACCTTTTTCAAAGTCGAAAAGAGCTCCGCCGAAAAGAGCACTCTTATCAGAGGCAAAAATCGACGGTCGTCTCGTGTTCTTCGTCCCGTGATGCGCTCGGTGCTTCGTGGATACACCCCAGACTCGGAATACGATCCAACGATCTTTACCGTGAAGAATAATTCGCGTGTTGCGAGAGAGGAAGATGCGATAAAGAAGCCGGGATGGAGTGGAGGATGAAGCGAAGAAGGATAGCCCGAAAGAACGAGAGCAGATATTAATGACGCGGGCCCGTTGTTGGGGGCCCTATCGCATACTCGGCGTGCAGCACGCTGTAAAAGTGTATGGTATATGATTGTTGCGTGCTTCACGCTCCCCTGCTAGCTTTTGACTTCTTCCTCGATCTAAATGTTGCTCGCGCAACAACTTGTAGCGTGTGGGAGAGAAGAGGATTGAGGCAAACGAAGCGAGAGTGCCGAGAGGAGGGTAGGGAGAGAGAGTGGGCCTCTTCTGCCTTTTCTCGACGGCGGCGGCGGCGGCGGCGTGCCTCGCCTCGCTTTGCCTCGAGCAGACACCGTGGGAATCTTGGGCGGACCCCGCATCGGGGCCTCGTCCTGGACGCGTGTAACCTTGTAACCTCCTCCGACCTCTCTATCCCTCCCAGTACCCGTGCTCTCGCTCCGACAACGCTTAGCCTTTTCTCCTTCATCTCCTCGTTCTCCACTTTATCTTCTCTCGCCCGCTTTTGCTACTTTTGATGTATACTCCAGGCTGATTTCGCCACATGCCCCGCTCTATACTCGTCGACCTACGTGACTAACGTGATCCGGTTTATATCAGATTCTCCAAGGGAAAACTAATTAGCTCCGATTAACTTTGAAGAGACGAAATAAGAAGGAATTTTCGCTGGTATCCACGGAGGAGCAGCGCCTCGATCGCTCCGATTTTGACGCTCGAAATCCTGGGGCAACCCTTGGGCGGATCGTCGTACGCGCGAATTCACTTCCGCTTCTGTGATCTTTCACCCGTCACCGCACCTGCTCGTGCTCGGAGCAATTGGGGTAGGTCCCGCAGGCTGAGAATCATCGTGACTATCGCTGTAAAATAAACATCGAAGAAAAAACGATGCAAATGGAGGAAAAGAGTGGAAACTTTTCCATTCCATGCACAAGTACGTCAAATGCTTCCCAGAACGTTATTAATCCGGGTATTTTGCCGGGCGTAATCACATGGTTCCGCAATCTCATGGATACACGTGTATTTACGCTCCGACCAGCCACTCACACACACACACACTCGCTTTCTGCTCTTTGCATGTCTTGTGTATACACACACGGAGCACAGAGCAGGATAAAAATGCATAATGTTTGGCGAACACGGGGGATGAAGGCTAGATGTGTCGAGCGTGCCGGTAACCCCCTTTCCAAGCCGAATTATCATAATGACTCTGAGAACAGAAGCATCGCTCGGAGCAAGAGCAGCATCCTCTCTCTCTCTCTCTCTCTCTCTCTATATCTCACTATCCTCGAGCCTCGACGTTCACGAGGCTATTCCATCTCGTTTGTTTCTCTTCCAAGCAACACGCATCGACTCTCCACTTTCTCGAGGCATATACTACACACACAACTCGGTAAACCACGTAGAACCACGTCAGAGCGAAAGATTCCGCACTCCGATTCCAGGCGAGAAGAGAAAGATCGCGCTGATGTGCGCGAAATGAAAATTCCGCATAAACTCGATGACGAGTGTGTACTATTTTTGTTTGTGCTTAATTGAACGTACTTTGTTCCATTTTGGAGTGGAAATTGGACGATGAATACGTGTAACTTTGCGGATTCGACACGGTTTTCGCTTCACTCGTTTGTGCCTGAGAAATTTCCATCGGAGCAGTACGATTCTCGGGCTTATTCCTGCCGCTCGAAAATTCAGACGCGAAAATGACAATAGGAGGGGTACGCGACGGAAAAAACGGTGCACGGATGGCACTGATGCGAGAGTCGTTGATCGCACGCTGCAAATCTTCTCCCTTCGAAATTAATAGCACAGCATCGTACGATAACACAAAAGAGTTTCAGGAGGGTAATTATTAAACGCGTATTAATGCCAGTTATTCCCTCATCACTCGATTCTCCGCGACTGTTGCTATTCTCGTTCGTCTCCCTTTTCAGCATCGCACGTTTCCGCTTCCCTCTTTGTGCGGTACGGTTTCGCCGTCGAGTAAGAAACTCTGGCTGAAATCAAAAGAGGAATTCGACTTGCTCCAGTTGCGCGGTTTTTTGCAGAGGGTTTTTCACGAGCTTCGATAATTACGAACTTTTTTTTCATTCGCAGACCTCTGCTCTATTTAACCCTGCATAAGAATTTCGTCGTTTTTTGCTACTTTTTCGGAATCGTCGAAAAACCGAAATTTCAAAATCTCGGTCTGCCCCTCTCTTTTCCGTTGTTATCTACTTTGTGAAATGTGCGTCGTTATTAACTTCTACGCGAGTAATTGCTTGGTAATATTTTCGTTGATGGTACGAACGAAAACGACGTTTTCTATTGATCCTTCTGATAAAAATGATTTCTTACTGAAATTTCGAGTTTTCGCGAAAAACTCGATGAGTTTTGGAATCGGCGGAAAATTTGCGATGGAACAGGCTGTTGAATTAACGAAAATTCGGAAAAAAAAATTTCGTCACATTTCGCTACTTTTCCAGAATCGTCGAAAAACCGAAATTTCGAAAGGCCGTAACTACGTTTTAAATTACTCTACATAGATTTTTTGGGGGTGTTTTGAAAAGCCCTCGAGTAGACTTACAAAACCGTGAAAGTTAAATGTCGATAGCTGAATTGCTTCACTCTCAAAATCGATGTTGAAAATTGGCGAAAAAAACGCAAAGGGGTATGTATGGGAAAATTGTCGAAAATCGATGGTCCCACTTTAAAAATCTGCCAAAAATCGAAAAATCAAGATATCTCGATGAACCAAACGGCATTTCGAAGCCTCAACAATTGCAAAGAGAACAAGCGCAAGTTCAAGTATCTACCTCTAAAGGGAAAAAAATGGCAATCCTTTTAGTGAACCAACTCGCTCCCGCACAAAAATTGCGAAAAATGTTGGATTTCAAAAGTAACTTTTAAACACACCGGTATCTCGGTCCGAAAATGCAATAACACAAATTTTATCAACGAATTACTATTTTCTCATCGAAGTATCGAGTTTTCGGGAAAAAGTCGGTGAGTTTTTCGTGGATTAAATGACGTAAAAAATGAAGGCACCGCAGCGCAATCGTGCGAGCGCGAGAATCCCATCCCTGCGGTATCTACGCTGGAAATCCATGTCGGTGCTGTCAAACTCGCATCGACAAGCACGCTGCGCATTTCGAGGATAAACCGCATCCGTCCAGCGATATGACCACGCGTCAAGTACGGGAGCGCAGTACGTACAGAGACACGAAGATGACGGACGCGCGATTCCAGCTGTTTGCATATATCGCAGAAGAGAGTCCTGAGACGAGAGACGAGATCTCCGGCAGCGGAGTTTGCGGAGTGAGCGCTAGCTCGCGGAACCGCGCGCGTTCTCTCTCATTGGACAGCACATCGCTCGGAATATACTCTGGTAGGAAGCGAGGCAACAACATATGGATGGATTTCATCGTATAGTCGCCTCGGCGGGCATAACGGGACGCGCGAGAGCGTAAACCACGCGAAATCTTGATGGCATCGCCTGCTGTCTCGGCTGGTCTCCCGCTTCACGTCGTAATCGCGTCTTCTCGCATAGTCGTTACGTGGATCTGATTCGTCGCTCCTCCACCTCCTCGACAGCGATCCAAATGTGGATTTGTGTATATACATAAAATTTATATGATACCTGCATATAAATATATGTCGGGTGTCGCAAAAGTCGATATTGAAAACCTCCAAAGTGTGAATCAAAAATCAAATTCCGAGTAGATACTCTAGCATTTTTTGTACGACCATATCCCAACGAGATATTTGCTGTCAAAGCGAGGCTTTTCGGCATGGAATTTTATCTCCAACGTAGCATCCGATTTTCGGCGTTCTATTTTGGGGGACACCCTGTACAGATTGATTTTCGAAAAGAAGGCAGGAACCGACAATGATAATGATAATCAATCCGCAAATGGATATACTTAAATATACACGTCTTGCGGAGCTCGTAAAAGTTTACGCGTAAAAAATCCTCGCGGATTTCGGCAATGCATATACAGCCGACGTTGAATTCACATCTGACGAAAACTTTCCGTTAGCCCTCGATCGATAAAAGTTTAATATCCCGGGTTTTTTTTTCTTTTTTTTTTCGCCGCCTCTAATTGCTGGCTGCATTATCATACCCGCGAATAATCCGTTTCTAGACTCTCGTAGACTTGCTGGGGCTCTCTGGTCAATTTTTCACCGAGCGAGCGACAAAAGTGTCCGACTTAATTTCACCTCGTTAATAACGACAATCAGCGTTGAAACAACAAACGCAGATCGTATTCGGATAACGAGAATCATCGCGACACTCGTGCGAAACGTTTCCGACCATTTTTTACAGGCGCATTAACGCACTCGTCGGTAAACATACGTTAAACGTGTATATACATGTACATCGCGGGCATTCCCGTAAACTTGGAGCAAGACACGTGTGCGAAAAACCCGCTCACCAACACCGCGTCGGCGAGAGACACTCCGCGACCGCAAGTTCTGTCGCGTTTTATCGCCGTGTTCGCGCAAAGTATTCTCGTTGGAAAAACGTGCGGCGATACCTCGTAACAATGAGGCACCCGCGGAGGTGTCCAGGCCGGAAAAAAGCTCCCCGCGTGACGTCACCGCTGAAAAAGTTGATCGGACGCGGACGACACCTTCGTTTCCGGAGTAAATCTCGAGTCTCGTCAAGTCGGAAAAGACGCTGGTTCAGCACGAATTAGGTGGTTATTTGGATGGTCAACGCAAACACCAGAGCTGAAGGAGAGCAAGAGAAGAGGAGAGAAAATAGAAAAAGCAGAGGCAAAAGAGCATCTTTGACCGTCAAGCACGTGTCGACGTTGCTCAACTGGGGACAGTAAAAACGTACATTTTGGAGGTTCCGAGACTGCCTAAATTGAGGGACAAAATGGTATGAGATGGGATAGGAATTCCGTGCGATTCATCTCGAATCGTAATACGCTCCATCTTCTTTCTCTCGTTGTTATTTCGCGTATGGACAGTTCTCACGTTATGCCCGATGCGTGTTCTCCCGTGCGAGGTTCGAGTGCTCGCGGAGGACGCGATGTGTGCATTACACTCGAAACGGAGAGTCGATATACAATCGAGTAAAAACGACAGTCTCATCACGGCCTCGTACGTCACGAGGCATTAATGAATTCCGTCTTAATAAAGGCAGATGTGGTATAGGACGTTGGGGAAGAGAGGAAAGGAGGCGAGACGCGCGCTGTGTATTAGCATTTCAAATAATCCAAACGCCGCGGGTGAGCGTGCGATGGTTGAGTTTGCGAACCATCCGATCAACTGTGGTCATTTTCTCTCGTCCATACGTGCATCTTCTCCCGCTCTCTTTCTCTCTCTATACATACTCAAATTTGAGTAAAACGTCTCCGTCAGTTTCACGCAAATTCGAGTCACTCTCATCCCAAAAGGATTTGCATCCCATATTTTGCAAAACACTCCGCAAGCCCCGAGGCAATTTCATTTTTTGAATTCGTCCTGGATCCAGCCACGATTTTACGCAACGAAAGCAAGAAAATTTCCCCCGGAAAACCCGGGCGTTCGAAATTCGACACCCCGTATGCGGGAATACGTGTGCCTACGCGTGAAATCAGAATCGTAAGGTCGATCGTAATTACCGACGATTCTACGAATACATTAAACCGATATTGACAGCTGACGTAAGATTTATCGATCGGAACGCGTAGAGATCCAAGCATATTTCGTACCGTCTCTCTGTTGAGAGTCTCAAGAGCGGGCCGTTTGTTTGCTCGCTGCTGGCTTTTTTTTCTTTTTCAAGCAAGGATGCTGCGCTCTTCCGAATTTCAGCGGCAGTCGATACAGAGATGCGTACGTGTATATCGGAGCCAGCAAAAGCGCTTCATCTTCGGGCGGAGAGGTCTGATCGCGATTGTTCCGACTGTCTTGTCGGGGTTCCCCCATGAGCTCGACCCCGTTCATTGTGCTGCTGCTGCTGCTGGATGTTCGGTGGGGGCGTATTATCATATACGTTATATTACGCGTATTGTCCCCGCGCTGTGGGAGATAAGAGATAAGAAGACGAGCACTGTTCGCTAGTTTACATCCCTCGCTACATATAAATACATATTTACGCGCATATACAAACAATTCGAGGCTCGAGCGAATCCGATGGCTACCGAAAATCCCAACCACCCTTGGATTTATCGATGGATCCATTCGTCAAGAAAAAAAATTCGTAAAAATGTCTTTTCCGAAACGACCTTGGGGTGTCCGAAGCGTTCTCCACCCGGACGGCTCCTTATCTGACTCTGCGTTATCGTAACTTTACATGCGCAAAGTTTCCACAGTATCGCGTGGACGTAGGCCTTAATTGAATGAGCGTACAGGCGCGTGAATTATGGAAACTTTGAGTGCGAGTCGGTTGATGAAGGACGGACAGAACCGACTTGGGGACCAAGACCATTCGTCTTCTCGCCGAAGAAACGTCAGTTCTCCCGAATCCCTGTCACCTCGTGTGCGGGTGTACCACAATGACGCGGGTACACAACGATCTTGGAAGATCCACGAATGTATCATTTCGCGTCCCGATCGCGATACCGAACCCTCGGCGATGCGTCCGAAATTTGCCATCGAGTTTCCCGACACACCCTTCTACGACGTTTCAACTATTCCAGTCACCGATAAGTCGCGGTAGTTTGGACCGTGGTCAGGCTCAACTGGACGATAAGTCGAGGAATACCATGACGAGTAAAACCCCATCGTCACTGAATTACCGTCAATCGAAATGGACGAATTTTGGCGGAAATGGACGGCTGTACGATGCATATTTCGTGCGACCGTCAAGTTCCTTCGAATCGACACCCAAAAATCTTCGACTTCTGTATACATTCTCATCCTCGCTGTATAAACGCCGTAGATATCGCGATGTATTTTTCTACATGAAAAAAAAAAAGAAAAAGAAAAACGAAATTTATATACAACACGAATGTCCGATCCACGAGGCGAGAAGGGATCTTCTCCGCGCGTTCGTCGAGGGTGATAATAATGTCGAGAGAGGGTTCCCCCCATTCGCGATTCCGCGTATCGTTCTCCGTGGTTATACAGATAATACATATAGCAACGACGGTTCGTTAAAGTTGCGAGCCAACATTTCGCAAATGTAGCGAGCCTGAGAGAGAAGGTGGAAGCCGTCCATCCTTTTGCAAGCCCGCGTCTGTCCGTCCATCCGTTCGTTCGTTAGGTACAGGCCGGAGGTTGGAATTCAGGCGTTTCGCAGCAGGGTGCCCACCGCCGCGCGAGCGCGCTCTTTTCTCCTCGAGGGACCATAAGAGAAGAAGAGCCTGTGGAAGAGTCTGTGGAAGAGCCGTGAACCTTGTACAAACGTGTACGTAATCGAGTACACACGTATACGTATGTGTATCGCAGGGCCGAAAGCCCTGGGACCGTAAGACACGACCCCGTGTACTCGCTGGTACCGCGCCTTCGCCTCTCGTCTCTACACACACATATAATAATATTCCAGCATACGATACGCGGAATATCAAAGTTTATATACTCTCTTTTCATCCTGATGCAGCAGCAAAGCACCTTCTCCCTTCCACCCTCTTCTTCGTATATTTACGTATTATTTATCAAAATATAAAGTCTAACAATAAACCTCGTAATCCAATATCCGTTATTCCGGAAAATGAAATTAACGCAATGAATACGCGAAATTAGAGTCGAATTATGCCTTACCTAAATGAGATTCGACGCTGTCGGACGATTTTTATGTTTCGTACGGGGTGTCTGAAAACTGGATGTTATTGAATACTACGGAGAGCTAGATTTCGTAGGCTATTTCGCGTTGAAATCGACCATATTTTTTATATACCATGGAATTCTAACGATTCGTCGATTATCAAAGTTCGAGCGTGTAGAAAATGTTGATTTATCGTTGATCGCGGTTGAAAAGAATCGACCGTAATACAAACGATGCGAACGAACCGTAAAAGTATAAAACAGTGGAACGTACGATTGCTGGTGTTTCAGCGGTTCAGAGAGGCCGAGTGCCACCGTCGCAGCCATCGTTACCGGGACTGCCGGGACAATTTTCACTGACGAACGGTGATGTGGTTGCGTGCGCGAGTCTAAACGGACACTCGTCGTATCTGTCGTCGTACATAAATCTGCTGGTGAGAGCCGAGCCGTATCCGACAGCGCGGTACGGCCAGTGTATGCAGCCGAACAACATTATGGGAATCGACAATATTTGCGAGCTCGCGGCGAGGCTCTTGTTCTCGGCGGTCGAATGGGCACGCAACATACCATTTTTTCCCGATCTTCAAGTTACCGATCAAGTCGCGTTGCTCAGGCTAGTCTGGAGCGAGTTGTTCGTTCTAAACGCGAGTCAGTGTTCGATGCCGCTTCACGTAGCTCCGCTGTTGGCGGCGGCGGGACTCCACGCGTCGCCAATGGCCGCGGATCGGGTCGTCGCCTTCATGGACCACATAAGGATCTTTCAGGAACAGGTGGAGAAGCTCAAGGCGTTGCAGGTCGATCCCGCGGAATACAGCTGTCTCAAGGCCATCGTACTCTTCACGACAGGTAAGAATTTCACCGTCAAAATTACACTCTTCCGGCTCACCTCACTCGCATCCTCGCAAAGCCCCCCCCGCTTTACCGCGCGACGATATACGCGGGATTCCATCAGGCGGATTTTCGCATCTCTGTGGCGCGAACAATGGGTGCTCCCGTCTCTTTCCTAAACCCCATAAATATACGCGATATATGCATGCATACGCGGCGGGGGTATGCGGCGATACCCTCCGGGCTTTTCCCCGCTCTTGCGGTTGGTGTATCTAATATCTCCCGCGAATGGTACATCCGATGACAAGAGCATCCTGTCCGAACGTTTCTCCGAGAGCCGGCGAGGAGCTATCTCGGCTGGCCCATCTGTACCCTCCTCATCGCCCCTCTCCTTTCTTCTCCTCGCGCCGTGCATCCCCTTGTGCAACCCGTTCGCCCGCTCGGCTCTCTGTTTCGGAGGCGACATTTCACGTGCCTCGTCGAGTTAGCAACCCCTCCGTGTGCTGGAACCTCGGGCGCGGGGCATATACTTTAAACGCGTATTCACGATGCCCTTGCCCGCGAATATATCTCGCGCGACGATTCTCTCGGTGGGCACGGCGGGTTTCGCGATGCACCCTCTTGGTTTCGCCACAGCGGGACAAAGCTCGTTCAACTCTCGTACACACGTTCGGCAAACGGTCCTCTCTCGGCCTTCTCTCTGCTGGGTTATTCGCAGTCGCGCGGACCGCGATGCTGCCTTATGCTGGTCCACCGACCAACCTCTCCCTCTCTCTCTCTCTCGCGATCCGTAGAAAGAGAGGCTATTTATTTTCGTGCTATATGGTTGTTCGGTATAGCGAGTTCCCGAGCACTTTTTTTTTCCTCTCTCACGCACACACACACACACGTGTTGGCTACTCCGCGAAGAACCGCGACTCTCGCATATGCACATTGACATTTTATTCCTTTTTTCTTGCCGGACTTTCCATCCGACTTTCTTTCTCTCGCCCTCGCGCGGTTGATGCACGTACGCCGTGCTCGCCGCCCGCTCGGCTTATGCTAATGCCCGCGCGATTCTCGAGGACCTTATGTCGATTCTTTTTCTTCTTCTTCTTCTTCATCCTCTTCCCTCGTTGTCTTCTCCCGTTGTGGCTTCTCGATACCTCAAAGCCTATACACGTGTGCATATCCCCGCGAGTCCTACTGCCTATTCTTCCCTCTTTTTCCTCTTCTTCTTATTATCATTCCCTCTTCCTTGTCTTCTTCACTCGATCGTAGGCCACCGCGTACCACCGCGACTGCACACACTCATCCACGAGAGGCTCCTCCACGTTTTTGTGTCCACAGCCTCCACTCTCGGTCCCGGGGCATTCTTCCCTCCGAAGATTTATTTCGCGTTTCGTATTATTTCATTCGCGTGTACTCGATATCGAGAGCGCAACCGTACATCGAGACAATATCCGCGTGTAACCGCGTGCGCGGATATACTTTCTGATGACTGTGCTGCTCGGCTGAAATATTGTCGAACGCGGGGGCACGAGCTTGTATATTTGCCCGCGGTCAAAAAAAGAGAGACCATCTCTCAATCCCCACGAGTTTGCCCGTCGAGATTCCCAACGATATCGCGTACAAAATTCACCACAAATACATCTTTTCCCATATTAACGTATAAAAATTGTTACAACCGGAAATGGATATCTTCCGGTGTTTTCTTTACAAGCAACGCGTTTTCTGCTTTGTCCGAGTTGAAAAACTGGCCGCACGTGTTTATTCCAGCCCAATTAAGGTCTCGCATCCGTGGAATGTTCAATTTTTCGATTTATCCGTTTGAAAAATCGGGAAAAACGGATTTTGCCGAAAACGCCCGAACGTGCTACACGTGCGATATTCCAGCAAGATCGAGAGGTGTATTACGCTGGCGCAAGCAGCGTATCTCGCGATTCCCGTAGGTGGATAATATACTCCTGCGGAAACCAACCCACGAGCGCTACCGCCGCGTCTATCCATCTACCTCTCAAAGATACGTACAGTTCGTACGCGATGTCTCGATGGGAAACGATCCCACGATTGTATTCGGCGTTCGATTGAATTCCCGGGCTGCAACGTCGATGTACATGCAGTGCGTTTGTACTCGGCTGCGTCCAACGCGTTGACTCGGGATTCCGGCGTGCAACCAGAATTTTGTCCGATTTTACAGAATCCAGACGCGACTTTCCGAAATTCCCGAAAGCATGACACACGTTAGAGGAGAATCAAATAAATTCCGTTGATGCGATTCGTTTCCGTTTTTTATTCTCGTCATCGCAAAACTCTCGGCCCCTCTTGCCTCGTGTATCACCGATGATTATTTATGAATATACTCTCGTAGACGCGCGGTAGTAAAACGAACGTGAAAGATCATCCTCGAGCATTCAATGACCCATCAAAAAAGATGCGTAGAAAATTCTCAGAGTTTAATAAAATTGTGCAACGTCACGGAACGCTCGGAGCATCGAGCGAACCACCCGTACGTATATAGAATGTATACGCGTCGTTATAACACAGAGCCGTTATATTCTTCGCTCGTTTCCTGAAGCGCCATCTTCTCTCGCCGCGTACAGACTCTCTCAAGGTGTATGCGCAGAGTGACTCTGTAAATTTGCTATTCCCTTTGCCTATATGCCTCTCGCTGTGTGCGACATGTATCCTTGCGGTACGTGAATGTAAACGCACATACACACACACAGACGCCACTGTAAATCCCCGATCACTCGCAATAACCTCCGGAGCACACGGTATGTGCAAACGCGAGAGCCTCGAGATTCGAGAGTAAGCCCTGGACCATTGTCAAAATTGCCTGGCTCTCGACATCGACGAGACCTGTCGATACTAATTAGCGGCTAATTCCATCATTGCCGAAATCCACCGCCATCCGAGGCGCAGCCTCCGCTGTACGGACGTCCGTCAATTCCGTACGATGCCTTTTTTTTCCAATTCTCTCGAATTGTACCAGAGCCAGCGCGATCTTTCGGATCGTACGTCCGTCCGAGAAAATCAATAATCGGTACATACCGAACGGTCTCGGAATCAACATTCCCAAAAAAATCGATCTTGTTGAAATTTCTCAAACTCGACAAACGAGACGTAGGGGACTTTCCTGGGGGAAAAAAACACCCATTTTCTCGCGCAATCGGTCTATCGGTAAAGGTTTCATCGATCGCGGGAAGAACGAAAAATGGCGCAAAAGTTTGCGGCTGTATATTTCCGATGGTTTATCGCGTAGGCATAGGAAAAAGCGACGCCAATGTCGTCGCGTGTACGCCGAAGAGCGCACAGAGTCGCTCGCTTCTGGCAAAATGTCAGCAGCGACGAGGCGAGGGTGGCCCTGTACGTATACCGCTTCTTCCCAGTGTGTTACAGAGGGTGAGAGAGAAGCCTCGTGATCTCTTCGCCACACCGACTGTGCACAGCAGATTCACACACACGTTTCTGTCCGCACATACGTGCAACACACCAACGCGCTCTCCGAGCTGTTATCTCTGTCGCGAACCCGACGACGAGTCGTCGCGAAATCTCGACCCTTTTGCGAACAAGCGACCGAGCGAGAGATCTCCACAATCACTTCTCATCCAGTGTACATATAGCTATATGGAAACGCATAAAGTCGACATTTTTGCATTGTTCCTGCATACCGCGGACCCTTTTCGACACTCACTCGGTCGACTTTTAGCCTCTAATAGCTCCACGCTTCTTCCATTCCTTCCCACAGCTCGCGAGTACACGCATATACGATGTACTTGATATTTTCATCGTTGTTGCTATTGTTATTATTATTATTATCATTATCGTGAAACATTTCAACGCGACTTTTAAAAATGGCGCAATTTCAGGCTCATTTCGGACGTTTTACTTGTGGCAAATTGAAAAAAAATCCACCCCCTCGTTTTCCCACTCTTACTCGCATATCTAAGATCGAAATGCCCGGGGGTTGTTGCTCATTTTCGGTAAAATAATCGCAAACGTCGATTCCAAGGACCCTCCCCTCTGCCCGCGTGTTTTCTTTCTCCAAAGTTCCCTCGGCAATTAAGTACACGCATATACGATGTACTTGATATTTTCATCGTTGTTGCTATTGTTATTATTATTATTATCATTATCGTGAAACATTTCAACGCGACTTTTGAAAATGGCGCAATTTCAGGCTCATTTCGGACGTTTTACTTGTGGCAAATTGAAAAAAAATCCACCCCCTCGTTTTCCCACTCTTACTCGCATATCTAAGATCGAAATGCCCGGGGGTTGTTGCTCATTTTCGGTCAAATAATCGCAAACGTCGATTCCAAGGACCCTCCCCTCTGCCCGCGTGTTTTCTTTCTCCAAAGTTCCCTCGGCAATTAAGTACACGCATATACGATGTACTTGATATTTTCATCGTTGTTGCTATTGTTATTATTATTATTATCATTATCGCGAAACATTTCAACGCGACTTTTGAAAATGGCGCAATTTCAGGCTCATTTCGGACGTTTTACTTGTGGCAAATTGAAAAAAAATCCACCCCCTCGTTTTCCCACTCTTACTCGCATATCTAAGATCGAAATGCCCGGGGGTTGTTGCTCATTTTCGGTCAAATAATCGCAAACGTCGATTCCAAGGACCCTCCCCTCTGCCCGCGTGTTTTCTTTCTCCAAAGTTCCCTCGGCAATTAAGTACACGCATATACGATGTACTTGATATTTTCATCGTTGTTGCTATTGTTATTATTATTATTATCATTATCGTGAAACATTTCAACGCGACTTTTGAAAATGGCGCAATTTCAGGCTCATTTCGGACGTTTTACTTGTGGCAAATTGAAAAAAAATCCACCCCCTCGTTTTCCCACTCTTACTCGCATATCTAAGATCGAAATGCCCGGGGGTTGTTGCTCATTTTCGGTCAAATAATCGCAAACGTCGATTCCAAGGACCCTCCCCTCTGCCCGCGTGTTTTCTTTCTCCAAAGTTCCCTCGGCAATTAAAAATTCGTCGAATCTCCTCGTCTCTCCGAGGGTTATACGGTCTCCACCATTGTGATCATCCCTTATCGGAGTATCGCAGCACCGTGCAAGGGCAAGGGTTGTTCCAGTTATATCGCGACTCGGTGTACATTGTCACGCGGTTGCGGAACTCGAGAGCGGTGGAATACGGAATTAACCCCCAAAGTTTCGTATAAAACAGAGGGTGGTAGTTCATGTACGTATCTCAGGAGAGAGAGAGAGGGAGAGGGAGGGAGAATAGGCGTCGAGCCAAGCGAGGAAGATCAGAGAGCAGGGAAAAACGATATTAGAGGGAGATACTCGCGTCGCTGCAAATATGCCCTAGCCAGTTTCGTCCGACTATACCCGATCTCCTCTTTCTACGCTGGCTGCTGGACAATGCGCTGTCTTATCGAACGCTAACTCGCGTGTGGTGTTCTCTAGCCTTCGGAAGCGAACTTCACATACACCGGCTGTAGATTCGATAGTTTCGTCCCTTTCATCCACACGGTTTGCGTTGCTCTATGCATAACACGACCCAAACAACAGTCAGAGTCTCCTTTGAACAGTCGAGTCGCCGCCGATCGTCCGGCGTGTTGCTCCCGTCACACGAACGACTCACGAAATCCCCGCATGTCTACGCGCGTGTAAACCCCATTTTCCGGCATTGCCAAGCTCGTGCTTCATGGACAATACGAGCTGCGTTACCCATCTCGTTTATGTACATGCACATACACCCGCGTCCGTCTAGAATTCGTTGACTGCGGCGATAACGTCTGTGACAGTGGATCCCCTTGGTACATCCCCTGTACGCGCGCGAGCGTGCATATCCCCGTCGCGATAAAGTACTCGAACCTCTCCAGAGCGCTACTCATTGGCGCGCGAGTTTCTTTTTTTCGTCGCGTTTTGCGCCCAGCAGCAGCTCTCGTCTTTGCTCATCTTCTCCTCGTACGACTGCCACAGGCAGTCGTACGAAGGCCTCTCTTTTCGTTCAAACACACGTTCAGTGGATGTTTGTTTCTCTCGATTAATAAGTCGGTGCCTCGGATGAGAAAAAAAGATGATTTTACCGCGAGTGTTCTTTGCTCTCGGCTGTAAAACATTTTCACGACGATGACCGGATAGAGAGAATCGCACGTCGTATGCGGTCATGAATATGATAATTCGCTCGAGCGAATGATGGTTGCGTAATGGCTGAGCAACGAATTACGAGTACGAGTGAGAGTTTGCCGAGAATGCGATTGGCAAAAAGCGCGCGTTTGTATTTTTCGAAAAAAATTCGCAAAAAAGTTTCAGCGCACGTGCACCTTTCGATTTCTCACGGAGTCGAGGATCGTTCGAGAGGGAAGAGGAGGGGAGGGTCCAAAGTTTTGGGGAAAAATGACGAAATGCAACGCAGAGCCTTAAAATAAAGCGCTCGACGTTGCGAGGCCCGATAAATCTTTATCCAGAAATACTAAAGTATGGAATTGGCGCTAAAGCGAAAAAACGCGATGAATATATACAGTCGAGGCATCCGCGAGGCGAACGAAGGGACACTGGGGGGGAAGCTGGCGCAAATTTATTTGTCTCCGGCCGAAAAGTATACGTTAGTTGCGAGACCAAAGTCGTAAATTAACCAGACGCATTTGTTTCCAATTTAAGAGATTCGCGCAGCATCGCGGAGGATGCTCGGCTCTTCGCGAGTATTTCGTCCCCGACATTCCCTCCTGTTTTGTCGCGCAATTCGCTCCTCTTCTTATTCTCTTTTATCCTCCTTTCCAATTCTTTCTCGCGCCCCGAGCAATGGCTGGTTAAATACATCTCTCGCGCGTTCCGCCTGACTTTTCTCTCGCGCGCTCGCCCATTAGCGCCCGAAAGCGACAACCGGCAGCAGCTTGTAAAAAAAAATATCGCGCGTGTATTCTTCACTCGTATAATTCATTCCTTCTAAAAAAAAATAAAAAAATATACATGTCCAACGTTGCGTGCCGATTCACGGCCTAAAAATCTGGCAAATTTCCGAAATTTTGGAAAAATACCGCACTTTTTTGTACACCGGTTGGTACAACGGAGATTGCTGATACGTTGATTGAAAGCCTCTTTGAACACGGTCCCTGCCCCATCCGTCAAAGGTATTCAAAAACGTTCCAATATTCTTTCACGCATGCCTTTACCCGTCTCTTTTGTGCGAGCGACCCTCGAACATGGATACTCGATCGAAGCCGCCCCCGAGAAGAAAATTTACCGCCGATCCTCACGGGGTCTTGGACAGCCCACGATGTAGGAATAAATTTCTTCGTATCAGAATTATATCATCGGAATATGTTATACCCGGAGACACACACGCGGCCATACGCGCGAACACACACACGCGCGTGGTCGTCATCGGATCGGATATTTTTTTCTCTCCCCAAGCGAATCTCCCTCATTCACAGATTGCGACTCGAGACGGACCCCTCTTCGTCTGCTGCGCTTTCAATTTTTTTCGTTTTTTTTCTCCCGTTCTTTGTGCGTAATATAATATGCGTTCTACGGGGGATGAAGAGGCGCGGCAGGGAGAAACGGCTGCGAAGAGCGTGACAGTTATAGGTGACGCGCAACACACGTGCTGCTGGACCAGCAAAGATTTTGAGATGCTGCGGGGACTTTTCCAGCACCGGAATAACAACTCGACAGCGCGATTGAAGAAAGGGCAGAAACTCCGAGGGATACAGGGTATATGACTCGGCATATCCCGGATTTTCCAAGGATCAGTAGCGCGCAGCATCCCGTACGGTGTAGAGAGACAAAAAGGAGAAAGTCATTTGGAGAGAGAGTGCGCGGACTTTTTTTTTATCCGATTCTTTCGATGCGGGGTTTCACCGTGTAGCCGATAACTCTTTGGACTCTCGCTCCGTGTTCCATTCCGCGCAAGTTGGTCCAGGAGAGCGTGTATCCGAGATGAAACGGCGCGTAAACATTGCGAGCGCACTCGCGCGTTTTCAATGTCCTTATAGTCGGCACGGAGAGCTCACCTCCACTCTCGGAAATACGTTGTAGTACCCCGCACATCGATACATCGTCGAACTTCCCAATGGGGCTCTCATTAGCAGAGTGAAATGGAGATAAACCGCGAGCAAAATATCGGCCAGCTCTGCCGGCACGGAAATAACGCGCGACGAGAGGCACCTTTTTCTCAGATCCTTTTCTCAGAATTATCCAGCATCACTGACGAAACGACGGAGAGATTCGAGCGTGTCGGATTTTCCAAGACGATCGCGGACGAATTCGATCGCTCGCATGGAAAATGCACTTTTCGCGCGGCCTACGCCAATGTCGGCGGAGAGAAAGTCGCGTATGAATATGTACACGGATGTGGGACTTTTAGCGCCGGGCAAAGTGTCAGGCCACTGATAAGCCGAAGGCATTAATTTTACGCCGAGCTCCCCCTCGTCGTCTCGCTCATCTCAGCGAGAGACGGAGATAGTCCCGCGGAAAGAGAGCGAGGAAGACAATGTGCGTATGAGAGAGAGAGAGGCAGGGGATGAGTCTCGCGGACGGAGCGAGAGACGAGAGCAGCCCTCTCGCGCCTAATACAATTATGTTATAACCCCTTGCCAATTCCGTCTTCTCCCTTGCATCTCGGGGCGCAAGAGACCGCGGGAGTCCGCCGGGATCTCAGAGACCAAACGGGGATATCGCATTCTCATCTGCGCCGGAACAGAATCCTCGATCATTCCCCTCCCGATATAAATAGAGTCATCAGCGATCGCGCGCGCACCCCAGCACGTACCTCTCGCGAATTCCACTCTCTTGTTTATCTCAAACGTGCTTTTTCACATCCCGACTGTAGGACGATTTAACCGGATGAGAAAAACGAATCGAGTCGGGAGAGACAATGAGGAGGAAAAATAAATTCATCCTGTACGAAAGAAGCAACGTTTGTTGAAAAATGTTAATACCCGCGGGTAGTGTCGCGGTTCGCCGGTGGTTTTGCGGTCCGTCCGCGCCGTTGAACGACCGCGCGCCCGCCTCGAACGCAGAGACATGCCTCGGCGCGTTGTCGAATTCGCCAGACGCCGGAACGTCCGCGTATAATATTTGATAAGTTGTGTAAACTCCTCGTTAGTTAATTGTCACTGGCCACTCGTGTAATAAAACGGTGTACGTGCAAGCGCCAGTTCGCGCCAGTGTAAAAGAGTCAGAGTAGGGACCAGCGTTGGGAAACGTACTCTCCGACCAACACCACCGCGGAAGCGAAACGACACCCCGCCCTGTTGACTCCGCGGGGGTTCGTTTCGTTCGCATCTCTCATTTCCATCTCCCGTGACGTTGAAAATGCTCCCTTCGCGCGTATACATGTATCGCGATGTCCGTAGCCACCTCGCTGGACGATGTCCGCTGCACGAATGCCCTTCATTTCCATACTTCACCCGCGCCCGAAGCAGACGCGAGGAAGGATGGGAATTTGGTATTCGCGATGGAATATATACGTATATCCGTCGTGAATCGATGAACGTACTCACCGACATGTACACCGAATCGACGGGCTACTCGACTGCTAACAAGATTATTTAACCCTCACGCTTCAACGCGTTTTCCCGTTTCCGGCTCTCCAACATGCATCCCCGCACCGTAAACCCTCCAACCCGTTCTCTCTTTTCGATCCCCGCGGCGGTCGCGACGATTGTGCTCATGCACGGAGCCTTGGAAAATCCGAAACGAGAGAAGCTTCTGTTTTTTTCGTCATTTTCATCTCGCAACGCCGGGCCCCGACGGTTCGACGTTTCCGCAGCTCCGTCGGTCAAGTTTGCACCATGCGGACGTTCTCTCCCGGAAGCCCCGCTCTCCCTCTTTGGACTTTCGCGTCCACTTGCATCTACACTCGCGTCCATTTGCATACGTAACGTGTAACGTACTCGTGTATGTAACTATTTCGGGTCAGTGATGCTGTATATTTATCTCGCTGGTACTCTCGACGCAGACGGATGTACGGATTAACACGCGCCAACTGAATAGTTAAACCGGCGCAGCACGCCTCGTCAATTCTCGCTTCTTCATCATTCCGTGTCGGCGCGTTCCACTCTCGACGAGCCGAGATACATCGCCGTGTACATTATTACGCGTATACACATTAGCACGGTCCATCGAGAAGACGCGATCCCGTTGATTGGTCCAGCGCGCCGCCTGCGATTTATTCCTACGCTCGGACGTCAAATTGCGTTACATTTTTGCCCAACACGAACCGATCGTCGGAAAAAAAGGGACAAATTTGGAAAACCCCGCAAAATCTTTGCAGCATCAACGGAAAATGGTCAAAAACCAAAAAGATTTCAAGAAAAATCATGCGAGCTCCTCTGGAACTGGAATCGGAAATGTCCTCGGAGCCTCGAGAAAATCTCGAAGCCCGGACGTGTCGGAGGATCTCTCGAATTAGTCTCTCCGCGGCTGCTCTCGCGGACCTGTCGTTTTCTCCTGGACAAGTCGACGTGTTTGTAGGTTTTGCTCGTCGGTTTAAAAAATATACACGCACGTAGACGCCAATTGCGGCGGTTGCGGTACGTCTAAATTGTAATTTTCAATTAGAACTTTCGCAGCGAGGTCTGCCATCATATAAATTACCGAGCCACAGCTCGTAATTCAGGCTTGACTGTGAATTACCAGGCAGTCCGAATCGCGTGTTTCGTGTTCCGATATGATTTGATAACGAACCGGATTGGCTTTATCCAACCTGTACGTGTAAGGAGATAAAATATACAGGTGTAAATATTGACGCGCACGTTTGCTGGGAGAACCGCGCCTTGTGCAACAGGGTCTTCGTATCGAGTGCTAGGCTAGAATGTAGGCTTTTCATCGTTGATTTCCATCGCCTCTCATCGTAGTGAAATCTACCGCGATCTGCCCTGCAGCTTCTTCGGCAACCCGCGGATGAGAAACCGAGCTGAGAGTCTATGCGTTTTTTACCAAAACTACAGGGAGAGAGAGAGAGAGAGAGAGGCTTTGCCGGTGGATAATTATTAATCGTTATTTCGCCAATCACGCTCGTTTATCTCGAGACACGCAATGCCAATTATTTATCGGCTGGCACAGCGTTTTTCATAGTCCGCTCGCTACGATACTCCTCCGAGGACCCGACAGCGGCAACGGCGGGATATTGCAGCGCTGAAGGAAGAGGCCAACGATATGCAAAGTGTACAGAGATTGGCAAGACTCTCGGGAGATCCTCGCAAGGACGACTGTTTTTGTTCCTTGAACGCCGTTTTTTTTCGAGAATCTGTTCAGCCTCGTTTTGTTCGTTGAAAATCATGCATAAACGTCAGCCAGCAAGATTTTCTGTCTCAACTTCCGGTGTTGGAGATCCTGCCGAGTCTAAAATATATGGATTTTGATTGATGCCTCCCGGGCCTCGATTATACGTTCCACGATTCGGTTGGTATCTCCGATGATCGGTAGGAGGCCAATTGTCGTACCGCCGCTGTCGTGGACGACCTTTAAGCGCGACGTACTACTCGCGAGGATCGCGAGGATCCACCCATGTCGGTTGACCGTACAGCGGGAACTCGGCGATGCGGAGAACTCGCATGCCTGCCAGTCCGAGCTATTGAAAATAGTGGATTATACTCGGAGAGTCGAGAGAGGAATACCGCGGCTGCTGGGGATCGTTAGTAAACTGCCGCCACAGAGGCGAAGATCCGTGGGCTTATATGCATCGCGACGGCTCCTATTTCATCGCTCCTAGATCCACGAGATCCTTTCTGGCTCTCTGTAATGGTGTTTCCGCGTTTCTCCGTCCTATCGCGCAACGATTATACACGTACATACACACACTCGCAGTACGCGCATATACATTTCATGCGGTTTATAAATGAGAAGCTCCGATGCATCCTCCTCGAGTGAATTTCACGTGCATTCATGCGCAGCACGTTCAGCATCGCGTGGTCAATTAAAACGATCCGAGTTTTACCGATTATTTCCACCGATAGGTCATCAGTTCTGCGTCGACCCACGAGACGCCGTCAGTCGCGATCGGTACTCTAAATTCCCAAAATCTCACGAAAGCCCGCGCGGACGGGCTCGAACAAAAATCTACGAGCTCCGCAAGACCCGATCTTTTCACGCTTCGTCACGATGCCACGGGATATCCCGCTAATTCCCGCGTGTAACGGAATATACTTTTGTACAAATCCGTCCACGTGTCGTGCTGACGAGCGATCGATCGTGCGGTCGAAGGAATCCGGCGGAAAAGGTACGACTGTGGAACAGCCGAAATTCGTAGGATAATATAATGGAGGAAGGAAAAAAAGGCGAGGAGAAAAATAAGGGGATTGTGAATCAAAGCCAGCCGGAAAAAGTTGGCCACCGCTCGCGTCGATGTTACGGAAAAAAAGATGTGTATACACGTCCAAGAACGGTGTGATCCGGCGCACAATGCCTCGGCTACGGGTGTATAAAGGATGTGCGAGTTGACGCTTCAACTTTCGTCCAGTCACTTGAATAAATATCAATCATAAAACCCTGGATTCACGACGGTAGGATCTCCCCGACGACACCAAAGGGAATATTATTTTCATATTCGCGAACAGACATTCGAGACGTGGAATCGCCGGCCGTCCGGTCCAAGGGGCTGCTCTCGATCGTCGTCTTTGCGCTCGGAAAATGTGTAGGATGGATTCTGCAGCTGGACTTTTGCGCGGACGTGTACACAATGATCGGAAAACGTAATCCAATAACACCGACGTGTGCACATATACGTCTGCCACCGGAAAGATCGGTACGGGCTCCTGTCGCTTCTCAAGTACGATTTGACGAGGGAAATCGAGACTCGAAGACGAATAATAAGAAGAAGATCTGTTTCGCTTCGTTTTCTTCCCATTATTATTGTGGGCATTCGAAACGGTCCCGTAGTGTGCCTGCAGGAAGAAAAACGAAACTAGCGGAGACAGAGATCGCTGCGCGAGAGTCTTACTCGGCTGGACCAATCGGATGCTGCGCATGGCGTCATAACTATTCTTGTTCCTTATCCGAGATATTGCAACACCGGAACTTGTGCGATCTTCGGTTTTTTCGGTCATAACTGTCAAGGTCCGCGCAACAATAACCCTGTATACGTCCCCCACCGGAAAGATCGGTACGGGCTCCTTTCGCTTCTCAAGTACGATTTGACGAGGGAAATCGAGACTCGAAGACGAATAATGAGAAGAAGATCTTTTTCGCTTCGTTTTCTTCCCATTATTATTGTGGGCATTCGAAACGGTCCCGTAGTGTGCCTGCAGGAAGAAAAACGAAACTAACGGAGACAGAGATCGCTGCGCGAGAGTCTTACTCGGCTGGACCAATCGGATGCTGCGCATTGCGTCAAAACTATTCTTGTTCCTTATCCGAGATATTGCAACACCGGAACTTGTGCGATCTTCGGTTTTTTCGGTCATAACTGTCAAGGCCCGCGCAACAATAACCCTGTATACGTCCGCCACCGGAAAGATCGATAGGGGCTCCTTTCGCTTCTCAAGTACGATTTGACGAGGGAAATCGAGACTCGAAGAGGAATAATAAGAGGAAGATCTGTTTCGCTTCGTTTTCTTCCCATTATTATTGTGGGCATTCGAAACGGTCCCGTAGTGTGCCTGCAGGAAGAAAAACGAAACTAACGGAGACAGAGATCGCTGCGCGAGAGTCTTACTCGGCTGGACCAATCGGATGCTGCGCATTGCGTCAAAACTATTCTTGTTCCTTATCCGAGATATTGGAACACCGGAACTTGTGCGATCTTGGTTTTTTCGGTCATAACTGTCAAGGTCCGCGCAACAATAACCCTGTATACGTCCGCCACCGGAAAGATCGGTACGGGCTCCTTTCGCTTCTCAAGTACGATTTGACGAGGGAAATCGAGACTCGAAGACGAATAATGAGAAGAAGATCTTTTTCGCTTCGTTTTCTTCCCATTATTATTGTGGGCATTCGAAACGGTCCCGTAGTGTGCCTGCAGGAAGAAAAACGAAACTAACGGAGACAGAGATCGCTGCGCGAGAGTCTTACTCGGCTGGACCAATCGGATGCTGCGCATGGCGTCAAAAACTATTCTTGTTCCTTATCCGAGATATTGCAACACCGGAACTTGTGCGATCTTCGGTTTTTCGCTCATAACTGTCAAGGTCCGCGCAACAATAATCCTGACGTGTGCATATATACGTCCGCCACCGGAAAGATCGATGATCGACGATCGAAGACGAATAATGAGAAGAAGATCTTTTTCGCTTCGTTTTCTTCCCATTATTATTGTGGGCATTCGAAACGGTCCAAGCGGATGCTGCGCATTGCGTCATAAACTATTCTTGTTCCTTATCCGAGATATTGGAACACTGAAACTTGTGCGACCGTCGTTTTTTCGGTCATAACTGTCAAGGTCCGCGCAACTCGCAATGATAATTGGTTCAACGTGGGATGTAAATTCTGCAGTCCGCGATCCCCACAGCCATCGCCGGGTACTTGTACTCGCGCACTCTCCGCAATTTATGTACATACCACACCCGTGCTCATACATCGCGGCGCCTCTCCGATGGGAGTAAAACGTGGTTTGTCGCGGGACAACTCCAGCAACAGCAGCAGCAGCAGTAAAATCAGTAGCAGCGGAATAGCGCTGGCATTCCACTAGTTTCGAGAGAATGCCAAATCGGATAAGCAGCCTCGACAATAGGGCCGGGAGGTTAAGCGTGTTTGCCCTTCTCTCAAAGGCCCATTCACACTACAATGGGCCAGCAAACGCTTTTCAGTTTCCATCCTCCTCGCCCGAGCCCCTCTTCGGTCTTCCATCCCGACTCTGATGCTCTTTGGCGACCCCTCTGTACATGGTTGCCCAGCTCTGCCATCTCGACTTGTTTTCCAACGCACCTCGATCGAAACACGCCAACAAATCCAAGCGCATAGTTTGCCTCTCTTCCGCTCCCAGGACGCGCGAGCTTCCTCTTGGTCCACCACCAGAGCTCGTCAACGAAAGAGGCTGGACGAACGAGAAAAAGTATAGAGAGAGAGAAAAAATTGAGGAAGATGATGCGCACAAAGACGTCGTTCCTCGACGTCGTTATTCAACGAGGACCACCGGGCTCCAGGAGAGTAAAAACTTCTCCGCCTTTCCCCGCGTTACATGCCCGTCTCTGCAGCGCGTGCCGCGTGTCCCCGGTTCTTTCCGTTGGCTTCTTCTCGTCCGGCCACCCCGCGAATAACGTATGCACCGGCACACGACAATGGACATGTCCACAATGAACCTAATCAGCCGATTCGCCCGTAACGATCATCACAACAAACACACCGTCGTGTGCTCAAACGCAAAGTATTGTCCGCCGGCTCTTTGCACGCGACTGCGGCAACGGTAAACACGCACGTATACCAAGGAGCCGAGAAGCATATGGCGATTCACCGGTCCGCGGGAACGACATGTTCGCTCTCGAGGAACACACGACGAGGATACACGAGGTACCTCCGTGATTCCTATCGCTGCGGAGATTCCCGAAGCTTTTTCATTCAACCGCGATAATCGATCGAGTCCAGCGAGCAACATCGTCGGATTCGCGCAACTTTCTCGACCATAGATGAGTCACGATCTCAGCCGCGGACCGCTCTATATAAATCCCGGCCAAAGATGACGACCAACGATGTACAGTTTGCCCCGTGTTTGGATAATCGTGCCTTTGTACGCGTCTAAAGTTTCCTTCATGCTGATCGTTATGGACGATTGGGCGTGACAAAGTACCCTGTAATACACGAAGAACATATATACCGTCTTGGAGAGGTTTCTTCGAGAGGAAAAAGACACGACGATGGTCATTCAGAAGGAATCCGTGGAGCGCGAGCCTACACAGCAGCTGTCGAGTCGTCGAGAGCCCGAACGACCGGTTCGCACGCCCACCGCGTGCCAGGATCGATTCAATGATGTTTGCGGACCAAACAACGTGTGAACAAGCGAGTTGCCAACGAGCGGCCATTATATTTTCACAATTTAAGAGGAGCTGCGCGATCCCAAAACAGACAGTACGTCGGCGGGATGCTGCGTTGCAGGGACACCTCGCTGCCTCGCGCTTTGTTCACTCGAGCGCATTGAGGCCTTTTAGGTCCGAGCACAACGAAGAAATCACGCATCGTTTCAGCCATTCAGTGCCAAAAAGTCGTTTAACGTGGCGGGAGTGCATCTCCGGGAGATAAATCTTTCTCGTGGCTCTTGTTTGCCTCTGTAGCGCAGCTAGTGTCAATGAAGCCTCGCCATTAGCCTCTCGGACTCTCGCGACGAGCTCCGGACATGTCCGATGCTCGTGAGGCACTCTGTTGTAATTCACCGTGGTGTGTTTTGTGCATGAAGAGAGCGAAAGTGCGTAAACTCGGTGTTGACCTCTCCCTGCTGACTAATAGCCTCTGGGCTTCGACAAAACGCTCCGCGCAAGAGAGTGTGCGTGTGTTTGCACGCACTTGAAGCCGATACAGGCACTCCAGCATCAGCAAACGTGAGAGGCACGTGGCACGCAACGTAATAGGACAATAGAACAACAGAAGTGAACTCGACTGTATCCAAACCACTTCTGCAACTCCAGAGTACACCACTTACATGCAGCTTTCCGTCCTGTTGCAGCTAATGAAAATCTCCTACAGGTATACAAGCTGCACTGCGTTACAAGTAGGTCGACCGCGCTCGCGCTCGTTGTTGGCTTCAAAAATGCCTTTTCACGCGTAAACTACATATCCGCCCAACCTACGTAATCCATCGAGCTTATAAACCCGACGGACTGCGACTTTCTTCGTTTTTCACATGTATAGGGCCTTCCGTGCTGAATCGACGAAACATTCGCCACTGTTCCAAAGTGATGGCTGATGGATCGATCGATCAGAGACGGATGCAAACGTCATCTCAAAGACGTCCAATCCGATGCAACGTTTATGGAGATCGAAAGGAATTTAGTGCTTTAAAGGAACTTTTACGTACATTCATATATACATGCGTTATCTCGGTGTTATTGAAAATGAATATAAGCCTCTGGATGCTGATCCTCCGGAGTTGTATCTACAATGTACTTTGGTACGAAAGACATATATACGAATATTGTAATATCGCGCCAGGACCGTGAGACGACAGAGGCAGCTTTTACCTCTGTACGAGGCGTCTATAGTGCAACTCGCGCGCATCGCGCCATCTATCTTTCGATATATACAATATACATGCGCATATAAATGCTTTGGTGCGAGGTCATTATGCGGGTGTTTATGGCTCGAGCGCTCTGAGCGAGCATCGCGCGTGTATACGTTTTAAAGCCTCACATAGATCGAAAAACACACGTGTATTTTTTGCCGTGAGGGATGCCCGCGCGGTTGCCTCTTGCACTCCAGAGAGTGCAGGTAGTCTCGCGAGGCGACCGTGCTCTTGACTCCGAGAGCTCCTCTCTCGCCGACTTTATTTTCCGTCCTCTCTCTCTCTCTCTCTCTCTCTTGGCAATGCTTTTCGATTGTGTGCGATAAGTGCACACGCGCGCTCGCCATCTCCCGCGAGAGTGTCGAGAATCGGTTCGAGAAAAAAGAAAAAAAAAGTCGGAGGAAAAGAGTCGGAGACCCCCCACCGTTCAATGAGAGACATTTCTCATCATTTTCCATTCATAATGTCTGAGTTATACGCCAGCTCGCGCTTGCCCCATAGGAGCGACTCTTACGCACAATCGTTCGATTTATTACAACCGCGAGGCTAATGAATTTAATTTCATATTTCACGGGACTCGCGAGCGCGGACGCGGGGTGATACCGCGCGGTGAGCAAAATTTGTTTCAAGCCGAGCCGAGCTGATCTCGCACGTGCTCACGTGATCTCGTCTTCATGGACCTCTTCGACAAATAACCCTCTCTGGCAAATCGCTCGGACAAACGCTGATATACACACGCGCACGTCGAATTAGACGTCGCGACTCCCGTGCAATGCGCTCTTCGCAACTCCGTGGTGCTTTTTATCGCGCGAAAAGGGTATACAAACGAAGAAGAAACGTATGCCGAAAAGAGAAAAATAAAACGATCGTTTACGATGTACCTTACGACGGTGTAAAACTCCGAGGAACTGGAAAAGGGCGACCTCTGCGAATTTCACCCTCTCTCGCGGGAGACACGAGATCTTGCCGCTCATCCCTCCTTCGCCCTCTTGCTCGGATGCGTGCGGTACGAATCGCGCCATGTTCTTATATACTCCCCCCGCTCGTGCTCGCACAAAGCAGTGAATCACCGTTCATCGTATTTCATCTCGCCGCGGGGATATGCCAAAAGCACAGTCGCCTCTTCGAGCAAACGAAATTATCCGAAAAATATGATGTACGTTTTTTTTCCTCTTCCTCCTCGTCTTCCTCCTTTTTTTTATTGGCTCGAGAGAGTCGGGCAAAGTGCGAGCGCAAATCGTCCGCAGATACGACTATTTGCACACTACCCCTCCGCTCCACCGTCGTCATTTGCGACGTACGAGGCGTTTCCTCTCAAAATTCCTCATCAAGTACCTGTGGGCAACTTGCTGTGCATCGCGCTGGTCGTTTGCACCGCAATCGCAAGAAAATCGCGTTTATACGGCGTACAAAGAAGTCTCTCGCGGTGAACTTATTAAATTTATCTCCGTCTCGCCCCCTTGACTCGAAACAGCGGTGATTTATTATTTTTTCTTATGCTTAACGACGCGAGCGCGGAATATGGTCTGGCGCTCCCGCTGTACCCTGCGCGCTTGTTTTTTACTCCAATTTTTTGCCATCCGAACGAATTTATCGTACGGCGGTGCGGTTTCCCTCCGGATTTCGCAACCGCGAATCGTACAAACGCGCGCGACCGCAACCCTTTCGCTACTGATCTCGATTGTCCTCGTAAAAACGTCGTCTCAATCGTCTTTCAAAATTTTCCTCAAAGTTTATCTCTCCCTCGTCGCGATATAATCGTCCTTACGTCGAATTATTCGAGTCTCAACGGGGGTTTGGGACATTGACCAGCTCGACGGAGCAGCCATTAATTCGAAACGACGTAAAGAGCGCAAGATAGGAGAGAGAGAGAGGTTCGTTTACTTTTTTTTTGCTCAGGAAATTCTCGGCCGATAAGTACGCATAAAATGTATATATAACATGTGTAAATGTCCATTAATTAATTATATATATTGCGCGTATTCCGAATACTTGATAAATAAACACGTACGGCATTGAGAATTCATAGGAAATAAAACATTAATTTTATACGCCTGTGTGTATATAACATTTTATTCGTCTTAAATATCTATCCGTTCAGCGCGGTCCGCGTGTGTGCATAACCGTGCTGGATAGCGCGGTGCGATAGGGCGCGCGGTGCACGAGCCTTGACGTTGACGTTAATCGCACGCATTAATGCTAATAATAGTTGAAAAAAGTGGAGAAAAAAAAACGAATCCCCCGCGGTATATCAGGTATACGTACAGCTCGTAAAGATTCGCTCATAATTGCGTCCGCCGCAACGATGCGAGCCGCGTTATCTTCCAGGATACGCCAGGAGAGTGTAAGGACGCTCGGGAGCTTTGTGCAACGGATTAAAAGCTTCGTATAATCGCGGACAATTACGCAGGACATGTACCCTCGTGTTATTATACCTTTTCTCATTACCCGCGGCGTATTGAACGATTGCTCGAAATTCCTCGATGTTTATTTCGTAATTGAGTCGATTCGTATGTTTTCAACGTTAATTCGAAATTCGACAACGCGATTCGATACGTTCGCGAATCCGTCGCGCGACCTCGCAGACTCGAGCGGGGAGAGCCTTTGAAGCTTCGACCGCGGTGCCATTCCGCGGATTTTATTCTCGTGGAAACGTCAGCGCGAGCCAAAAGATTCGAGAAAAGTGCATCCATTCACGTCGAGTGCAAAGCTTTCCACTCAAGAGCGCGCAGGAAGTAAAATATGTTTCGAGGTCAGAGCAAAAAGTGCACACGAGTCGCGGTGTGGCGCGGAGGCAAACGAGATCGCGGAGCCGCGTCCTGTTTCGACGTGTACGTGCGAGGCAAAAAGCAATAAAGAGCGCACGGAGGTTCGATGAATAGTACACACACGGGGCATGATGGGTAAAAAAAAGAATTGAGAGAAAATTGGTTTCGATGATGAGCTGAAAGAATCCTTTCGCTTTTCCCGCGCGCCGCGCCGCGCCGCGATCATGCCCGCGGCGATCTTTCCCATCTTCGCGATGCTCCCGCGTCCCTCGCGCGTTATGTTCGTTTCTCCATCTATTCCTCTCTCGTACTCCGAAGGAAGAGAGTCTTTACCGCGATGCTAATAACCGACAAGGTCGAAGGAAAAAATCCAAGAGAGACGGAGAGACGAGCCGGCGATAAACGCAGCACGATTCCCGACGACGGGCGAGTTCCGCGCGCGCGGTTGTGCCGTGTCGTGAAAAAAAGAAGAAAAAAGAAGAAAAAAGACGAAAAACACTCGGTAATCGTGATATTCCACATGCGAGATTCCATACTCGTATTTATGCTATCCCACATGATGCTGTAGGATACCGAGATGCCGACGTCTGTCGGAGAGCGAACCTCTCAGATTCCTGAGCCGATCGTTTCAGTTCGATCCTTATCTCGCGCATTAACTCTGCCTATACGTGTGCATACACACAGCACGATTGCCAGCAGCAGGGCGCGAGCATGACGCATTTCGCGCGGTATCTCTCGTTGTGCGTAACGCGTGTATATATATACACTATAAAGAGGTTATGCGCGATAGATAATGACGAGGCTCGAAATGCAAAAAAGGATGCGAATCATTCGTACAGCTTTTCTCCGAGTGTTTTTCACGTCGAAAACGCGTTTGAAGCACCAACGAGACGCGAAAGTACGCTCAGCTGACTTTACCACCTATCTCGAATCATCCCGCACACGCGCGAATTGAAAGATGGCTAGAATTGACGAATGTACCGGGAGAGATTTACTCTCGCGTGTATCCAAGGAGGGAGAGAAACACGAGCTCGCTTTTCGAACGAATGCAGTCGTCCCCCGTGCGCCGCTACTTTGTTCCGGCTCGGTTGCGGCTGCTTCTACCCTCTCCTTTTCTCTCTCATATCGAAATAGCTCGTGCTCGGCATCCCGCAAAAGCCGCACGACCCTTCTGTCGCGAGTGTACGTACATCGCACGCGCGCATCACTCCGTCTGTGTGTGCGCGCCGCGTGTACGTATACACATCGCGTAGGCCTCGTGTATACCAATCTTTTTGGTTCTTTATCGGCTGCACAAGGGGGAGCGCGTGCTGCGTACTCGACCGACTCGGAGATGACTCGACCCCATCTCGTTTTTTCTACCCCCTCCGGGCTCCGTCTCTCTCGCTGGCATCCGAAATAATTGCATCAGCCGCTTTCTATTCCGCGATTTCCATGTGCTTGTTACATTTTTTACATGCACACGATCGTAGACAAAGAGGAGAACGGCGACATCTGATACCAGATTATTCGCGATATCTTGGAGACGGCAGCAGCGGCAGCAGCAGTTGCTGACAATAATCATATTCCAATATCACGTGTTAGGCATGGTTCGCGCATAAACATGGCGTGGAATCTTTGCGGGGATGGATATGTACGTCGCTGCTGGATAATTCGCCACGCGCTTGCAGCGTGCGCGATATGGCGACTCTCGAGGGTTGGTATATCTCTCTTTTTCCACCCCGTCATCACAATTTGACGGGACATTTTTGTTACGCTTATCTCACTCGTTCTCTCCGCTTTTTTCCTCTGCCCCTTTTTCTCCTCGCGGGCACATTCCTCTCGAACAATACCACTTCGGCAGAACCGCAAATCAAATGATCCAAAGTGCTTCGCGTGTCAGCGGGGGGGTCATGTTCCCTCCGAGACGCCGAGATCCTCCGGAACACACCGTTGGAATGTGTCTTCTGAAATGCTTCTCTGCGAAACGGCGCTCTGTACAACCTAGTGTTTCGGCGGGAAATTTCACGCCGAAAGGAACATAAAGACTCGTCCGAAGCTCGTCCGACGAGTTATCACACTCGGCTGGACCAAAAACGCGCGAACGCTCCTTGTGACTTATCGACGTCAAGTTCTGGGTCATCCTCTATGTATACATGCTATATGCTCCCAATTGGACGAGGGTGCCGCAATTTCTATGTAGCGTGGGTGCTTCGTCTCTGTAACATTGTCGCCCTTGTCTCTCTCCCTCTCTCTCTCTCTCTCTAACCACCCCTGTACCGCAATAAATCAAGTACGGGGCGGTTACCAACACCGAGAGACAGGACAGAGGTTGGTGCTTATTCCTCCGGCCCGACATGCATGCGAACCGTTATGCGCGCCGACACGAACGTCTCTGCTCATCCATATTATCCACGAATATACTATACAGCCAATTCCCAGAGAGTAATTCCACAATTATCGTATCGCGGCTCCTCTCTCCATCTTTTTGGAGAACAAACTAGAGATACACTCGGCAGAAGAGAGAGAGAGAGAAGCGCGATTAAACGGTGAGTGACGGTGAAAAACGGAAAGAACAAAAGGACCCTGCATATTCGCATCTCGCGGGGCGATGAAAAAAAGTTTTCGGGAACATGCCATTCTACATTTACCGAAGCCCCGCCGTATCATCGCGCTCGTGCAATCTTGATGACCTTTCCTTCGAGTATTTTATTCGCGTTACCTCGTTGCATATCTATCGGCGCTCGTGTACGTATATCCAGAGAGAGAGAGAGAGAGAGACGGAGAGAGAGAGAGAGAGAGAGAGAAAATTATAGCAGACGGAATAGAAAGTCTTTTGTGGTGCTGATGATGCGGTCACAGAAGAAACATCGTGTAGAGAGATACGCGCGACGAGATGAAATCTCATACAACGGAGATCACAATCTTTGGTCTACGCTCCGTCTCTCACAATGGGCATTTCGAACGAAAGGCGGAGATGTGGAAGGACCAAAGTCGTTTTCGATTCAACAAAACCAGTTATATCCTTGGGTGCCTATCCGCGTTCTTTCCTCGTTTGCATAAGAGAGGAAACAGACACGGCGTTGGTCCGAGATGAGTCCACTCGGATAAGTCCATCTCGCGGCGTGCTTTGAAATTCGGCGACGGGAAGTGACGACTCGAGCCACAATTTTCCGCTAATGATTCCGCACTTTCGATCGCCTTCGCGCGCGTCATGCGTGCCCAAAGTTACCGCATCATCCCCGCATCTAATCATCCTCCGCGCCGCAGCATCCACGAGAAACGCATCTGTACAATTCTGCTCCGAGAGAAATAAAAGGTCCATAACGAATAGCGGGCTAACGTAACTGTGCTCTCCTCGAGGAGCGACCGTATGCATATACATTGGTGCAAATAAATGTGTGCTCGATAAGAGCAGGCCTCGCGCGCGCGTCCGTGTACCGTGCGTGTATCGCAAGATTTCACGCAATGGTACGGGCTCTCCTTGCGCGCTCCACCTCCCCCTTGCTTTTGCTCGTAGCTCGTAGCTCGAAGGTAGAAAACTGGTTTTCTAGCCATTACTCGCGAGAGCCACACTGCGCGGCACGTCACGTCTCGTATAAACACTACGGTACGTAATATTCTCGTTTATAGACGAAGCTGCTGCTGCTGCTGCTGCTGGGCAACGGACAAATTGTGAATTCTTCTTTGAAAAGAATCGAGGCGCGCATATACATCGCGTGATAAAGGATTTTTTCATCCACCTGAATATACGTTACCGCACCGTGCAGTTAATACCGCGTCACATTTATCCTTTTTTTCTCTTAATCCACTTGTTCCTCACTCTTAAACCCGAGGTATTCTCGCGACTACGAATTTTCGTCGAGTTTCAAAGGAGAGAGCAGCAAGGAGGCTGCTTCAACTTGTTTTAAAAACCATCTCCTCGGTCATCATCTCCACAGACGCTAGAGGGGGATGATACCGGGTGAGGGGGCAGCGGTAGGCAGGAAGCAATCGGAACGAGGAGGATAAAGCGCGATGTACCGTTAATTCTGGACCGGACGGAGAAGGATAGACGGGGAGGGGGGGGAAAAAGGATCATTCCCGGGGCATCCGACGAAAACGATCGTCTCGCGTATCCGTAACTGCGGGTTGCTCACAAGCGCGTTGACGGGGCCTCGCGCTGTGAAAGAAGTCTTTGATGGCAACCGGAAGAGAGGCGAGAGTAGCTCCGGAGCTCGAGACATTTTTCTCGCTGTTCTCTGCGCTCATCCTTCCGCGTTGGATCCGTGTATACATTGGATGTATCACGTTGAGAGGGTTGAAGAAAAAGGAGATCCCTCGAACTCGTCCTGACGGTCGTTGTTACACTTTTGTCTGTATAGAGGCGCTGCGTGTATACACATGCAGCAGCACTCGCGATGTTTCCCGGGCGAGAGAGGAAAAAAAGTAACGCGCCCGTGTGTATCTCGATCCGGGCAGAGGCGGACGTAACCTGCCCCCGGAATGGTATAATATAGACGGGAAGTATAAAAGAGGCGCGATGAAAGTGCGGCAAGATTTTTCAATTTTCCCGCAGGCAGCACGTACACCTCGCCGGCACAACCGCCGCGAGAGCTCTTCTGACATTTGGGGATAGCGGATGTGCGGGGGAGGTCGTGGAAAGGGGTAAAGCTCGTCTGACATTTTCACCCCGGGGTTGACGCGGGCGCGCTCGCCCGACCAACCCTTTGGCGTTAGCGCGGGCGTTCAATCACTCCATTGTCTCGCGGGGGCGAGAGCGAAGCCGCAGCGCCCGCGTTGCCGCCGCCGCCGCCACCCGGTCTATCTCGGCTGCTGGTGCGCGCACCGTATTGTCGAATGGCCCGCGCGCCAACTTTTGTACTCGCGTCAACGCTTCGTTATGCCGCGGGGAAGCGGCGCATAGGGGATTCCCCTCTTTGCCGCTTCCGTCGGACGCCGGAATCATCCTCGTGTGTGCGTTTATCCCATCTCTGATGTGTGTATACGCCGCCGCTGCTCTCGGCGGCACAGCCTCTCGCGATCCTGTGCTGCGACTATGCGGGGACCCACGTGCTCGCCACATTGTCTATTCCGAGAATATATTACGCGCGCCCACGCGACTGGCACGCGCCCCTTCTGTCTACGCGCGCGCTCTCTGACACACGGCGGCGGTACACACCCACGACCGCGAGAGACCGCGAGCGAGCTGCCGGCTTCGAGTACCATCTCGCTCGTGTATCCCTGGCGTAATGTACAACGGACAAACGTCTCGCCAAACTCTGTCCGACCTAGCGAGATTCCGCTTGGACAAACGACCGGAAACGAAGACATATTCAAAGCCAACATGAGCGGTAGAATTCCGAACGGTAATGGAAAACATCCATGGTCGTCGCGAAATTGTAGACTCGCGTCGCGATCCGTCATCTCGGAGATCCCTCGTGGGTCCCGAAACTTTGGGGAATCATCGTGGCGGAATAGAATCAACCGTGGTTTTCATGTGTGTTTAAGGAACTTGCATATGAATCGGGTTCAGCATTGATCGAGTAACCCGAGAGGGTAGGAGAGGCGCGAACTATGCGCAACCCTCTGTATCGACATTGTTTTCCAGCATCCAAGGATTTTATCGATAGATCCGTCGTTCCCGCACCTTCTCGATGTTGATCCTTTCATCCAGCATCTCGTGGACGAGACCCGGTGCATTCCTCGATCGGACTCTCGCACCCCCGTTGTTCTCCGGCATTCTCGGACCCTCGCGCGACACCCTCGGCGGTATTCTCCCCGGTTTCGCCGAATCGGAATGTCTCCCGGGGCTTTCATAGTCACCCGCACATGAGCTGCAAAGAGACGCTATGCGTGGCACTCGATTCTGGCATTCGCGGTGCCTCTGAATTCCCACCCAAAACCGTCAACGGGGTGGCTATTTTCCTGGGTCATTACGCGTAGAACGCGATGTATGTACACGTTCGTCACCTCGGGAAGCGCCTCTCACGCGCCTCGAGAGGATTATGACACGTGTGTGCGCGGATGCGAGGAAAGTTCAGGACCTTTTGCCGGGCGTTGAATGCCGCGAGAACAACTAAATCCTTCCGACGGGGAATGGGGGTTCGGGCGCCCGCGGCGGCGGCGAACGGTGTCGGAGCTTTCGCTACCGGTGTATATAGTTACGGCCGAGGATAATCCTCTAACCGGGCCGTTATGCCGACGCCCCAGCGCTGTTGACATTTAGCCCCGCGGCGGGCGCGTAAAAGAGCGCGCGGCGGACCGAACGAGAGCGGGAGCTCGAAAAAAAAGGGCGGACAGCGGGGTGTTGAACGGAGTTACCATCGCGCGATAGCGGGGTGCGCCAAACACGAAAAAACCATGCACGTTCCCCGCGCGCACTCGCCGTGTAAATTATACACGTCTATCGCGATATATAAAAATACAAAACCGGTCCTGATCGCGTTTCGAACCGCACAAAGTATACGGCGCTCTCATCTCATCCGTGTCTCTATACGCTCTCGCGCGCGGTACGCACCTTTTACGGATGTAAAAAGAGGAACAAACGAAGGAGAGGATGAGCCTCGCGGGCCTGGATATGCGTGTGAGAGCGGCGGCCCACGGATCGAGGGTGACACGAATGAACTCTGAGCAAAGAGAGACGCGGAGACGGAGGCGACAAGACGGGTAACACCAAAAGTGCATCGAGGAGGGAAAAAAACGAGAATAAAAACGCGGAGGAAAGAAAAAGTTGACCTTACCTGCCGCGGCGAGCACGGAAAAAGGCCGGCTCGGAGAGAGATAAACGTATGTAACCATCGGAGGAACAGGAAGATGCGGAAGAATAGGTGTCCGCCGCGGGACACACGTAACCATACCCGATGCTAATGGGATTGGCATTGTACTCTATTAACATGACAATGTGCCCCCTAAACGGGATACTTGTACCTAAAACATGTGCGGAGGACATAATAGTGGAGAGACACACACACGTCCGTGTGTGTGTGCATGCGTGTGCGAAAGGCGAAGCACATACAGGCGCCGCGATCGAGTTTTGGCCAGCACAGTGACACCTCGGTGGTACCGAGAGTTATGTAATATGTGTGTCGCTCGTACAGCGCCATAGAGAGAGAGATGCGTACCAATGATACGCCGCGAACAGTGGAGACGACGTGCGACTCAAAATACTCTCCTTGTTATGATAATTGTCACGTCCCGACGACGAGCAGCCACCATTATACGAACGGACGGGAACGGAGAGGCGCGCGCTTCCTCGCAATATTGTGATACCCGATATACCCACGGCTCTCTTTTCCCGCATCTCCGTAAGCTCACCTTTGCATCTCGGCATCTCAGTACCCAATCGACGCGACGGAGAAATCCTCTCGCGATTCCACAAAAATCCGTCAAATTTCGATGAAGAAAAACAAAAAAGTAGTCCACGATGTACGAGAGAGATGGCTCTCTTTTCTCGCATCTCCGTAAGCTCACCTTTGCATCTCGGCATCTCAGTACCTAATCGACGCGACGGAGAAATCCTCTCGCGATTCCACAAAAATCCGTCAAGTTTCAAAGAAAAACAAAAAAGTGGTCCACGATGTACGAGAGAGATGGCTCTCTTTTCCCGCATCCCCGTGAGCTCACCTTTGCATCTCGGCATCTCATCGCCCAATCGACGCGACGGAGAAATCCTCTCGCGATTCCACAAAAATCCGTCAAGTTTCAAAGAAAAACAAAAAAATGGTCCACGATGTACGAGAGAGATGGCTCTCTTTTCCCGCATCCCCGTGAGCTCACCTTTGCATCTCGGCATCTCAGTACCCAATCGACGCGACGGAGAAATCCTCTCGCGATTCCACAAAAATCCGTCAAGTTTCAAAGAAAAACAAAAAAATGGTCCACGATGTACGAGAGAGATGGCTCTCGATTCTCGCATTCCCGTAAGCTCACCTTTGCATCTCGGCATCTCAGTACCCAATGGACGCGACGGAGAAATCCTCTCGCGATTCCACAAAAATCCGTCAAGTTTCGACGAAGAAAAACAAAAAAGTGGTCCACGACGTACGAGAGAGATGCTGCTGGCTTCTCGGTTTTATGGGATACCGGACGAGGACGAGAGTTCGTCGAACTTTCCTCGGCTCGTTAATGTTTTTTCAATGCCGAAATCCTACCGCGGCGAAACAACGATTTCGCGTGGAAATGTACGAGACGCGTATATCGAGTCGTTTTTGGCGTTCGCGGTTCTATAGATCGAATGTCCGCGATGATGCTCTCTCGAGTGAGCGATTAAATACGTAATTTCTCGTGTCTCTCGTGCTGGTGGTGATTCCGTTCCTCCTGACGTAGTTAATAACGCGTGGAAGAGGCGAAATGACGATGGCGCCTTTCTCATCCCGTTATAACACGCTTTGATCGTATAACGCGAAACGTTACGGCTCGCGATCCGGTTCGGCGGTCATTCTTGATGTCATCAAGAAATATAAACTCTCCGACGGACTTGTCCGTCTCTCTTTGGCACAGTTTTTTACGATTCGCGGTTTGTACGTGTTTCTGCGGCCGAGTATCAAAGTTCGAGGCGCCGGAGCTCGCATCAAACGATAATTACCTTTGCGACAACACTTTTATCGGCCTCTGCTAGCCCGTCGCGTCTCGTCCCGCAGCATCCGCTGCTTTTCGAGACACTGCCATCGGGAAGAACCCTTCGAACACCATCCCCCTCCCGTCCCTCCTTCTTCTTTCACTGTCTCGGGGCGGTTATCGGCCTTAATCTTTGACAAACACCGTCCACAGCTACGCCGGTGCGTCTGGTTTATCCCCGCACCTACACGCACATACCACACGCGTAAATCCTTATCCTCGCAATCGCCGAGAGGTTTTCCCGATACTCGCTTTACGAACTCGTTTCTCCATATAAATTTCACCTACGGTCATGTGTAATTAGGCATGTTTGCTGGATTATTTATGCCTGATATGCAAAGGGTGTTCCTCGGCCGCGGTCGTCCGGGCGATGATTTTCACGCGAATGTTTCTCGACGATAAAAAAAACTGCGATTTGAATGAAAATCGACCGGATTTGAGTGAATTTATTATTTATTATTAACGTTTCTGCGAATTCATCGAAATTCACGATGTATACCGCAAAATTCGTAAAGACACTTTGCCTCGCGACACCCGTTATATTCTCGGACGTAATAAGGAAACGCGACATCGGGCCAACGTCCGATAGAGATGATGCTCGTTAATTAGGTCCCTCTCGGAGAGCCATATTTCTTCTCGTTCAAAGCCCACTCCAGCTTGATGAGGTGACACTGAAATCGCGACGAGTTTCATTTACTTTTATCGATGCACCGAGAGTTTTTTTTTCCAACGCGGTAATTATCTTGTTTTCCCAAGGCAGCGAGCGTTTCCAACGACGCTCAATGAGTCGAGAACATAATTTATGCATATATTGCCAATAATTTATAATTTGTATTACCAACGAACGATGGGAACAACGCGGGGGAGGGGGAGAAAACGATACCGCAACGTGTAAGAACAATCGGACGGAGATGTTTCGCTCTCGCTTATCGTTGGCGTTTTATTCTTGTCATTCCAGCGGAATAGTACCGAGGGAGGGTATAACGTACTTCGTATACACATCGGGGAGGAAAAAAAGCCGAGTGTCTTGTGGCGCCCCGAAGGAAATGCCCCTTTCCCCCTCGCGGTGTGGGTCCCGCGCGCGAGAAGCTGTCGCGAATCGCGGAGGCAATATTTCAACGCGTCTCACCGCGAGACGCGGCGGGTCTTCTTGTTCCTCTCTCCTGTTCGGCATCTTCCCCCTCCTCCCCCTACACCGCCAAACTTGTCACCGCCAACCAACCCCTCTGTAGATCCCGCCGCACTGAGCTCTTTCACCCATCCGTTTTCGAGGAGTTTTTACGGAGTCTCTCGATCTTTAATCACAGCTCGACCTTCCATTGTCAGTGACGTCACCTCCGCGCGCAAACTGCCAAGGGTGCCTATGGTAGTTGGCGCGGTGAGAGAGAGACGATGAGAGAGCGGGATAGTCAGGATGCTGTGGGATTGAGCTTTGTGTCTCGCGCGCGTTTCTTTCCCCCTGCTGCACACTTTCGTTGATCCCTCTCCGCGTCATTTGTCTCCAACCCCGCTCTCTCGGGTCCTCTTCTCTTTCTTCTCTTTCACTCCCTGCTTCCGTCGGATTGATGCTCCAAGACTCCCTTACATCTGTAGCACTACCCATCGCGCGGCAGCGATATCTCGCCGGCATTCCCTCGCGCTCAAAAGCGCGAGGACTCGCGCCGAATCGGAAAGCTGATTACGAGATATTTGTCAACCCGACTAATTTTACATCCACAACGGGTCCATCGAGTCTTTGAATCTAAACGCGCCGCGTCGTTCATCGTGAAATAGTCTGAGAAAACGACACGAGCAACGGAAGCTGCTCTCGATGATGACGAGTTGCGAAACGCTCGTAAAACAACGATGCCGTTATTCCGGAAGATGCTGGAGAGCAGCGTATGGAATATCGAGTACACTTTATTCGATCTTCCGTACATGTTCTTTCTCGAAAGTTTGAGAATTGCTTTCGGAAACAGCCACCGGGAATCCTCGGAGTATGCCAAAGTTCCTCCACGGTATTTTTCCGCTTTGAAATTGCCTTATGGATGGTATTATTTCTGCGCAAGCTGGCTCTTCTTCAACCGTCGGGAAGCTCGTTTTCCTCGCATTTTCCGCCATAACCGTCGGTGATAAATAACCCGCGTGGGTCCAACGTGAAAAAAAAAACGCGATTAGCCGCGTACAGCAGCGTGTGCCAATGGCTCGAGTTGGACATTGCGCACGCGACGGATCCACCAATGTCGTTGCTTCGTCTTCATCCCGCCGTCTCTATCCGGCGCGGATCGACATCTACAGGGGTTTTCCAAGCACGGATTACCCATCCAGATATGTACATACAAAGCCATCTGTCGTTTCCAAGTAACGCAACCCCCTATCGCTTTGAAACTCTATATCTACCTGCGTACATCCGTTATAAATCCGCCTGCGCTGGTTGTCGGTCGCGTCGTCGCCCTTTCGCGTCGTCGCCACGGCCACATCCCCTCGCGAGTCACCGAAACGCATACGCGAACCCTCTGCCTCACACTGTGGCGAACGCTACACGCCAAAAGGTCCATGAAAAAAGGGTTGCCCGCTCTGGAGTATCGAGTTTCATGGAAATATATATTCGCCGGATATCTTTTGACAACCACAGCGTACACGAGGATAAATAAATACCCGCGGGGATCGCACAAACAGGTATATCGTGCGGTACACATCTCGAATGGTCCATGAATACGCCGCGGAGTAGCAGGATGATAAACTCATCATCACGCGCCGTTTCGCCATCATCGGAGCGGGAATGGCGAGCTCGAGCGGAATCGCCCCGGTACAATTTCGATCGGCCCGCCGTCTCGGACGGAATCTGGGAACGCGTGACGTGACACGGCCAACGACGAGTCGAGTCTCTCTCGCGCTCTGTCGCGAAACACATATTGACGCCAAAGAGATTTCCCCCGAAGGGAGATGAAATTAACAGCCGTCGCCCGTACGCGCGTCAGACTCGCGAGAGAGAAACACACGCGTATCGCGCGCGGGAGATAAAAATTCTCTTGGTGTACAGCAGCGCGCGCGCGTGTGCACCAAAGATTGGTCAATCAACAGCGCGATGGTGGTCAGTCGAGCAGGCGCCGTACCATTTAACGTTTGACGCTCGCATGCAGATAGCCGTTGTAGATATGCCCGCGGAGAGCAAGCAAGACGCCGAGATGAGGATCGAGAGGGAGCGGGTGCGAGAAGAAGAAGATGAAGATGAAGAATATGGGAAAGAGCAGACGCCGGCATGTTCGTTATATTCGAATTGATGCGCTAAATTGAAGCTGCCCGGAGTTACTGACGACATCGTCAGTTCCCTCTTTTCGTCTCCGCCGTAGCCCCTTAACGATATAGTCAATCCAATTGTTTATTAGTCGCGGACACGCTCAGGCGCCTCGATGTATGTTCCCGCTCTCTCCCTCGTAATTTCTCATCGCGCCGAGTGTCGTTGCGATTGCCACTGGATTCCGCTCTCCGAAGAGAGTTATTCGATTCATATTTGTTTCATTACAGTTAATTATGTCATTCCTTCTGTCGGACGAGTCTGTGCTCATCACAGACTCCACATGTACCATGAAACACGGCGAGTTTTCGCTGCATCGTCATTGCCACACATAGTTTGCTCTCGTATACGGGTGCCTGATGGGTACTCGTCGTCGTACGCTTGCTCGTAATAGCGGAATATGCACGAGGCTTCTATATATACCGATACGATAGAGAGAGGAGAGCGAGAGAGAGAGGGAGAGAGAGAGAACGCTCCCGCTCTATGCATAGATAATGGCGAGCCATTAGGCGCACGTGGAAGCCACAAAGGAGAGTACTCTGTGCATGCGGAACGTCGCTGCACCGATACCAACCGCAATCTCCCTTTTTACACGCACACACAGACGGATACATACGTCCTTCATCGTACATACCCCGTACACGGCGTTTCAGAACGAAATGTTATTAATTTAAAGCCGAAATTGGGACGGATTTCAAATGCGAAAGGCACTTTGCGAATCGCTGATGACGAGTCATTGATCAACGCCCGATAATGACTCACGAGGCGGTCCGTCGGACGAAACCGTGCTCGAATAAACGTTTTTTTTTGTTTTTTTTTTTCATTAACGTTGAGCTTTGAACGTAGCTCGAAAATAAAGTGCCAGCGCGTCTTTCCACCCTGCGGAATATGCGTATCTGTACGAGCTGCCGTGTACACACCCGTACAGTGTCTTGTTTTATTCCCCCGCGCACATATGCACCTGCCGAGCTCTCCGCGAGCGAGTCGGTTTGTTCGCGAGCCAGCCAGATAAAGTACCGGGCGCTACGAGCTTTTTTGTTTCCATTCCCTCGCGGTGAATAACTGCGCGCGGTGAGCGCGAGGGCAGGAGCGAAAAATCGGGAATGGAACAATGCGCGCGGACGACAGTCGCGCCGGAACCCCATACGCTTTTCACCCCTGCTGAATGTCCCGACCGGGGCAAAAGAACGAGGGAAAACAGCGGTTGCGAAACTCTCCCCGATCATCCTCCACCGCAGCCCCTCGGTCATGATTAGAGTCCACCGCACCGCCGGTCTTTCGTATATGACAACGTGTGTGTCTCGCATCAGCCATCCGACGAGCGACTAACGAGACCGTTTGACGTGAATTCGCCACGCTTTTACACCGGCTCTGCGCCTCCGACGCGACTCGCCGTTTTTTCACTCTTCCGCTTCGCCGTAACGACGCGTTATGATTATTCTTGTACGCCGCGGACGATTGAAACTGACGCTTCGATCGTGGTATACATTCGCTCGATGAATTCACTCGAATTTGTATCTCTGATCGGAAATTCGATTCAAAAACCCCCAGCGGAAATACCGGGTTGGTGGCGTATACCACGATCCGATTTTTGCTTAGGAAAATTGACAAGAATAATGACGATCGACGTTGTGTGTGTTGCAGACGCCTGTGGTCTCTCGGACGTGGCCCACATCGAGTCGCTGCAGGAAAAATCGCAATGCGCACTAGAGGAGTACTGCAGATCGCAGTATCCCAGTCAACCGACGAGATTCGGCAAACTTTTGCTGAGACTGCCGTCGCTGAGGACAGTCTCGTCGCAGGTTATCGAGCAGCTGTTTTTCGTGCGGCTGGTCGGCAAAACGCCGATCGAAACGCTCATCAGAGACATGCTGCTGAGTGGGAGCAGCTTCAATTGGCCGTACATGTCCACGATGTGACACTCTGTCTGGAGGCAGCTAGCTTCCGCGTAATGATATTGATAACAATAACGATAATAATGAAAATAACGATAACCATAAGATTAATGATAACGATATCGATAATATTAATGGTTGACGCCTTATAGTGCTCTCTGTCGGTTCTTTTTTTTTTATCATAAATCTTGTTACACTCGCGAGCCGTCAAGGACGAGTGGGAAGAGAGGCTGGATCGATCGTGGTCGAAAAAAAGAGAAAAATTATTGGATAGTTGCGCGAGATTGATTTTTTCAAAGGGATCGATCGCAAAGATACGTTTTACGGCAGCGGGGTCAATGTATAGATTTCCGGAGCGGCGCTCCCAGCACGGACGAGTGTATCGCGAGGTGCGAACAAATCATAAATTAGCATTTATAATGGACGAGAACGGGATTGGCTCTGAGAGGAGAGGCGATAAGAGAAAGATATAAATAGCTGTGTAACGGAGCATCGATTTTTACCAGCCGGATCATCATCGTCATCCTCATCATCATCATAATCGTCGTCATCATCGTCTCGATCGTCGTTGTACAGTGAAACTCGAGAAACGTTCGATTCCATCCGTATTGGTGTCTCTCGGAAAACTCGCCGGATCTCACTCGAGGTCCTCTTGGTTCTCTCGACTCTTTATGCTTGTTCTCTCCGCGGGAGATCGAGACTCGCATCGCGTCCCGATCGATGCAGATCCTTATCGATCGTTCGTCACGCTCTCCCTCTCTCTCTCTCTCATCCTCTCTCCCGTCAGAGATCGTGATCGTTGTTCCTCGAGTTGTTTCCAGTACGAGTTTCTCCCGTGCTCTATACCTCGCGTGTCTGTGAGCTCGCACGCCGTGCCATTCGATCATCATTTTCGTCATCGTATCGCGGGAAAACAGATTGTAAATCCGACGCGTTTTATCCTTCCACGGACCAAGGGATATCGATGCGATCGTTTGAAAACACCAAAAAAACGCCCGTACTTGCAGTGAATAACGAAAAAACTGGCAATCGCTCGTATTAAACTTGTCGCATTGATCGCCGAGCGAAATTTCTCCCTTTTTTCATCAAAAATCGCAATGTCCTCAATGTGCGTACAAAAATCGCGATAACCTCGTTGCATCTGTTTCCCCGATGATCCCTCGAAGGTAAGACCTTCCCGCGAGTGTCTCGTCGTCCAAGGATCCGGCGGTTAGTCAATGTTTTTCGTTTTTTTTTTTTTTTTTTCATTATCCTCTATCGTTCATCGAGAATCGTGATTGCGGCAAAAGCTGGGGGGGGGGAGGGGTTTAGCATCAGCTCCAATTGTTGTTATTATTAGTGCGATAAAACTATGTGATATACTATAATTTGTGATGCTTGACGGAGAGAAATCGAGAAAATCAAGACACAAACGCGGAGATAATTTTGGAAAACCGGGACGCTTGGACGACTCGGATTAAAAAAAAAAATCAATAATAAATAACGAAAGGCCCGAGAGGCGAAAAATGTTGATAAAATAAAGGCAGCGGTGCTTCTTTTTCTACGTTACGAATATTTTACACGATAGGCTCGTGCGCGTGATTGCATCACAAAATTGTATGCGCGTGATCGTATATATATATATAGAAAAAAAAACATGTACACAGAGTGCCCCGGGCTCGACGTCCGTACGGCGTGAATTTAGATCGAGAATTGGCCAAATTTCAATCCATCTTGCGTCTCCGTTAATCGACAACTTTTCGTGTATAAATTTAGCCCTGATTTTAATTCGACACGCTTTGAAATTCAGCCCCGGTGCGCTCTGTCTTTATCACCGTGGATGGTGGATGGATGGATGGATTTTTTCCAGGCGCTGCGTCGAGCACGAGAGAACGTTGCAATGTCGAGCTAGTTACTTACCTCAAGGGGCACCTTGAGGGGCTTCACGGGATAACGAAAGGGAGACGGAGGAAAAATCGACAGCTCGGAAAAACTCGAAACGCGTTTGACTAAAGTTTTTCGTAAGAGTGGCGCGCAGGGCAGAGCCACGAGGTTTTACCGTCATGTACAGATGCGTATGCATGCGTAAAATGTTTATAGTACGTCGTACAAGGACAGCCACGAATTTTCGAGCCAATTTTTTCGAAATTTTTCCCAAAAACTGCTACACCCTGTGCGAACACACTCGACTGCTGGCTGACGAAAATTCACAGACGGAAAATTGAAAAAGCAGCGATGCGACGTAACGAGGAAAACCACGTTGGCTCTTTTCTCCTCTTCCGCACCGATCCTCTCGTACCTTTGCTCTCTGATGATCAATCACCAACGAATACACACACACACACACACTGACACACACACACAAATGTATACCACCATAGGGGTTAAAAACATAAACGTTAAGCTGTAAGAAAATGAAAAGATACATTATACATAGTTGTATAAAAGGAACATGAACATTTTTGTATAAATCGTGTACATAATTAATATATAAATACATATACATATATAAATATTATATTATATTATATATTATATTATACAAATGAAAATAAACAAATAGATGAATGGATCGTGAACCCGAAATTAATTAAATCATCCGGTACCTTATCCGGAAGACGATGTTCCCCATTGCTCATCCTAGAGTCCTAAAAAAAAATCTTACATTCACGTGAACGATCGAGCATATTTTCTTACTTCGTTCGATTCGTACGTGGCGGCTCGAAGAGATTTCCGCGTATATAAATTCGTCGATGATGAATAATTCATGCGAGAGCCATGTCGAAACTGTCGTGTGACACGAGGATATGCGCGGATGGCGAGGTGAGTAAATCCGTTTTTACGTTATATTCCGACGAATATGTATCACGGTCGAACGAGGCCCAATAGGGCAAAATCGGGATTGCGCGAAATCTGTATACCCTTAAGGTGATCCCTTCCAATTTCACCGATTCCTCATTCAATTACGAAAGCCCCTGGTGCGTATACATGTACGTGTATATGTATACTATATGCGCATGTATATAGCCGGGTGCAAAGCGACGCCGTTGAATCCGCAAATCTCGTTTCGCGAGACCATGGAAATTTCGAATAATCCAGTTCCAACGGTACGACGGTTTCACCCTCGTCTTATCCCGCAAACTCGCCGACGTACATCGATGTATATCCTCGCTGATACACTCCCACATACTCTCGTCGGCAATGCGATTTTCTTCGACTTGTCTCACCCTCCGCCATGCAGAGAGATGTACTCTCTCGCGCGCGATCTGCCGCTCGTCAGCTCACTGACAAGTTCTCATCCCGCCTGATCCAGCCTCCGTTCGCCCAGCAGCAGACTCGTCGCTGCGCGTCATGTGCTGTATATATCTCGATTTATTCGAAATAAAAAAGAAACCAGTATCGCAGAGAGCACGTGTCTCTCGGAGCCAGAGCCGCAAAATATATGCATACACAGTTTCCTACTGTACCCGTCTCCCGTACGAGATCTCTTTTTCCCAGCCTCCCTCCCTCTCTCTCCGGCACTCTCGCTCTTTCTAAAGTTTCATCGAAATGCAGCACAAATGGCAGATAAATCACCGAGCGACTCGAGCATCCTCCGCGAGTGTGTCGTACGCGAGCGCCCTTCTATGTATATATACCCACACACACGTGACACGTAGGTGTATATAATAAATAGTATCGGACCCTTTTGCCACGGCGAGTTGCAAACTTTCGCTCGTGTATACCATTATGTAACTGTAGGATGTTTTACTCCACCGGTAACCCCCGCGGACGATGTACCATGTCGCATCATCGCGTAGACTTATCCGTGCTGTTTCACTTACGGGACTTTTGTTACATACTCGAGTACATGCACGATCGAGTATACGTGGTGTGTCTCGTCCAGCAAAAGAGTCGTAAAACAAAATGTCTGGAGAGGAGCATCGTTCCGCGGTCGCGTTCTGCTCCGCGGACGCTTAGAATTTCGATAAATTCAACTGAACCAGATGGAAGGGCAGCGAGAAAAAGGAGTATATAAAAATAATGAAACGAAAATGACGAGGCAAGAGAGGAGTACAAAAAGTTGCTTGTACATAATATACACACATTCGTGTATATATTCGTGCATGTGTGTTTTATGGAACGCGGTTTTCCTCCCGTAACGCCCGCATCTTTTACTCGCGCGAACGTGCGCGCGGTACTCTGGCGCGTTCTTGGCTGCCTTCCAGCGTTCTCTCATGAATTCTTACCGCATATTTCCTTCTTTACTTTGAAAGCTTATAGCGCGATTATCGCTCGGTGTAGTGTGCGCGGTTCACGAAGAAATCTCCGCTGCGCGATTCGTCGTTTACACGACTATAAGCTTTCTTTGGAATCTTTTTGGCATCCGACCGACGAGGACTCTCTGCTGATGTGACACGCTCCCGGGCCGATAAATCTCTACCGATGCACACAAATTTTGTCGAAAATATACCCGGAAAAATATATTCTCCGATGCAATTTATCATTTCGCGATTCAAGCCATCCGTCACTCGCACCGCAAATTTCGAAAAAACATTTGAATTCGGCATTTGCCGATCAGCGCGTCTGCTTGTGGTTATTTCGGTTTTCGCCAGATTTTTTTTCAATTTTTTCATTTTTATCGTCAATTATCGTGCTTCGATCATCGCACGTGGTACGTTTATTCGTCATCTACGATATAAATTCAATCGCCGACGGCGTTGAAAATTGTGATGCCGAGAACTCGCGGCCATAATCCAGAGTAATCTGGAAAGATTCTAGCGCGGTTGGGAGGGGGGGGGGGGACGCGAACCAATGAAATTCTTTCAAGGTTACGAGATGCTGGCAGTATCCCTGTGTTCTCTGTACTTCCATCGGAGAAAAAAAAAGGAAAAGAAGACTGCCACCGCGCCTCTCGGAACAGAACGACTCATTGACGAGAAAAAACGAAGCGCCGAGAGCGAGCGATCGAGATAAATCGTATCTCGTATTTCGGTCCACGTATGCACATTCAACATCGTCTTCTTATACGATGAGTTTCGAGCGGATGCCGCCGCCATTTGTAAGAACCGCGACGAACCTCCTCCGAAATGGACCGCGGAAATTTTTGGACGGGACACGCGTTCGCTGTGACAAAATGAAGCCGATCATCGCGCTCGTACTCGCGCGACGCTCGTTGCCAGAGGAAAAATGGGAAACGAGGCCCCGCGGAGGGAAAGGATTCTTCGCGCAGCGAGACAAGGCGCAGCAGGGGACAAAATGGTCACGCGAAAAGTACATCACCGGGAGGGTTCGCTGCGAGATTATTTGGAAGACCTCCAAGTGGCGGCCAAGTGCAGCAGGTCCGTGCTGGGTTCGCGATGGTGAAACGTGTACCGCCGGCGAAAAGGGCGGGCGCGGAAAGTGCGGAAGACGGTGACGCCGTTTGCCTCCGTAGAATTTCTCACTCACGGGGGGGAGAATAAGAGGAGCGCGGATAGAGATAGGCGTACGCTCTCTCGACCCGCTGAGATAACCTCGACGTCTGACCTCATCCTATCTCGCTCGTGCGCGCGGCCTCAACGCGATCAGCGAGAGGACCGCATCCAGCAGTAGCCTATATAAGCGTCTTCAACCCCTCTTCTCTTCACCTTGTTTCACCCCATCCCCGCCGCCAGCACCCTGCTCCGCGTCCTTTACACCCCGCTCGCTGCTGCCGATAATTCCAACGCCACGGAGCGGAGAAGCCATTTCGTATTTCGCCCACATCTCCACAGCTGTAAAGTATCGAGAGAGACGAAACGAGGGATAAATGGGAGCGTGGGAGCGCGAGGGAGAAAAGCGACGAGCACGTATATCTCTTCTCCGAGAGAGTCGCTCGAATGACGAGAGATAAGGAGATTTCTCGGAACTATCCTCCCGCGCGTCTTCATCTCGACTCGATTACTGGAGCGTCTGTATTATGCGCTCCCAATCGCCGTTATATGAACAACGCGCGATACTTTTATCGCCGGCCTGATGCCGCTCTCTACTGTTTTAATCGCGATATAATACCCGCGATTCCACGTACCATTCTCAATGAAGTTCCGCATCAATGGATGTCTCACGAGGAACGAACGGAGACCTTGAGCGGAGAGATTCATCGCTGTGCGAGCGTAAGATGCGTTCGACGATCGGTAATGTGTTCGATATCAGTCGAAATCGTGGATAAAAGCGTGCTTTCGTAGGACCCTGCAGTTGCAACTACATTTTTCTCGTCCGTACGTCGTACTTCGTACGTAGATCCGCGTCTTTCGCGTCGCAAAGATTTCATCCGATGTTTATTACGTCAGAGCCGCACACGGTTGATGATGGCGCAACATCGTCCGGTGGCAAAAGGGCCGAGAGGAGAATTGCGGAAACGCGCGAGTGGAATGTCCGCAACGTGACGCGAGGGACGAGAGCTTACGGTCGGTCATTGAATGGGGATCAAAAGAAAACGAGACAAACATTGCGATCGCGACGTTTGGAGCCCTCGTCGCATCATCCGGCTCTACTGATGGAGTAATGTGCGTTTGTTATGTTTCAATTGACCTTTCTTTTTCCACCTACGCACAAATTAGAGCGGCCCGTCTGTTGGCAAGACGGAGAGGGAGAGAGGAGATAAAAAGGTTGCATAGTATATCATCTCGTGCTGCATATATATACACATCTGTCCGTATGCATACATCCGTCGTGTGGCTAGAGTGCCTCGCGGTTGGATCTATCCGGTGGTGCGTGCATCCCATTATGCACCCAACAATGCGCTCGTCTCGGATGCTCAAGACCAAAGACGATTTAAAAGCGCACGAAAGCACACTCCGCTGAAAAAAAAATGATCCTTTGACGGTTCGACGTTATTGATTTTCGTCAATGATGGATAAAAGAACAGATCCACTCTTTTCATCGATTCTATCGATCTTAACGCGCCTCAAAAAAACGGAATTTCCAACATTTTCAAACGAATATCTATATTTATAAAAATCAATGTTTGTCCGTGTGTCTTTTATAGAATCCTAAACGGCTGGGCCGATTTTAAGGTAGTTCTATCGTTTTATCGTTTTCTTAAGATTTTGTTGAAAATTTGAATACGTATTCTTTGATGTCATATATGCGTGTGTAATAAATTTTGGAAGGTTTTACCACGTGGAAGTTGAGATATTTATTGGTAAAAATCACAATTTTCGGTAGTCTCTCGTAAGAGCGCGTGTTAAAAGTTGCATTTTCATCAATGAATATCTCGGCTTCTACGTGGTGAAGCCTTCTAAAACTTTGCATACATTTTTATGCAACATCAAAGAAGATTTCTTGAGTTTTCCAAAAAAATCTTGAGAAAATTTTTTTCGCAATTTTTGTAATTATAGAGCAAGCACATATCACTTGGGATGACCGTGAATTTGGAGTATGCTGTTCTTTAGTCGATTTGCAACAACTTTTCTTATTTAACTGAAGCCCGCAAACCATTTTGTATGTGAGAAAAACTGCAAAACAATTTCTCGATTTGAATCTAACGATAGAACTACCTTAATGAAATTTTTTGTGTGTGTTCAAGAGGATTCGAGAATGGTTTAGATTTACAATTCGGTCCAATTCAGATTGTTTATTCAGTTGATTTTTTAATTATAAATTGGCGTTGATTTTGGAATATTTTCCATTGGTTCCATTGGCAGAACGACGTCTGTCGGGTCCGCTTGTTTCTTGTGAAAAATCGAAATATCGTTGACCCCTTAAGAGCGACGTTAACGAGACATTCGGATCCGAAGAAAACTCATCGTCGTGGAGGTTGATGAAATTGTTTCGTCCCACCCTCGTCGAGCTTCGTGCGTGTGTATAGGCAAATTGAAATCGCGCGTCTGGCAATGAGGAGCATTGATTTTAATGAGGAAAACGGTGCTGCAGCCGCGTATAGAGATCGGAGAATACGCGACGGTGCAATCGCGAAGATATACGTATGATTAAACGGGGAAAAAGGAGGCGGTCAGTGTGTTATGTCGATGCGGAACTGAGAGGCGGAGCTATGCTCCTCGCGGGTCAGAGGGCACAGCCAATCCCGGACTGATGATAACCGCTGGTTCACTCGATATATACGTGCAACGGAAGAACGAGCCAGCACGCGCGCGCGCGCGCGCCTCGATTTACCTTCGTGTGCACGAGCGAGAGATCCAAGAGGCGAAAAAAGAGCTATTACGGTCATCGCGGAAGGGAAAAAAACAATCGTATTATTGGCTGTCTGGCTGCAAATAACCGAGACTCTGTTAAAACCGTGTGTAAAATGACACGCGGTATCTGGGACACTGAAATACCGAGGAAAAAACGAATATTTTCTCCGGAATACAAAGATACAGTTGATGGATGCAATTAAACCGTGACGATATATTCCGTGCCACCTTGAGACTAAATTCGTCGTTGTACATTTAAATTTACGCTTTTTCGAAGCTGATTTTTCGAGTCGAGCGTTTTTTTCAGACCCGATTCCTCACTCGGTAACAAGGGTCGCGGTCGGTTTGTCGCGAACGACCACTTTCGTGAGACTCTCTCGTATTGAACATGGCGCGCAGAATGGCGCGGGGATAAAATGTATTCGGAGATTGTTTTGGGGGAAGCTACGATTTATCACCGGAATCAATCCAATCGCATTTTCCACGAGAGAGGTCCTTGCGGGAGAAAAAAAACGAAGCCTCCGTTGTGCGGCAGGGTACACGGAGGGCTACTGATATACTCGATGGTCGGCTATCAACTCCGCGTGGTGCATAATCGTACGATTTGTAAGTGTCTCTCAGTTCGTGCGCGAGAAATTTCCGCAGTGAGAAACGCTCGTGCACTTAGCATTTTCTATGATGCATAGCAATGTTTATTTTTTCTTCACAGAGTCAACAAACGATGAATCACTCTGACTTTCTTACCTTCGGAGGAGTCTCGAGATGACGACTGCGACTTCCGTGCTTTTCGAGATTTCACGAAATAACATCTATTGAAAATGAAACAAGTTCCGCCGAATTTTGACATCGAACTTTCGACTTTCGACTCATCGACTTTCTCAAAAACAAACGATTCAAAGATCGATAAATCCTCAGTTGCGTAATTGTACGAATGACGGTAATTATATATCTAGAACTCCGCGAGAGAGCGAGCGAGCCTCGGCGGGGCCTGGCGCCATCTGCGAGCATTTGTCGGAAGCTCGAAACGAAAATCGGGCGCCTGAAACTACGTTACCGGCTTGCATCTGTGTTTTGCGGTCGAGTTGGCACTCTTTTTTTTTTGCTTCTGGTCTGTATTATATATCGATACTAATCTGAAAAAATAATCATCAGACACGCGCAGTGTTTCCGATCCTATGGATTGTAATTAGTGCAATAATGCATGAAAGTATACACACGTAAAACATGTATATAAAAAAGACGTCAACATCCGAAAATGAGACAATTTTTTTTCGTTATGCTTTGTCGGTAACAATCATCACGAGATAATCCAAGCATGTACGAATGTTAACGAGGTTAATCGCACTGATTTGAGATTCGTGATAACAACAACGTTTTTCATCATATTTAAACAGCGTTCGAGGGCAAAAAAGAATTCGGTTTTCCCCCAGATGGCGTGATTCAGCGACGATTGTTTTCTCGTCGGCTCGTCAATTTCCGCAAAAATACGTAACTCTGCAGAGCGCGTCGGAGCGTCCCCGACGCGATAATCCCGACGAAAGATTCCGTACGCGTATCGCACAGGGGTCACGAGGGTTATCTCGCGGTCGATGGGGTTGAACAATCGGTAAACATCAGTACGATCGAAGAGCATCGTCGTCGGTGGAGGAGGAGGAGGAGAAGATGCACTAGAGGAGGAGCTTGGAACTTTGAACGTCTCTCGAGAAAAAGAACGAACGAACGAAAAATAATCTGGAAATAAAATAAAAAACAATTTATTAACGACATAATTACAATAGTATGTTCCGCAGGTGGAAAGCAAAGTTTTCTCCACTTTATACATCGTTTTTTTTTCTTTTTCCTCACTTATAATCACTCGATAATATTTCTTTAATTTTATCACAAGCCTACTATAAAATATCTCAATCCGTTCCTCTCGTTTCATCCCGCCGTTTATACGCGCGAATCGTCCGTTCGGTCGGTGTTGTTGATTCGAACGATCGCCTCGCGAGATACTCGCTCGGTCGGTACCGAAGTTTGCTCGCGCGTTCCCGCGTCTCGCTGCCGATAGCGGTGCCACCAAAATAACTTTATCCATTCGCACTATCTTACAACGATCCTCTGAGAACGTTTCTACTTAAAAACTAGATATATCGTTCTACAACAATCGTCATCTCTTTAGTTTGACCGTTTTGAAATTCGACTAAAAAATATCTGTACAACACAAGGAAAACAAGACCGCGGTGTGGTCGTGTCGCCGCGAGCCTCATTTTTCACGAGTCTACGCGTTGCAAAAGCACAAGGAAAGAAGGGGGGGGGGGGAGGGGCGAATCAAAAACAAAAGAGAGCAGAGTCGCGGTGCGAGAAACGGTCGAAACTTTTTTTTCTTTCTCCCACGGGCTCTCTGTTTTACCTACGGAGATGCAATGATTCTCGTCTCGATTTCCGTTTCCGCGGTCGCAGCGTCGTTGGACGAAAGTTTTCGACGGCAGAGGGTGGAGGCGAAATCGCGGATAATTCGGCCAATGAAAATCGGGGCTGCTCGGACAATGACGACGCGTTAATACTCGACAACTGGCGTTACGAAAGAGGCTAAGAGTTTCAATAATCCGCTATTTAAAAACGACACCTATAGGCGATACGAGATTTCTTGTTTTTCGTCTCCCTCTCTCTCTCTCTCTCTCTCTCTTACACGTTATGCGAATATAGGTGTATTTTGTTTGCTTCTCGATTATTCTCGAACGTCAACGCGGGACAACGTTGAACGATTGACGCTGCGGCGAGGAGCGAACGCCACGTTCAAGGTCGTGTACAGGCTCGATACGTCGACGTCGAGGATGAGGGACGGAGAGAGGTGCGAGGGGAACATAGAATTTACGGGATTTCACGATCACTTTTTTCACATTTTCGAAAATTCGCTCGATTACCGGTCTCTCGAAATTCAGCGAACGTCCGAAGGGTAAAACGGCGTTCTTTCTCTTCCTTACCGACCCTCTTCGCCCCGGAACTTTTCCATCGCGATAACCCGACAGGCCCTCGGTACATTTCTCTCCATTTCGTCTTCCCCTTTACGACTTTACCGTTAAAAAATAGTCCATCGCACTTTTCTCGACGATCATGAAAATTCGGCCGAAAACTTTGAGAAAACTGAACTTACTTCCGGACGCAAGGACGATTATTCGCTCGACGAGTCGCGGGTGCGATGCCAAATTCGCATATTGCATATACAATTACACACACACACGCGCGCGCGCGCGCGAATGCAAAGATTACACGCTAATAACGATGAGCTAATCTCGTTCGCAGCTGCAGGGCACGAAAAAGTTTCTTCTTCAAAGGCATCTCGTGGCTATTGTTGCATTCATCATTTCCTTTTTCACATTATTCTCTCTCTCTCTCTCTCTCTCTTCTTTTGTTCATCATTTTCTCGTTTACACGTTTTCCCTCATCGAATGTAGATAAATAAATTGCGATCGTTTGTTCATTTTCTCCCTCGTAACTCGATAAAATTGGACGTTGCTTTCGAATTACCGCGCGACTCTACGACATCGACGAGCTGCTGAATAAATACAAGCACTCGCTCTCCCGATCGGACGAAGTGATTGGCGATTACGATGATCGAGTCTGTCCTCTCTGTTCTTCATTTCCGTGATTGAGACGAAATACTCGCTTTCGTCGTCGGTCCGATCTCGCGGGATCCTTTCTTCGTTAATCCTCGCTAATCGCGTATTTCGCACAAGTGCACACAATTGCCTACAATAATGCGGTTAACCTAATCGCTTTATCACTTATACCGAACTTTTATCTCATTATTCCGTACCGTTAATTCGTTATTTACGCTGGCAAAATCGTACGAAACTAATTTCTCATCGAACGTACATAATATATATATATATATGTGTGTGTGTGTGTGTGTGTGTTATTCACATTGATTCACGACAATTGGTTTGCCTCCCGACGTGTAGAATTCGGGCGTGGGCGACCGTTGCGTCGTCAAATCACGGCAGTGATCTTTTGTTCATCTCGAAAGTCTATCAACGGTGCCCCGCTGCTCGTCACCGAGGCGTCGCGCTAAAGTTGATGAAACGTCGGGGAAAAGTCGACGGAGAGGAGGATTGAAATTTTGACGAGAAAGAGAAAAGACGAAAACACAGCATCCGGAGCGGTTTTCGCTAATTTTACCTGCACCCCAATTGCCGTAACGTTAATCGCGTTCGGAACCTTCTTCGGGTGACGAAAGAACGAGACCCGCTCGGGAATTGAAAAATAAAAAACGCAAGCGGAAAAAGATGCCACGAGCCGAGGGGGAAACGCATGATTACTTCTTTTCCCGCGTTTTTTCTCTCCGGCGACAAATCGCGCGTGACGATTTCACCGCGGATATCGTTGCGCTATTTCATTCGAGAGTCGAGAGAAAAAATCGAAAGACACAAAGCTCGCTGTTGTTCAACAACGAATAAACAAAAATTCATGGACGTTTTCGAAAAGTCGAAGAGGACAAAAATCGCTAGAGCGGAAAAAGAGAGAGCTCGTGAGGACAATTATGCGGCTACTCTGCGGATGATTTCGCGATGCGATTGCTATCGCCCTCGGCGTAAAATTGATTTTTTTTTGCGAAACGCGCGTTTCAATCCGCCATCTCGATAAAAAGTTCATCTCCGAATCGAAATTTCGAAAAAAATAGAGCGAGAGAGAGAGAGAGATCGAGAGACGCACGTGGTGATCGCGGATGAACGCGGTACGACGAAATGTTCAAAGGACGCGTGCCGAGCGCCATTGAAAACCGCTGCGGAGGGGGCTAGGCCATCGATGAATGTTGATCGTTGATTGGCCGCAATTTCGTAGCTGAATAAACGGATGCTCAGTGCGGATTGTGATGGACCTGAGCCGGAGTCCCGGTAGGATCGCTCTGCTGATTGCCGATTGCCGTACAAGCATTCGAGAGTTGCTATTTTTTTATAGGCGTGCCTCGTTGCGTGAGGCCCTCGAAACGCTTGAACGTATAATTTATAAATACCCAGTCCTTGTATATCACCTCACCGTCCTGGGGTAACGGTGCCGAAGCTGCAACGAAAAAAATGACAAAAACGTCACGTATTTCAACCTATTTTTCCGTCTTTTTCTTCGCCAGTGTCACAAATTCGAAAAGTCGCTTCGAACGTGTAAATCAATACGGTAATTATTACGTTATTCCTCTACGTCTACTCACGTATCTCGAGTTTGACATCCGGGAATTCGTCAAAGTTGGAGGTGTCGTCGATCGAGCGTACTTCGACGGGAATGGCAGAGGGCCTTTCTCTGATGTGCTCCCAATCGACGCCACGGAAGAACGGAGCGAGTTTCAACTCTTCGATGCCTCTCTGCGAGCCTGAAAAATCGTTCAGAGAGAGAGAGAGAGCGTTAGGCTGGCCGCTTGGACGAATTTCCCGAGTATTTCGCCAATTTACGCGCGTACCCAATCTCCTCTCGGACTCGCAGCAAAACCTCATGATCGTGTCCTTTGCCTCCTCGCTGATCGGTACTTCCGGCGGGAAAACCAACGTCTCTCGCCAATTCATCACTTTGCGATAAGTTTCTTGTGGATTTTCGCTGCAGAACGGAGGATAACCTAAAATGGGAGAATGGAATAGCAATAAGAATATGCTTCGAGCGCGCACTTGCGCCACCGATCAATAAGTGCATACTGGGTCATTTTGACACGAGGCGTTTTTCGAGTCGCTGTACCACGGTAAATATTCGATTTTTGTTTTTGTCTCCAAAGACTTTTTTGCGGTAAAATATCCCTATTTAAAGGCCCTGAACTTTTTTTTGACGAAAACGAAAAGTAAATGCCAAAATATTTGTTCAAAGTGGAGCACGCTTTGACACACACCGAATACACACCGCTAATCGAAAATGCTATGTGTCATAATGACAGCATATGCCCTCGAAGGGTCAAGTTTTTTCGACAGTTTTTTCAACCTTTTTTCCACCCACGGAAAAAAGCGGCATCTCCGCAGTCTCGATACACGCGGGAATGAAAATTCTTTAGAGCTTCGAGCCGGGGATGACGATGATGCTTTTTTTAAAGGCAGGATTGTACGCGAGTATCGTCGAACGATCGTACGTACCTATCAGCATTTCGTACATTATAACACCGAGGGACCAGCAATCGCAGGCCGGTCCATAGCCAGTCTGAAGGAAGACTTCGGGAGCTATGTAGTCGGGCGTACCGACCGTACTGTAGGCCAATGCCCTTCGGTTTCTCTTCCAGCTCTCGGCGCGTCTTTTGCTGTCCATAGCTCCGCCGCTGCCGCTTCCGCAAGATGTCACTGTAAAATGGCCGGTAAAGTACAGAATGGATACTTTTATCATTTTCAACGCTCTTACAAACGCAAGTGGCAATACGCACTAAAGTCGGAGGGCTTGGCCTGGCTGAGGTCGCGATAAAAGTCGGTTCTGTGCGATTTCTTCAGGCCCGTACAGAGACCGAAATCGGAGAGCTTTATGTGGCCCCGTGCATCGAGCAACAGGTTGTCGGGTTTGATATCCCTGCAAACGCATCGAGACGTTTGGAAAAATCGTGAAAACACGGAAATTCGATGAATACTCGTTGCGTCACGCGCATCGATCACTCACCTGTGAATAAAACCTAATTTGTGTATCGAGTCGATCGCTAGAGCCGTCTCGGAGATATAAAATTGCGTGCATTCCTCCGACAAGGTGTCTTTTTTCATGAGAAGCGTCATCATGTCACCTGCGAATAACGAGGAAAAAGGGGATCATCAAAATTCGGTCCAAACGCGGTACCGCCGGAGAAACGCGCGTGTGCTTTACCTCCTGGTAAAAATTCCATGATGAGATACAGATTTATCGGATCCTGAAAGCTGTAGTACATCTTGACGACCCACTGATGATCAGCCTCGACGAGTACGTCTCTCTCGGCTCTGACGTGCGCCACTTGTTCCTTCTCCAGCATGTCGGCTTTGCGCAGGATCTTCATGGCGTAGACGTGACCGGTGTCCTTTTTCTGAACGAGCCTCACCTGTTCAAGAACGTCGACGAGGAGGAGGAGGAAAGAGAATTAATATCGAAGAATCGTCGCGGGGAATCATCGTCGGGTCTCGTCGAAGCGGAAAAGATGGAAAGGAGAAGGGACGAGAGGAATTTCAAAGGAGGAAAAAGCGAAAAAAAAAGAGATACGACGAAGAACGAACGATGATATTACCTCGCCAAAAGCGCCGCGTCCAATCACTTTGAGAGGCTCAAAGTCCTCGACACCGAGCCTCGAACGTTTCAGACGCAAGAATTCCGTCTCTTTCTGCGCATGCTGGAGTCTCTTCTCTTGCTTCTGCTGCTCCGAGAGACCCTCGTCCTTCAGCGATTCCTCCAATTTAGCTAGCCTCTGCTTGCGCTCAATGTGCTGAGCTATCAGGTTGCTGTAATAATTCTCCAAGGTGACCTGCGAACGAGTAGAGTCGGGTATGATAAACGCTCGTGGCTCGTCCGGACTCGCGTTACACGTTATTACGACAAGTAGAAACGGTTTTAATCGCCGAATCGTCGGCATCGAGTCGCGTAATTTTGAAAAATTCTTGGACCGTTTGAAAAAGTGGGATACAGCGAAATTCTTTGGGGCTGTAGGAGAGTCGTCGTGAAAAATGGCACGAAAAGAGCGACGAGGTAAAAATGGAGCAACGCTGTGCGGAGGTCTCGCGGAAGCTTCGTACTGGAAAACCAATCAGCTGTGGGGCACGAGGGCGAAGGTTCAATGGCGCTCTTGCTTCGACCCAGTTTGAAGAGAGACTCTACGGTATACGAGGGAGACGCGCCATCTCGAAATTCGGGAGAAACTCGGGGGTACCGGAAAGTGCATCGAGGAAAGCCGAGAGGCAGGATGCTGGTAGAAATGGCTCATCGCCAAGTCGTACACGGTGAGAAACTGCGGCGGGTCTATAGGCTCGCGGATTGCGCGGAACGATCGATGCTGGGCAGATCCGCATTTTCTCAATTGCAAAGAGCTTTCAACGTGCTCCATATAGGCGGGACAATATCGTCCTTGAACGAGGCACGAAAATGTTCTCCCTCCACTCTGTGATTTTCTGATTTTCGACGTTGCTGCGGGACTCGAATCGAATCTGACGCGATTTACAGGCGCAAGATGGAAACTCGTCCCAATCGCGTTGATGAGAGACAATCGGATTATCCGCGCTGCTTTCCGGCGCTGGTACACCGGCGTTCGATCATCACGCGCGCGCGCACATACAACACACAGTCTTGAAAGATGAGCTCATCGCGGCGGAGATGCAACAGAAGCAATTACGCGTGAGACACGTTCTCAATGATCGATTCTGTAATATCCGGTGTCTCGACAAATTGGTCCATCAGCGTGCATTCGCGAGGAGATGCAGCCTAGAATTTCCCATTAACGCGAGAGTGAGATACGCATCTTGCAACCGGAAGTCGGCTGAATTCCGGCTCGCGCGCGAGAAATCGTTCGTTCGGACGAAACCATGCAGGACGTAACGTGATTTGCATAGAGAACGCGTCTGGCGAGGCTGTGCTCCTCGTCTCAGCGTTTGGAAAATTCGCGAGACTCGTGGAGGCACGCGCGGATGCTCGAATTTCATGAAAATTATCAAAGCTTCGCCTACCTTGGCCTTGGTTGCCTTGTCCAACGTATGACCGCTGAATCGAATCGTACTCTCGGTGGCGGCCATCTCCAGAACCCCTGAAATCAAAACAATGAGCAAAAACAGATTATTACTCGATTCTCTCTTCTCCCGGCGGTTCAACGGCTCGTTGAATTTGACCCGAAAACCTCGCTATTCATCCAACCTCGAGCTACGGTACAATCGTGAATTATTCATCGCGGGTACGGGTCTCGGTCGCGGACGAATTAAATCGCACGCCTCGTGCACCCTCGAGAGAGATACCCCTCTCCCTTCCATCTGGCCCATTGTCTCGATTATCGACGCGACTTTCCATTTATCGCTCGGTCGGTAAATCAACAAATACAAGATCATCCGTTGCGTTATACACGGATCTTGACGTCGGGAGGATGAGATACAAAAAATAGCGGTACAACCGCGTACTTTTGCAAGGTACTTTTGCAAGAAATACCCCTCTTCCTTCCATCTGGCCCATTGTCTCGATTATCGACGCGATTTTCTGTTTATTGCTCGGTCGGTAAATCAACAAATACAAGATCATCCGTTGCGTTATACACGGATCTTGACGTCGAGCGGATGAGATGCAAAAAATAGCGGTACAATCGCGTACTTTTGCAAGGTACTTTTGCAAGAAATGCCCCTCTTCCTTCCATCTGGCCCATTGTCTTGATTATCGACGCGACTTTCCATTTATCGCTCGGTCGGTAAATCAACAAATACAAGATCATCCGTTGCGTTATACACGGATCTTGACGTCGGGAGGATGAGATACAAAAAATAGCGGTACAACCGCGTACTTTTGCAAGGTACTTTTGCAAGAAATACCCCTCTTCCTTCCATCTGGCCCATTGTCTCGATTATCGACGCAATTTTCTGCTTATTGCTCGGTCGGTAAATCAATAAATACAAGATCATCCGTTGCGTTATACACGGATCTTGACGTCGGGAGGATGAGATACAAAAAATAGCGGTACAACCGCGTACTTTTGCAAGGTACTTTTGCAAGAAATACCCCTCTCGTTTCCATCTGGACCATCGTCTCGATTATTGACGCGATTTTCCATTTATTGCTCGGTCGGTAAATCAACAAATATAATATCATCCGTTGCGTTATACACGGATCTTGACGTCGAGCGAATGAGATACAAAAAATAGCGGTACAACCGCGTACTTTTGCAAGGTACTTTTGCAAGAAATACCCCTCTTCCTTCCATCTGGCCCATTGTCTCGATTATCGACGCGATTTTCTACTTATCGCTCGGTCGGTAAATCAACAAATACAAGATCATCCGTAGCGTTATACACGGATCTTGACGTCGAGCGAATGAGATACAAAAAATAGCGGTACAACCGCGTACTTTTGCAAGGTACTTTTGCAAGAAATACCCCTCTCGTTTCCATCTGGACCATCGTCTCGATTATCGACGCAATCTTCTACTTATTGCTCGGTCGGTAAATGAATAAATACAAGATCATCCGAGTGTTACACGGATCTTGACGTCGAGCGGATGAGATACAAAAAATAGCGGTACAACCCGTACTTCAGCAAGGTACTTTTGCCTACTCTGGTGTATACACCAGCAGCAGCCTCGAGCGGATAATATTAATCACCTGTTGCGGACGCGCACCCTCTCTCTCGGCCCTCGACGAGCCGCGCGAGCTTAGAATCCGACGCGCGTATTAATGTAGAACACGGATACCACCGAGAGTGCAGCAGCAGCAGCAGCAGGGGAGCAGCAACAGCAGCGAATACAGCGGGGAATAACGTTTCCCGAGCAAACTCGCGCTCGTACACATCGCCAAGCTGCTGTTGTTTTCGACTATACGAGCGGGAGATCGGGTAAACTATACGAGCGAGAGATGGAACAACACCGAATACTGTTAAAAGGCTCGCAGGCAGCGCGGGTTCTTCGGCTGTCGATACCGTTACTCCGTACGCAAAGGAGCAGCAGCGGAATACGTTTATATTACCGTTGATTCCATTTACAAACGTAATACGTGCATTACGCAACAGTAACGCCAACGCGAGAGCTCCCGAAAGCTTCGTTCAGCCTGTCGATCGACGTCTCCATGCACGAAGGGAGCTTCGCAAAACTCCCGTCAGAACCGCGCGCGCGGAAAACGTTAATGCGCGCGATTACGGCAAAGTACGCGGTTAAGTATGAAATGCAAGTACTTTGAAACTCGTGATACACGCGTCGAGCGGTTCGGTGTAACGACTCGAGTTGTCCTCTCCGGTGTTTCCTTGCCCCGAGTCGCCGGCGGTTTACTCGTCCGTCGCGTGGCGCATACACCAAACTGCTCTCGAGTGTACATATTTATAGGTGCATGCACGTATACGGTATATAAATACGTTAATTGATATCCACGAGGCCGAGAGTGCCCACTAGGGCTTCCCTCCTCGCGAAACGTCATTATCGGATACTCCGAGAGTATCGGCTCTGTATACGAGAGTATACAGAGCGCGTTTACGAGTGTGTTTGCCGGGAAAAGTATACGCGGTAGGTAGGTAGCTCGTCGAGCGGGCAGACCTTGCATCGAGTTAACGAAATTTACGCTGGTTGCGTAAGTTTCCTTCGTGTCTTGGTGCGCGCGTTCCCGTGTGCGCGAGGGAACGCTCGAGAGCGTTCACGGCGTACGTACGCCGTTGAACGAGGGAAAACTAGAACGAGAGATCGCCGAGTTCAAGAGAGTGGGCGCGCGGCAGATATAAACACACTCATATTCAGGCGGTCTGAGTGTGTGTGTGTGTGCACGTGTAGCGTATAGTATACTTGATGAATAAATAGAGTGCACCTTAGACCACCGTTTCTCGTTACAGTTTGCTGCTGGTACACACTGCACCAAGAGCCACGGCTGTATATACATGTGTATCACGAGCGACCAAACGGTATATACAACATCCGCAAGATGCGCATTCTAGCATGAGTCAAAAGATCTCGTATGTGCACGAAAGTTTTCGCGAGTATACATACACCGTTTCATTCAAACTTTGTCACTTTGAGAGAGGATTTGAGGGACAAAAAAAACGTACATGTATCGTTTCTTTGTGTACGACGACGTCGAGGAAATCATATTGCTACAAAAGTTTGTATCGATGAAATAACAATGAAAACTTGCTTGTTTTGTTTTTTTTTTTCAAATTCATTTCAATCGCCTTTTTACAGGTCATTTCGGAGGGTAAAACTTTTTTTTTGACCGCGAGCAAACGACCGTATTGACCTCGAACGAGACCGACGGAGCCACGTCAGAGTCTCATCCCCCACTTTGCTCGATGTTTCCGGCCGATAAATTCTTAGACACCCCGTGTGAGGTTGAAATTTCATAAATTTTTAAAAAACTCACTTCCGCACATGGTGGATGTTGGCTCTGCCGGGGTAAGTGTTATCGCGAGACTGGCGCGAGGGTTCAAGATCCTCGAGCGGCGGCGATAAAATAAAAACGAGCGAGGATAAAGACACAGGAGGCGCGCGAGTATCGATCGAGCTCGAACGACTCTCGCGCTTGTATAAATGGCAACGTGCGGACAGAAGAGAAAAAGCGAAGCAAAGTGTCTGTTGATCGTCAATCACTCGACGGATATTTCGTACGGGACGCGCGTTTGCGTCCGCTGTTTTCGTCCGCGGACGGGGCAGAGTCGCGGCGGTGCATCGCGGGGCTGTGAACGAGCATTGGCCAGCCTAAAATACATCGGATCTGATCACGCGCTTCGGCGAAAAGAGTGTTTACGGGCTCTCTCCAACGTCGCGTCGTCTTCGTCATCGTTTTCGCCGCGAAAAACGCGCTCTGATCCTGCGATGAACTTGGCCCAGCAGCAGCAGCAGCAGCAGCTGTTACTCGGTTCTCGTCTTTTTTCACAACGAAGCTCGATGAGCCGAACTTTTGTCGCTGTAAAACCGCGCAGCGGGCGAAATATCGATCGTCGCTTTTCGACGGGACGAAAAGTGCCGTCGTGCGTCGTTCGATCTTTGACGCGCGCGATGACGATGTTACGACACGAGGTGGATTGAAAAAACGAGGAGAAAAAAATGGCTGGTCGGGTCTCTGTTGTTCGTAGGCGAGCGCGTGGTGCGGCGCACTCGCCGCGAATTACCGCGGCGAGCGTTGATGCATCGCGGGATGGGAAATCGTGTGAAAGTGAAAACTCTTTGGGTTTCTGCAATGAGAACGAGAGCCGCTGCTCGTCATGCGTTATCGTGCGCGGGTTTATACAATACGCGAAAGTGTGTATGAATGCATGCGCGGCGCGAATCGACAAAGTTACGAGAAATCGCGCGCATCATCGTTGAAATCGAAAGGACACTCTTGCACAGAGCGATTTGAACATACACCCAGAAAAAAATCTATTATCTTCAAATAAAACCTATTTAATTTGAATAGATTTTTTGCTTGGCTCCTGGCAGAATAGACTTTTATTCAAATTCAACATATAAATTTATTTGATTCAACTAGTGTTATTAGTGTTATTTAAAAAGTATTGGAACGAGCCTGGAGTTAGTATTGGAAGTAGTTGTATAGGATGTTATGACCCGAACGGTCTTGCAGTGGTGGGGACGGTCCAGTGACGATGAGTGAACGGAATGGTGGCCCCGCCGCTGGATGGTCTCGAACCCGGGTCCTCCCGATGAGAGCGATGAGCGCTAACCACTGCGCTACGGCTACTTATGATTTTTTTCACTCGAATCGTCTATACCTCAGTAATGCTGGACCGTCACAAGGAATTGTAGCCACCATCGTAACTACCACCGCCATAGCCTTTCGGTTATTAATAACGATGCTTGATATCAGCATTCATGCGCTATACGAAAAATATTTCTTATAGTATCATTTATATTCGTGTAATTTAGTGATCAAGTATATCTCAATGTTAAATAAATATATATGTTAGAAGCGAATACATAGGCAAATCAAATCAAATAAAAATTTATTTGATCCAACAAAAAATCTATTTAATTGTAATAAATGAAGATTGAATAGACGAATCTATTCAATCATAATAGATCTTTTCTCTGGGTGTACCGAGCGCGCACTTTTTCGAAAATAATTGCGAGACTCTGGCGATTGAGGCTTGAAACGATTCCATGCATCTGGCGAACGAAGGAAAACGACGATTTTCGTTCGAAGCTTTGAAAAATTCTCCGGCAAAATCTATAAATCGGATCGGTTTGAAATTTGTCGCGAGTATTTAGTGATATAGCCCGGAGGGACTGACCATTTTAGAATTTCGAAATTTTGAAAATTTCTTCACTCTACAAACAAATTATATTGTTTAATTAAATTATATATAGATTTATAGATTTTGCCTGAGAATTTTTCGAAATTTCGATGGGGGAGGGGGTATCCCCTTAATCGTGACGCCTTTCATGCGTGATGCCTGCGAAACTGAGCGGTGGAAATTATTGAAATTTTGAGAAAAATCATTTTTTTTCGAAATTTCAGCTACTCTTCACCCTCATTTTGGAAAAACGCCCATTTCTTTCTTCGTTTGAGGAAAATAACCGCTGCGTAAAGTAGCTGCGACAATACGCGTCAATCTATCTAAACGATTCCATCTGGCGAACGAAGAAAAACGCCGATTTTCTTTTGAAATGGAAATTATTGAAATATCGAGAAAAACATTTTTTTTTCGAAATTTCAGCTACTCTTCACCCTCATTTTGAAAAAACGCCAATTTCTTTCTTCGTTTGAGGAAAATAACCGCTGCGTAAAGCGGCTGCGACAAAACGCGTCAATCTATCTAAACGATTCCATCTGGCGAATGAAGGAAAACGCCGATTTTCTTTTGAAAAACGCTAATCGTGACGCCTTTCATGCGTGCCTCCGAAACTAAGCGGTGGAAATTATTGAAATTTTGCGAAAAACATTTTTTTTCGAAATTTCAGCTACTCTTCACCCTCATTTTGAAAAAACGCCAATTTCTTTCTTCGTTTGAGGAAAATAACCGCTGCGTAAAGCGGCTGCGACAAAACGGGTCAATCTATCTAAACGATTCCATCTGGCGAACGAAGGAAAACGCCGATTTTCTTTTGAAATGGAAATTATTAAAATTTTGCGAAAAACATTTTTTTTTTCGAAATTTCAGCTACTCTTCACCCTCATTTTGAAAAAACGCCAATTTCTTTCTTCGTTTGAGGAAAATAACCGCTGAGTAAAGTGGCTGCGACAAAACGCGTCTCTTCCGGTCGCGGGGAATGCCGCGAGGATAAACGCATGTTGTACACACTTTCGCGGTTCAACGAACTGATAGCGCTGCTGTGTGGTTGCGGCCATAATCGTATGTACAGCTAGATTATATAAAGTGTAATTACGACTTTTTGCCAACTGATAATTTTATCAGTTCGTAAAAGCGACGATTCAGGACTGCTGCCTCGTGTGTTATACAAGTTACTTATCTGCTCGAACGACACGTGAAATTTCAGCGAGAATTCGCAGCTAAATCGGAGCAATTCATCCGGCGAAAGAAACCGGAAATTATTTTCGCAAAAAAAGTCCTCACAATTTATTCCCTGGCGATTTCCAGTCTCACCTTCGTTGTACAAAATAAACCGCTCAATCGGGAGCAACTTTTTTGACGCTCGAAATTTCTCGCGTTCGTCCGGCTTTTTGCCGCGATTCCGCGTTTGCCAGCAAATGAAATTTTCTACATCCGCGCCTTTTCGGTGAAAGTACAGAAACAATCGCGTTTTCAGCGTGATATCGTCGAGTATCGCTCAAAAAAACGCGATTTACAGCACTTTCTCCAAAACGTCGCGAACCGCGCGCACGAGGACGCGAAATTGGCACGTTCGTGTCGATCGGGGGATTGCCGCAAAAAGTGGCAAAGTATGTAACACGTTGCTCTTCGGAAAATGTCTATACCAGCGGCGCAAAGTGCGGCGTGAAATTCTAACCCGTGAGACACCGCGCGCTTTGAATCCCTTCGCGCAGCAGTCGACGTCTCGTTCGTGAACGGAATATCTTAAAAAGAACAATGAGAGAAATATTTACACACCGTCGGACACCAAAAGGGTACGAGCCAAAATAAAACGCGAATTTCGCCTACCACGGCCTCGTCGATATAATTTCGCCATTTTTTCCCCCTTTTCCTTCTTATTCAGCGATAAATTTTTCAAAAAAAAAAAAAAAAAACGTGCGTAACTCGTTAATTCCGTAGGCAAAAAACCAAATTTTAGTTCCGTTATTAAAAAAAAAAAAAAAAAAAAAAAAAATTTGTCAAAAAAATGTCAAAACTGTCATCATCCGAAGTATCCTTCGCGTCAGAGGCGCGTGTACAGAGTGGCATCGCGCGTCACACCGCAGCGGGCCGTGCGAGAGCGAGTGACACCGCGCGGAGGGGGGAGGAGCGCCGAGAATAGCTTACCTTCGAACTCGCTGTCCAAAGTGACGTGGAATAATTCGTGACTCACGCGTGTTCCTGATGCGTGGCGATAATGGACCACGCGCGAACTCGCGACGTTTCATCCGCGCGAATTATGGACGAAAAACGGTTAATGCACGCGGCGCACGGCATACGCACACACGGAAAAAGAGTCGCCGCGCGAAACTTTGCCTCGTTACGAAACTCGCACCGCCGCGGTGCAATTATAAATCTGTGACTCACGCGCACGCGATCGTCGCTGCGAATCGAGCGAGGGAAACGCGGCGTGAGAGAGAACGAGCGCGGATCCGAGCTTTTATCGATATACGACGTTCGAGAGGCACGGAGATCGATAAAAGGGGGGAGGGAGGCTCGACGAGGGAGAAAAAACGACAAACGTCGAACGCAGGCTGAGAAAACTCGTCGACTAAGATTCCCGTACGGTTTTCATCGTCCCTGTCTTTCGGGTTCTCATTACCGATAATTATCGTTTCCGCTATCGCGGCCGGGATCGTCCGTGTTCGAAGCATCGGTTTGAATCATCGAAACTGTGACGAACGACGAGATGGGGAATGAGAATCAACGGGAAGAGCAGCGAGAGGCGCCGTTTACGAGAGAAAAACGCGACAAACGAGTGTATATTTTGCCTGCGCGCGTGTCGTATTACAGATGTACAGCGAGTGTGTACAGCGCGACCTCCGCGACCGGCGAGCGCGAAATTCCACTGGCGCGATTTACCGCGTAACAGTAAAATCCGTCAGCAGGCGGGTTCTCTCCGCCGGTGTCTCTGTCGTCGTCCCCGCCGCCGACCGTCACTACCGGCGTTGGCCGCGCCATTCGCGACGAGAAACCTCGACGGCTCGTGTGTATTTATCCGCGTACGACGATCCGCGAGTCGTCGCGGAACCGAACTCTCTGAGAGGTTCTCTCTTTCGCGCGAAGACGGATGGCAGTTTTGCGGAGGATCGCGGATGTGTGCGATGTACACACGTACGCTGTCGCGTTTCAAAGCTGCTGCTGCTGCTGTGCTGCTGCTGTTGACTGTGGCGCGCGGCGGAGAGTCCCGATACTTCTCTGCCGGCCATGCGCGAGAACGATATATGTGCTAGTGTAGCAGTCGGTCGTGCAAGTCGGTTAGAAACGGGTTTTGCAGAGCCCACCTCTAAAGAGAATGGGGGAGAGAGAGAGGGAGGGAGGGAGAGAAGAAAAACAAGGGAATATAAGCAAAAGACGCGCGCGAGTGTGTGTCGGAAGTCGCTGCACGAACGGGTCGTGCCCTCTGGTTTGTTTCCCCCTCTTGCGCGAATCATATCCCGCCGCAATCGTGCATCCTTCGACGACGTCCCTCTCCGCTCCTTCTGCGCCGAGCGCTCGAGGAACGACCGCGCTGTCAGCGAGACGCTGTCGTTGAGAATCGAGAAACGACGTGTACGAACCGAGAGTCCTTAGAGAGCCTCGCGCTCCGTCATTATCCGAGTCTCCACTCGCGACTGTCGCCGACCAACATGGCCGATCGCGCAATGAGCGGATCGAAGCGTTGTCGAACTAAATTTTTGTTGCTCCGCACGGAATGTCCCGTATATGTTTTAGTTGTCAAAAAAAAATGACGAGAGCCGCTCCGCCCGTGAGAACGAACGGAATTGCGGCTGAAATGATAATCCATCTTTTATTCATTCCCAATCGCGTCTCGCGCCGACTCGATCGCCGTAATCCCGACGTACACGCCAATCATACGCGTCGAGCGTCATGAGAATTTCAACAAATTGGAAAAATCAGTGCCGATGCGATTAACGCCGACCAGCGGTATATACACGCGGAATGAGACTGTGTGCGATGAGATATATACACCGGGATCGTCGGAGGTCAGGAGCCAACTTTTTCTCATAATTGATTCGCGCTCTGTGGGACTCGCGAGCGTTACTCCGCAGGCGCGACTCGAAAAACTTTGCATCGTTAATTCCCAAGGAAATCATCGCTCGTTTTATCGTCGGTATCGCGCGATATATTTCGTCACGTTGAAATTCCCATCGTCGCAACCGGAACGAACATTTTTCGCGAGTCGTAAGTTTGCATCGTTGGAACGCAACGAAAAAATGAATGATACAAAAGAAATGTTGAGCAACGTTTTCGGGCGTGTAAAAGTACGTAAATGAATTAATTAAAACACGCTGCATCGCGCAATTTTTCACAGTCGCCAAATTCACCGAATGCTCATCGGGAACATGGAAATCAAGGTAGAAGATGATGAATTGTTTTGCGGCGATTGTTTTGCGTCAACGACGTCGGGAAAGTCGGGAATATCGCGCGATCGAATTCACGTATCCACCGGATATACGGGTTATCGAGTAAATGTACTCTCGGGTCGACGTACAAGACGATAAAGCGAGGAATATTCATGCGAATTGATTCAAACGAGTATTTCCTTCCTTCTCTTCGGGGCTCGGTAAAAAAAAACAAACAAACGAAAACAGAGACCCAAAGAAAACAGTCATTCGTTCGCCAGCTCGGATCCGTTTGATTTGTTCGAACGAGCTGGTCTTTTCGGTCCTTTCTTCTTCCGCTTTTTTTTTTTTTCCTTTTTTTCCGAACAACAGTTATCGACTACCGCTTCGATGTGTTTCGTCCGAGTCACGGTTGAGGACGAGAGCGCGAAACCCGCGGAAGCCGTGGAAGAAAAAAAATGGTACATTCTAATGCCGAGCAACCGCGCGAGGGGAGCCACCTGCTGTTTCTCCAGTTCGAAATCCAAGGGCGGGAGAGACCCGTCAGCGCTTTGGCGTTAGGTAATACGCGTATAAACGCGAATATGCCGCATTTATGTGTGTGTTTCCTATATATACATATATATACGAATATACATATATTGCATATAACGCTTAGAACGTGCAAACTTTCACCGTTGAAAACAATCTTTCGCAACGTTTTTCCAACACTTTTGGCGAGTCGGGGGAATAATAAAGAATCGGACGATCACCGAATAAATATATGTAAAATTTGCGTTGTATACTTTTTACTCGAAGGTCCTTCTTCGGACAGCACTTTTCTTGTAAACATCGGTGTTTGCCGTTTCGTCATATTTCGTTGTGAAAAAATCGAGAAAAAATCGTTTGCAGAGTGACTTTCTTCGTTTTTCATGACGCTCTTCGTCGTTGGATCGGTCGAACGAGATACGCACGAGAGAGAACACACGAGAGTCAGCCTTTTTCGAAGGCTGACTCTCTTTTTATATTGAAACGGAATATGGAGGTGTTATCACCCGATACTCTCGGTGAAAGAGATACACAGGCGAGATATACCGTCTCGTCCCGTGGAATGTCTATGTACGTTTTATGTGTATCGTAATGTAATAAAGTCGGCATGAAGCATATGCAGCAGGAGCTCGTTCGTACGCGAGCAACATTGCTCGAGCGGCGGAGGAAAGAGAAAGAAGGAGAGGAGGCTGTTGGGAATCGGGTCTCACATGTTGCTCGTTCCCCTTTCGGGTCATCGCGCAACCCGAATTCTTCTCCCGTCACCCGCAGAAAAACCGCGCAATCTCAAAATTCACCGAAAAACCTGCGATTCCTCCCCTCTTTGTCCGACTCGACGAATTTTCCCATTTTCTCGTCGGAAAATCGCAAATTGCCCTTTTTTTCGGTAAATTACGATATTTTTGAAAAAAAAAATTCTTAAAAAAAAAATTCAAAACCCGGCTGCGTTTTTTGTTTCCCATATTCCGCCGATGCATTCCAGAGGACACTTTTGTTTTTTCACAGGGTTATACGAGTTGGAATTTTTACGCGATGGACCCGCGCGAGTACACTTACCGCGGTATAAACCCGATGAGATTATTCCGGTCCAATTTTAGCGCCCGAAATCCACAGCGGCAGTGTCAGCGAGTCGCGGCGAAAATAACTAACCGACTCTGCGACTTGCCAGCGCGTTCTTTGATCGCGATCGCGACACTCGGCCAATGGCGGCTATTATTTCCGACGTTTATTGTTGCAATGATGTTATGATTAGTTGTAATTGTGGTGGTCCGGTGTAGCGCAATTGTCGCGACGTCGAAATTGTGCATATTCGTTTCGCAATTTCGTAAATGTATTTTGCTTCACGAATCGTCGGAACGTGATTGAATCGCACTGTACGGTGAAAATATTGATCGACTGATAAAACGAATAGCACGGTGTGATACGTGACGAATCGCGTCGATATACGAGAGTAACGCGATACATACGAGCGACTGGTCGAAACGTCGCGCGCGATGATAACGAAGAATGCTTTTCGCGACTTTTGCATTTGTCTCAAGGCGATTGCCTCGCCGAAAGTATTTTTTTTTTCAAATCTCGTCGTTGTTGCACGATCAGAGGCAAAATTTCAACAGAATCCGTCGCTCACATTGGGAAACATCTTTTACGAAACCGATCTTTTACAATTCGGCATTTTTTATTGTCGATAATTTTGCAACCGTTCTCGAGACTCGCTCCTGCCACTTCTGAATTGTATAATTGTGAATAAATCAATTGTTATTTAATAAAAACGATACGTCCTCGAGCCTGCATCGTTTTACGTCAAATATATTTGCGGAATATTCCACCGCTGATTGTATACAAACTTTCGCATCTCGGCTGCGCTGAGTTTACCTACTTCCGGTGCGACGAGGAAATTTTCAATCAACGATTATAGAGTGGAAATGTTTGGTGTCTTTTTTTGTTCTCGATTTTGACGCTTTTTTGGCAAGCGTAGTCGCGAGAGAGGCAGGGGAGGGGGGAGAGATTAAAACGGACCGGAAGTACGAGAACGTCACTCTAGGACGGTTCTTATTTTCCTTTCCGATTCATGGGCGCACGTGTGTCTTTCACACGCTTGTTCGCCCATCGTTATACACACACACACACACACACACACGGCACGAATCTGAGATGTATCACGCAGATGCGCAGCATCCGACGCTGAACTCGCGCCAATTGCCGTATACGCGCGGGCGACAAGTCGTAATGCGCTCCAAAGAGGGAGAAAAATTGGTTTTTATTCGCAGCGATAAAGCGACGGAACCGTCTCGCGAAAAGAAAGAAGAAAAAACGTTTCTAAAACACGAGATTTTCACCACTCGTGATATTCTCGAGCGGGCGAATAATTACAGCCGATGAAAATCGTGAAAGCGTGAATTCGCGTGTAGTCGCTGGGAAAAAAGAATCAAGGCGGATCGAGTGAATCACGCCATTTATTTTTATTTCTTTTTTCAGCACCCGGCGAGGTGTAAGCGTTCGAGCCTCCTCTTGCGTACAGCAGCTTTGGAGAGTGCTTCGAGACGACGAGATTCGATCGTCGTTCGAAATGGCGCTGCGAGTGTTTCTCGACAATCGTGCGGTGTTGAGAAAATCAATTTTTCGATCGTATACGAACTGCGACGAAAAAATATTTTTTCACTGGCTCGCTGACGACCAACGGAGATGCGATCGTCGATGGAAAAAATGTTTGGTGGATCTTGCGGTGGCTCTGTACGCGGTATACGTAGCCGAATAGCGATAAATCGTTATAGAGAAAGTTGTATATATAAACGGGGTTAAATATATCGGCCGTTTGACGAATATCGTAGCGTGCTCGCTCGCGGCGCGGTGTGTTATTGTACCTGAATAAAAGTCGGCGATATCGCGAGCCCCATATACACGTGGACGTATCGATTCACCCGCGAGTTTCGCACGGCGCGTTCAATCTCCGCCTCCCGGTGCAAAACTGCACTGCAGCCCTGCGGAGCGGACACACCGCGGACACGGACACGGACACTCGTTTTACCGTACACACGCGCGCTCCTTCGCGATCCCTCGCTGTATGATTAATATAACAGCATAGTTTGACTCGCGGTGACGAGGGAGTGTGCGCGCAATGGCCTTAAAAGCACATACACGCGTTTGTGTGATATATATATATGTTTGTATACATATACATTAGGGTGTCCGTTATTTCTCAAGCTGAATCATTCCCTCTCGGAGTGGAAACAATGGCGGAAGAAAACACTCGAAACACGGATAATCGACGTTACTCCTCCGCTTTTGCCACTCGCGATCGATGCGGGACTCTTTTACGATTTTGAAGTTTGCATCGTTGCGATCCGACGACGGATCGCAAAATGCTTTTCAGCGATTTTTCGAAATTATCACCACTCGTGAGGAAAAAAAAGATTTTTCCGAGATTCTCCATTGCGTTTTCGTTCTTTTTCCCTCGCGACTTGCGAGAATTGCTCTAATTTGGCAAATTGCATGGGCAAAGTTCGAAAACATTTTGGCTTTTTTTTCCGCCACATCGCGATTCCTCGGTGTAGCTGCTGGCACCCTAACAAGTGCATATGTTCATGTTGGTGCAAACATGCGCGCTAAACTTTGCTGGTGCCGCATGCGAGTGACTCGACGTGGTGTAAAAGAGGGAAAAAACGAAGGCAGGCGAGAGGAGGAGCGCAAAAGTCGAGGCAACCCTTTCCGCGCGCACTATGACCTACATTCCCTTCCAGGCGCGTTTCGTATATCCGCGTTTCGGAGGCGTCGCGCGCGCGCTCGCGATTCTCCTTTAAATCCTCTCTCTACACTCGGCATACACGTACACACGCGGTGTTTTGCGTCTATACTTTTTCGCGCGCGCGCGCGCGCGCGCGCGTGTGTGTGTGTGTGTGTGTGCGCGCGCGTGTGTGTGTGTGTGTGTGTGTGTGTACAACCATCTCGTACTCGACGTACACGTACACGTACACGACAATCGTACGGTATAGGAGCGAGAGCCAATACAGCGGAATCGCAGGGAGAAAGGCACTGTGCACCACCACCTTTGACGCCAAGGCCTGCACGCTCGATTCTTTTCCACCCACGCGCGCGCGCACGTGTGTGCGAGCGAGTTGGGTTTCGAAAATGATTGAAAAAATGTTTGGAAGCTTCCAGGGCCGAGAACTATTTACCTGCCGATGAAGGAGGATTTCCAACGTCATTCTCCCACTATTTTGACCCCCAGGAACGCCCTTGACCGTCGGCGTATCATTTTATCACTGATTTGAGAAAAGTACAAGTTTGAAAATTATTTTGAAAATGTTTGGAAGCTTCCGGGACCGCGAACTATTTACCCGGCGATGAGGGAGGATTTCCAACGTCATTCTCCCACTATTTTGAGCCCAGGAACGCCCTTGACCGTCGGGGTATCATTTTATCATTGATTTGAGAAAAGTGCAGGTTTGAAAATTATTTTGAAAATTTTTGGATGCTTCCGGGACCGAGAACTCTTTACCTAGAGATAAGAGAGGATTCCCAACGTCATTCTCCCACTATTTTGACCCCAGGAACGCCCTTGACCGTCGGCGTATCATTTTATCACTGATTTGAGAAAAGTGCAGGTTTGAAAATTGTTTTGAAAATGTTTGGAAGCTTCCGGGACCGCGAACTATTTACCCGGCGATGAGGGAGGATTCCCAACGTCATTCTCCCACGATTTTGACCCCAGGAACGCCCGTGACCGTAGGCCTATCATTTTATCATTGATTTGAGAAAAGTGCAGGTTTGAAAATTATTTTGAAAATTTTTGGATGCTTCCGGGACCGAGAACTATTTACCCGGCGATGAGGGAGGATTCCCAACGTCATTCTCCCACTATTTTGACCCCCAGGAACGCCCTTGACCGTCGGCGTATCATTTTATCACTGATTTGAGAAAAGTGCAAGTTTGAAAATTATTTTGAAAATTTTTGGATGCTTCCGGGACCGAGAACTCTTTACCCGGCGATGAGGCAGGATTTCCAACGTCATTCTCCCACTATTTTGACCCCCAGGAACGCCCTTGACCGTCGGCGTATCATTTTATCACTGATTTGAGAAAAGTGCAAGTTTGAAAATTATTTTGAAAATTTTTGGATGCTTCCGGGACCGAGAACTCTTTACCCGGCGATGAGGGAGGATTCCCAACGTCATTCTCCCACTATTTTGACCCCCAGGAACGCCCTTGACCGTCGGCGTATCATTTTATCACTGATTTGAGAAAAGTGCAAGTTTGAAAATTATTTTGAAAATTTTTGGATGCTTCCGGGACCGAGAACTATTTACCCGACGATGAGAGAGGATTCCCAAGACCATTTGTTCAACGCGGCGATCAAGGTCCTCGGAGTTTCGAGGGGGAAGAAACTTTGCGAACGAACGCTCGCGTATACTCGAATCCGTAGCGATTTTGACCTAGACTCGACGCTCGAAACTCGCGGCATGACGCGTATATGCATACTCTTATACACCCGCGCGAAAACTTTTCGCTGCTCGGTGTCTCGCGGCTTTTGTCACGTTTCAATCCAAAGTGCTTGCATTCTTTCGACAAGCACGTGCAATTAAAGCAAGAACAATATAGAAGCGCTATATATAATGTAGAGTTTTTTTTTTTTTAAAGAAACAGGCATCTCAGGCTTCTCGACATTTTCGCGTTACTTCCGCTACGTACATGTCCCTGTAAATTCAGCCGATTTTCGAGACCCGAATTTTTCCCCTCACCTCCGAGTTCCGGACATGTGTTATATAATATAATAATACATATAAATTTTTTTTTGAAATTCACACATATTACGTTATTGGTGTAACCTTCAACGCTTGTGCCACTGGTGGTACCCGTGCCGTCGCGAGACCACCAACACCTTGAGAATATACGCGATTGTAAATGACGAGTCATTAATGATTCTCGTATAAACAGCTGACTCGTCATATTCGCGATTAAAACTGGAGAAATCTGGCTGCGTGCGGGCGAGTCCGATGCGTGCACGATCGAGATCGTGCACGTACGAGCGCGTTGTATTTGCGCGGCAACACAGCAGCATCGACGACGATGACGCTGTCTCGGTCGTTGCTCGTTGCGCAATAGCATGACGCGTACACAGGACGATCGAGGAAAGAAAGAGAGCGCGATTGGATATATATACACAAGAGGCGCAGAGGGAGGCTGCAGGTTTCATTTGATCGAGGTCGTGCTCCACTGAAAGATTCGGAACTCATCCGCTGCTGCTGCTGCTGCTGGCAGGACTACGCGCGCGCCGGCAGCGCCACTTTCGATCAACGACGCCAACCACAGACTCTTTGTCTCTCTCGCGTGGTCCATCTCATCTCGTTGTATCGGCCGGTGCGTCGAGTCTATACGCGCATCTCCCGCGCCTTTTGTACCAGCGTGATTCACTCGTCGAATTCCACCGCTGTATACATCCATCTCCCTTCTCAACATTGATTAAACCGTTTATCGGAGCATCTTCGCAACGCCACTCGCGAAAACTCGAGTCTCTTCCGGACTTTGTTGCGGTTTTTTTTTTTTATAATCATCGATTCATCTCCGATAAAAATGAGAAGCGAGATTCATCGTTTCTCAAAGTTTTGACCAGGAGAGTAGATAAATAGACGGAAAAAATGAGTGTTTAATTGTTTCTCAGCGATGGGTGTCTCTCTCTCTCTCTCTTCGCGTTTTCTATTTTTTCCGGTCCACGAAGCGGAAATATAATCTTTCTCTCTCTTCTCGCTCGCCCCTCGGTCGATGTACACCGGCGACACGGACCGCGAATTCGACGTCTCTCGTCGGTCGCGCGCGTACAAGCGGAGAGGACGACGACACCGCGACAGCAGCGTGACGATAATACACGAGAGCCGTCGTATTGTTCTCGCAGCGTTCGTCGTCGCGAATTGCAAACTACACGTGCACCTTCCGGCGTCGTCGATAAATCATGGAAAATCACATTTTCGAAGATAATTCATCGATTGAAAAACTTTAAGGTAGTTCTATCGTTTTATCGTTTTCTTAAGATTTTGTTGAAAATTTGAATACGTATTCTTTGATGTCATATATACGTGTGTAATAAATTTTGGAAGGTTTTACCACGTGGAAGTTGAGATATTTATTGGTAAAAATCACAATTTTCGGTAGTCTCTCGTAAGAGCGCGTGTTAAAAGTTGCATTTTCATCAATGAATATCTCGGCTTCTACGTGGTGAAGCCTTCTAAAACTTTGCATACATTTTTATGCAACATCAAAGAAGATTTCTTGAGTTTTCCAAAAAAATCTTGAGAAAATTTTTTTCGCAATTTTTGTAATTATAGAGCAAGCACATATCACCTGGGATGACCGTGAATTTGGAGTATGCTGTTCTTTAGTCGATTTGCAACAACTTTTCTTATTTAACCGAAGCCCGCGAACCATTTTGTATGTGAGAAAAACTGCAAAACAATTTCTCGATTTGAATCTAACGATAGAACTACCTTAAATAAAAAAAACAGAATTCCCGAGTGGAATTAAGGCCATGGGGGATACCCCCTCCCCTATCGAAATTTCGAAAGATTCTCGGGCGAAATCTATCAATCGGATCGATTTGAAATTTTTTGTGAGTATTTAGTGACACAACACGGAGGGAATGACCATTTCACAATTTTGAAATTTTGCAAACAAATTTTTTTGTTGAGTGAAGTAATTTTCAATTCAAAATTTCGAAATTCTAAAATCGTCAGTCCCTCCGGGCTATATCACTAAATATACTCGCGACAAATTTTAAACCGATCCGATTTATAGATTTTGCCGGAGAATTTTTCTGAGCTTCGATTTACGGATGTAACACATCGCCTTAATTCTTGGAGCAACTTTGAGAAACTAGACGGCGTTGATTGTTGATGATTTTTGAATTTTCACTCGAGTATGAATAATCGACGCAACGATGGATGAATAAATATCGAACAAAGAGCGAATGTGACGCGATCGCTCGCGTATTTATCAAACGAGAGCGCGTACCCGGCGCGTCAGCTGACGCGCTCTTCGATCGAGGCACGTGAGATTCTCCTCCGCGTTTTATCACCGTGGCGTTTAATCAAGTTTCGGAAAAAAATATTTTTTTTTAAACGCTAATCGTACCGAAAGATTCAAAGTTTGATCCCACGACTTTTTCTCACTTCTCTCTCGTGTATTTAAAAAAAAATCGCCCAAATTTATTCCGAATATCTCCCTGACTCGTCCGGTTATCGAAAGTAAAATGATTTTCAAGTTTGCACCGTTGGAATCCAACGGAACACGTGACAAACTTGCTTTTTCATTTCCAATATATCGTACGACTTCCTAAATACATATTTCGTCAATTTTTCGAAAGACGCAAGATATGATGAAAATTGCGGAAAATTCGACGTGAAAAACTTTGAGACGCAGTCGCTCGCGTATTTATAAAACGAGAGCGCGTACCCGGCGCGTCAGCTGACGCGCTCTTCGATCGAGGCACGTGAGATTCTCCTCCGCGTTTTATCACCGTGGCATTTAATCAAGTTTCGGAAAAAAACATTTTTTTTTAAACGCGAATCGTACCGAAAGATTCAAAGTTTGATCCCACGACTTTTTCTCACTTCTCTCTCGTGTATTTAAAAAAAAATCGCCCAAATTTATTCCGAATATCTCCTTGACTCATGCGATTATCGAAAGTAAAATGATTTTGACAAGCTTGCTTTTTTATTCCTAATACCGTACGACTTTTTCGAAAGACGCAAGATATCATGCAAATTGCGGAAAATTCGACGTGAAAAACTTGGAGATCGCGAGGTAAATTACATCGGTATTAAGTGTCCAGACTCCCTGCAGTGTGGGTACTCGAATTTTAGACACCGTGAACGATTTTGGTGGTAAAAAAAATAATCGTGAATCGAAATTCTTATAAACAGAATTTCCCGTTTGACAAAAAAAAAAGGAGCAACAAGAACTTGAAATAAAACCGGAAAGCATATCCGGAAGTGGAAAAACCGTTTGTTTCTCTTTACGAATAGGCATTTCGTACGGATAAACCGTTTCACCGCTTGTCCGCTTTACGATACACTTTGCGCTCTCGTGTAGCGCGTCTCGGATTCGCGCGTCCGACTCTCTTTGTGGCGCCACCGCCGGAGCATATCGAGCAATCCGTTTTATTTCCATTTCCCCGTTGAGATTCGAATCGCGCGCCTTATCCAGCGAGATTCTTCCGCCTCGATACGCGTCCCTCAAATATTTTTTTTGCATCGACAAAAGGGACGAAAAAAAAAAGAGACGCGAGTTTGACGGAAATTTTGTTTGCCCGCTCGCTCGATCGTCGCGCGAACCCGCTGCGCTCGGAGGAGAATTTTCACGGTTCGCGTGATTATTACGAAGCTACAAGGGAAACGGGAACATGTTGTGCGATCGCGTGGCCATGACGGATATGCTCGATGCAATAAGCGGCGTATCGTATACAGAAGTGAAATCACGGTGGAACTCGTTTCGATCTATCGCGACCGCAATCTTGGTGAAAAAAAAGCATCCAAAAAACGCACGACGAGCGTACAAGAACGAAAAGTACGCGGGAATCGAAAAAATGAAAACAAGTCCGCGTTTACGTAATCGACGACGGGCTGAAGAGCATCGTTTGATAACCTCTTGTTTGAAAACAAAAAACAACGATTGAAAAATTGATCAAAAAAGCGTTTTTTTTTTTCAAAAATCGACTTAAATTTTTTATTTTATTTTTCTATCTATTTTACGCGGTAATCGAAAAAATGAAAACAAATCCGCGTTTACGTAATCGACGACGGACTGAAGAGCATCTTTTGATAACCTCTTGTTTGAAAACAAAAAACAACGATTGAAAAATTGATCAAAAAAGCGTTTTTTTTTTCAAAAATCGACTTAAATTTTTTATTTTATTTTTCTATCTATTTTACGCGGTAATCGAAAAAATGAAAACAAATCCGCGTTTACGTAATCGACGACGGACTGAAGAGCATCGTTTGATAACCTCTTGTTTGAAAACAAAAAACAACGATTGAAAAATTGATCAAAAAAGCGTTTTTTTTTTCAAAAATCGACTTAAATTTTTTATTTTATTTTTCTATCTATTTTACGCGGTAATCGAAAAAATGAAAACAAATCCGCGTTTACGTAATCGACGACGGACTGAAGAGCATCGTTTGATAACCTCTTGTTTGAAAACAAAAAACAACGATTGAAAAATTGATCAAAAAAGCGTTTTTTTTTTTCAAAAATCGACTTAAATTTTTTATTTTATTTTTCTATCTATTTTACGCGGTAATCGAAAAAATGAAAACAAATCCGCGTTTACGTAATCGACGACGGACTGAAGAGCATCGTTTGATAACCGCTTGTTTGAAAACAAAAAACAACGATTGAAAAATTGATCGAGAATGCGTTTTTTTTCTCAAAAATCGACTTGAATTGTTTTTTTTTTTTTTTAAATCTATTTTACGCGGGAATCGAAAAAATGAAAACAAGTCCGCGTTTACGTAATCGACGACGGACTGAAGAGCATCGTTTGATAACCGCTTGTTTGAAAACAAAAAACGATTGAAAAATTGATCGAGAATGCGTTTTTTTTCTCAAAAATCGACTTAAATTGTTTTTTTTTTTTTTAAATCTATTTTACGCGGGAATCGAAAAAATGAAAACAAGTCCGCGTTTACGTAATCGACGACGGACTGAAGAGCATCGTTTGATAACCGCTTGTTTGAAAACAAAAAACAACGATTGAAAAATTGATCGAGAATGCGTTTTTTTTCTCAAAAATCGACTTAAATTTATTTTTTTTTTCGAGAAATAACGTACGTTTTCGGAAAAAGTACGGCGAATATCCCCGAGCGTTTGGCGCGTATTTTGGGAAGTACGCGGATGAAATCACACGAGCGCGAGATGATCGATTTTTCCCAAAGCGTCAGAGCTCTTTCGCGCGAGAGTTTTCCCTTGTTTTTTTTTCCTCTTTTTCGCTCATCTCGCTTTCATCTTCGGCGGCTTTCGCTCAAACGTTGTTCTATACGCCATGTCCCTGTAGGTTCTTCGCGTTTGGTCGTCATGGCGACGGCCTAGATTCTAGTCACGCGGGGTCGAACCGATCCTTGCCAAGGGTGGAAGATGAATTAATGAGCGAGAGAGGGGGGAGAAGGCCGCTTGCTGGGCAAACACGTTCAAAAGCTTTCGGAAAAAAGCTGGGAGGATTCGCGATCGTACCCTCGATTTTCTACGTAATTCAATCCGTCAAAATGCGCTAACTGTCAAATTCAAGCAAAAACAAAACACACGCATGGGAAAGCGAAAGGTCGCATTTTCTTTCTTTTTTTTTTCAATTTCGAAAAATTGCTCAAAAATATATTTGGCAAATCGTGGATTATTAACGATAGTAAAAATCGCACATAAAATCGGGAAATTTTTCGGTAAATCCTTCAGTTTCAGTTTCAGTTTCCGGAGGACGAAAACCCCATGGTATGGAAGATGAGCTTTTATTTTCGTTCGGGGTCCGGATGCTGCTGATTTCGCGCGCGCTTGACGTATCGCCTTTCAGGCGCATCATTGGTCCCTCGCGATCCATTTTGCCCCTTCATACCGCACAGCCAGGCTCTTATCTCAAAGAGCTTCTGAAATGTTATCTTCAATCTCCATCATCTGGTCCAGTCTCGGATTTCCGTCAATTTATCAATCTTTCTCCCAAACGTCATTTTCTCTCTTCGATATCCACCCCTCCTCCATTGCTTCCCACTGAAGCTGACTTGTTGTTTTTTTTCTCTCCTTTTTTCCATCCTTTTTTCCATCACCCGCTGCATTGTTCCAGGAGTTTCCGCGCGACGTGGCGCGCATCCAGCCCCGCCGGGAAATGCACACGCGAGCACACACGCGCCGGTCTCGGTCGGAGTAACTAAACCCGGAAACGCTGGAGCGGAGACCAGAGACCACATCGCGCGGGCTCCGCAGCGCCACACTCACCGTCGGATTGCGGTGAAAAAAAAAACATTGGTGAAAAAAACAAAAAAACATTTTATCCCCGCACAATTCCGCGACTACGATTTTGGAAGTATCCTTTGTTTTGTGAAAAATAGTGCAAAAAAACTGTCGCTCTTTATCACCTTCCGGCCGACTGAGGTTGCGGCAAGCCTGCTCGCGGAAGCGCGGTGAGCGACACAAAGGAAAGTCCACTCGCGCTCTCCGTGTGTCACCGGCCACCGATAACAGAGTTTCGACGAAGATTACTGGGATACTATACATTTACTTCGAATTTCAAAATAATCAGTCTGAAAAATGGCGAAAAACTCAAATTTTCGTCGAAATTCCACGTCATTCGCGATCTTCAAGTTTCCCTCGTTGGAATCCAAAGCGAAACGTGAACTTTTTTTTCACCCGCAATAATCTACGGTTCGCTGAATATTTTTCATCGATTTTTTCAAAGTTTCGAGAACCGTTGGAGAGAAGAAAGAAAATGTGAGAAAAATTCCGAACCAGTAATCGCGAAAAATTGCCGATCGATAATCAGAGGACGGGATTATGTACTCGTACGGCTTGTACGCCGCTCTGTTTCGCCCTTAAGATAAGGGTGAAAAAGTCGGTGCGTAATTAATCTTGATTCTCCGGAAAAAATCTCCTCGAAAGAGCGATGTCTGATAAAAAGTTGCGAGCAAAGACGAGATAAATCTTTGTACACGTTCGATTCCGGATATCGAAGGTTATCCCGAGGTCAAATCGAGATAAAACTTTTGTCCAAACAATGTCAGGCTGTGCCTCGCTTATTTTGTCGCTCTTTTCATATTTTTTTCTTTCCCGTCCCTCGAAAATATCTCGATATCCGCCGCGTCTTTATCGCGTTATACAACGTTACAACATTGCGCGCAATCGATACGTCGTACGCTTTCATATATGTAGGTTCTGTAATAACAGCGACGATCGCGTGTACACGCGCGCTCAAACTTTTTCGCTGCTCTTGAAACATGTATACCTTCATTACGTATCGATGTACAGCCAAGCGAGGGCTACACCTTAATCCTCAAGGCGGATCGATGAAACGGAGCTCGAAAAACGCGTATTTTCGCAAGATTTTCAAGCTCGCGTACGTTCCATTCCCACGCGAATAATATCGTAAAATGTAGCATAATATTTTTCAGCAATTTTTGGAAACGACGACGGTCGACGGTGAGATGCGAGGAAAATTAACAAAAAAAAAGGGGTCAATATCAAAGATTGTATCGTCTTTTTTGTCCTCAAACGTTATCGACGATCTACCGTGCTGAAATCACGTTTTCTTTTTTTTCTTTATTTACCAAACTTTCTTCGACTCTCTGTGCAACCTACGTGGGACCTCGATGATTCCAGCGCTGGGGAAAAAATCGGACGCGCCGCACCGAGACGCGGACGGAAAAGAGGCGAGTCATCGCGCGAGAATTTCGTGTTGGTTTTTTTTTCATCTTCGAGTTACGAGAGGGCCCATACGGAGAGGAATTCGAGAAGAGCGGAATCGGTATAGAAACAACGAATAAATCGCGAAAATTCCTGCTCACCAGCGGTGGCCCGATCGAGCATTAGTCACGAAAATTCTCGCGAGGAACGTAACGAAAAGTCGACTCTGCCGTCTGAATTCACCTTCGAGCCTCTCCGCAGCAGGTCTGACGTTCGCATGACCTTCAATTCTGCGTCTTTCGAGTCCAACCCAAAGCGTACGACAAACTTTTATTTTCTCCCCTAAATTCGACGATTCGCCAAATATATTTCGTCAATTTTTTCAAAATTACGACACTCGTGAAAAAAAGACGGAAAATGAATATTATAGAGGCAAAATTCCATAAATTTCAGTGTTAAAAATCGAGAAAAATTCACTTTTCTTTCGAGGAGTCCTCGGAGATGACGTAGTCACTTTTTTCTCGCGCGTGTAACGCAACGTGGCTGCGATTCGCTTCGATTCCGTTCCCTTTCGTCTTATTTTCGCTCCGCACATCCGCCGAGCGTATACAAAGGTGACGAGGCGCGCGTGAAGTTACGTCGTGAAAAGCGAAAAAAAAACCTCGAGAAAAAAAAACGTTCCGGAAGTGCAATGCGAAAAAAAGCGAATAATTTTTTCGAATTCCCGTATCAGGTCGAACTCTCTCGTCGGGCGAGACACACGCGCGCCATACGGTGCTTATCTCATCGCCATTTAGATTAGATATCGTTGGCAACGTCGATCGCAAGGTGGATTAAAAAGTTGAAGTTGTACTTGCATCGACGAGTTTCCGGAAAAAAAAAACTCTATCGATATTTCTTGATTTTTCGTATTCCAACCTGCACGAGACTCGCAAAATAGGCATTTCCGGCGGACAGAGATTCCGTTCCTTTCGAAATTTCGTCAACGAGTCGCTTGCAGGACGCCATTTTTTCCTGCAAACTGGGAGATAACGCGAGTATAATTCTACTCCGCGTCGTGCTTCCGGGTAAACCTTCTCCATCCTCATTACTCCATCACAGGCGAAAAAAAAAAAAAAAAACCAAAAAAGTCTCAAATCCAACATTGATCCACTCGAAAACGGTGGAATTTTTTTTTTCCTTCGTGCCACGTCAAAAAATCCGATTTCCGGGATGGCTGCCAAGGACGCGATGGTACAGCCATAAATAGCGAAAATAAAAGTCGAAATTTTTCCTGCCAAGAAAATTCATCTCCGTTTGTCACTCTGGACGTGTAAAAAAAAACACTATGAAATATGTTTATCGAGAACGAGAGGCTGTGAGAGTTATTTTTAGCTCTCCGAGTGGCAATTTTGCGCGACGGTGCGTTTAATTCCGCGTATGGAGTAAAAAAGCCATGAGAAATACGGTCTCGTTCTTCGACGCGATTTTGCGCACAATACGAACGGCGTTCGAACGATCCTCGATTAATTTTGATTCGTCAATCAGCTTCTGCTCCTTTAACTGCGTGTGCTGGCGCGATATGTGGCGCACAAAGTACGAGAGCCTGTGGTATCGCATCGAGAGGCTTTTCCGCGATATTAACGCTAATTGGACACGGTGCCAAGCGCGAGACGAGCGCAGCATCTCTCGAGGATGCATACGCGAGAGGAAAAGACGGAGAGAGACCTAATCGCAGAGTCCCATCGACCCAGATCTTGCGGAGTACACACTGTGTGACACGAGGGGAAAAAAGACTACTAAAATACATGGATCTGCGTACGTTTTTATGTATGCACGCGACAGAAAAGTGCAGCAGTATCGAGCAACGCTGAACGCGATCGTAAAATATGCAATTACGAAGAGCGGAGTGTATATTACACGAGCGATGAAGAATCATCAGAGAGATCAAACGCGCGATATCATTCATCATTTTTCTTTTCACGTTGAGAAAAATAAATCGTCGTTGTCGACGTCGGCGGAAACAAATTCTCACCGATTTTTCCCCCACTCTTTGCGAACGATTCTCAAAAGCTCGACGCGGAAAAAGTCGCATAAAATTTTTCGAAATTGCCAGTTTTGCGAAGGAAAACGTCAACGTTACTGTCATCGCTGTTGTTTCGATGCTTAATTACGGCTCGAAACATCGCCTGCTAAACGCGTATGGTAATTTTATGTTAAAATTGTTGTCGTTGTTATTATGATTGTTATAAAAAGTCTTTCGTACACTTATTATGGAAATTAGTCACACCCATTTTGCGCGCGGTCTTACGTATGCTCATTTACGTAATGAACGCGTAAAAGGCTAATAATAATGAATCGCGCGAGCAAACGACGCGGCGGTTAAAATTTATCGGAAAAGGCTCGTGCGACGAAATTCGTATATACGCTCGTCGTAAAGTTTCGACTTTGAGAATTTCGACGTCGTCATTTTTTCAAAATGTCCAAGAAAATTTGCGGAATTTTGAAATTTGTAGGAAAATATGCGTGATTTACGAAAAATAATAATCGAGGTAAATGCCGCAAGAGTGCTGAAGGAGGAAAGCAGGAGGGAAGCGACGATAGAGAGAGAGGGAAACATTTAGCTAAATTAAAAAAGAAGATTCTCTCCCCTTCTTTTCTCTCGCTGTAATAATCCGGCTGGTTGGTATCTTTCGCTGGATTTTACTGCACGATGCTCGTGTCTCTTCGAGTCGTGTCTCGCCAGGTCGGAAACGGAACGTGGGAGGTATACGTATATAAGAGGGAGGTCGGATAGTTTCCTGCTTCGTGCTGCGAGCCGATGTATACTCTATTATACGCTGGTACACGGGCTAAAAGTTTCGCCAAACGTCAAAACACGCTGGCAACACGCGGCGGGACGATCAATCGATCGCGACGACCGCGCGTTCGACTCTCGCTTTGTTCGCAGGGCGAACGCACGAACGTAAACATCTGCGGAAAGTTGGCGCTCGTCGCGACATCTTTTTCTCTATTTATTTACGTCGGTGGATGCGGATGCGGACTCCACTCGGCGAGAGACAATTCCGGCAATGTTCACGACCGTGCAAAATCGAGGTCGAATCGCGATGTAAATTCGCAACGCGAAAATCTTTCTTCTTTTGTCCAAAAGAAAGATATATACGCGCAAAAACGTCTCTTTTCGCGTGTGCATATCGTCGGTTCCTCAACTCGGACGAAACGAAAGAAAAGGCTGCTCGTTGTTGCACATTTTGGCACGATTTTGATCGTGATATCTTTGGCTACTTTTCAGCGATCTTTCGAAACTTCGACACTCGTGAAAAACGGGAAAATTCGATCTTCCGACGAGGCCCGACGAACTCGAAGATCGTATTTTATCGATGTGAAATAACGTGTGAATAACGAAACGATCGCGAGGGCGACTATTATTATTATCATCATCATACCCATGCAGGCGATGTGTTAATCGTCGTGGCCAACTTTGCCAGTGGATATTACCGCTACACCCGCGAGCTTAGCTCCGCTCTACGCCCGGCGATGATGGCTTAATTCACGGCACGCACCGCGCAAGAGCCAACGTTCGAATAATAAAACAAACAATAAAAATAAAAATAACGAGACCCGATTTCACAGGCCAACAGTGTGGGCTCTCCGTTGAGTCACGTTTCACGCACCGGAGAGCTCAAGTAGCACTTAATCTCTCTCTCTCTCTCCTATGGAACAAGGCGATAGAGGACTCGCGCGACGAGACTCGCGGAACTCGATGATTTTTGCTGCTGGCCCCGCTGTACCATCCGCTGTATATCAGGCATCGCAATTGATGCGATTCGTTCGAAATACACGTACGATCTTTATATACATTCTTTCAACGCTCATCTTCTCATCTCAATCGTCGAAAACGTGACAAACATCCGATGGAAACCCGTCCGACGCCTGTGAAAAAATCAAAATGCGACAATGCACTTTGACTTTTTTTCATTTCGTTGTTTCACACCGGATGTTATTACGCGGTACGGATTTCACGGTAGACCGGACATTTTTGTGTTTCGTCTTAATGGGGTTATTCTTCCGTACAGGTATACAGTTGCAAGTGTCGTTTTCTTTTTTTTTACGATTGTACGATTTTTCGTCTACTTTTGAACCGAAATGTACGACTGTGAAAATGGAGGGGAAATTTTGAATGAATTCTGAATTTGAGGTCGTGTGAATTTTCGTTTCTCCTCTTTCGTCGGCGATTCTATCGATTTTTCTTGACGAACCTGAGATGTAGGACTTGGCACAGGTGATGTAACCGCACATCTGGCAGACTTTTGTCCACAGGGTCTTGAGAATCTCCGAGTTGTACATCTGGCCACTGTCGCCAGCGTTCGGGATTTCCGGATTTTTCATTCGTAAAACGAAAATTCGACGAAAACGAGCGGAAACGGTTTTTTGTTTTGTTTTTTTTTCAAAATTCTCAATCGACACCGTGATCACACCCGCGAGGAGAAAAACAGAGGTGTCACGGAGGAGATTTTGACGTTCGAGGAGCAAAAAAACACTGAAAAATTTCACGATATTTTCATCTCTTCCGAACCGCGATTTTTCTCGTCACCTCTGTTTTTTTTATCTTCTCTCGAGATCGTCGAGGACCTCGCGAGTTCTCCCATTGTATTTTCCGCTCTTCCGAGTTGCCGCGCAAAAATGGCACACATCGTCAGTGTCGTTCCAGCGGGGGATGGACCGCGGCGACGAGAGTCGAGCGGGACGACAGCTGGACATCGTCACCGCGATGATATTTCGCATTGCATTGATTTTGCACGCGCTGTACGCTTTTTCTTCTTCAACCGCGAAAGTATCTCGCGAAATTTCGTTTTCACCGCGTTTTCGCGCGTATATATATTATTTATTATGCGGTATATCGGAGAACGCGCGTAAATAAGTATCCGTATGGTAATGTAAACACAGGTCCTTTTGTCGTATTTCGTGAGAATTTTTCAATCTTTCATTCCGCGATCGATCGCCACGCGCGTTTTACCGGTTACGCGGGGCGACAACGACTCGGCCGGACTTTTATTTCGACGCGGGACGAAAGGAAAGCGATCCACCCATGTGCGTGCGGAGGAGAGCGATGCGCGCGCGCGACACACGCGGTATGGAAGAAACCGCGATGCCGCGTGTCTCCACGCGTGACTGACCAACTCGCGACTGACGCGAAGGGGACCGCGCGCGATCGGGCGAACGGCCAACGACGACTGGCCGCGTCTGACGCAACCCGTCGAATATTCCACACATCTATACAGCACACTTTGGGAAGAATTCAAGTTTCACATACGTATACGCGTGTGCATATCATAAACAGAGTCATACTCGACGCACGAATAATATGCATTTACGAACGTTAGGGTGTCGGTTACGATGAAAAACCGATTTTTTTTTGCTTCTAAAAGGATTTGGCAAATGGCGGAATATCAACGATGAAAAATAGTTTACGCTCCTGTCGTATTTAGTTTATCGAATTTTTGCACTTTTTTTTATTCTCGAAGCCTCGATCGGCTTCGACCGCAGAGTCGCGATTTTTCCCCGCGCGATCTCGTCCTCGGAGCCATCTCATCTCGTACACGACGACGGCGCTCGTTTACCTCGATGCCATTTGCTCGAAATACCGACTGAACGTCGTTGGTCTTGACGACGACGACGATGATGAAAAAAAAGGTGCCTCGAGCACGTGTGTTTAATGCCCACGCGCCATCTTCGATCCGCCGTTAATCACGCCGAGCCAACGCGACGCATTATCAAAGTCCCTCTTTTTTCCTGCTCTTCCTGTCGCGTAAAAAAACAGCCGACTTGTGTGCTAGTCCGTCCAAGAGGGGAAAAAAAAAAACCCACCTAGTTATCGCGTAAACGAGCTCCACTCGCGCGCGCGCAAAGTACGTTTTTGACCTCGCTTCGAAACTAGGCGGTAGAAAGTGAAAATTGAACACGAGGGCGTCTATTAATATTTAAATGGCGCGATAAAAGTCTGTATTGTACAATATCAACGTCGAAATTTGACCAAAACGAGAGTCTCGAATTTTTCGTCGCTCGTTGCGGGCTTCGATGATAAAATAATCGTTTTATACATCTTTATATATACGCGGCTGTGGGAAATTCGAACAACGTCGCGAGGAAATAAGGCGCGTAAAAATGTTCTCGACTCCTGATGTGGGATTTCGGTCGAAATGAAAAAACGAGTGAAAAATGTGTTTCATTGAATGTTTCTCTTTTTTCTACCTTCGTTCACAAGTTTATCGCGTCTCGGCGCACAGGAGCATATTATCTCGGTGCCTGCTGTGGGAATTTCGTTTCTTATTCATACGCGCGCGTTTTGCCTTGGCTGCGCGAGCGTCCTCCGCTCAAAAGCGTGGGAGACAGAGATACAATTCTGTACGGCCAGAGAGCGCGATCTCAAAAGCACCGTAAAGAATCGTGGGTGTACCCCGTGTACCGACTGCTGCGTGTACACACACATGTACCTATGGACGAATATGGCGTACATGCGCTATTTGCAACATGCAAATATATGCCGTCGTGCGGAAAAACTAATCGCCGGAACAAAGAACGCGATTCGTCTTAATGACACACGTCGGAGATACCGCGGAGTGGTAATTTCGTTGTGGAAAAAAGGCCTCGTCATAGAGGGTTCTTGCGGTACGAAATACGCGGTTTTTTTCGTTTTTCTTACCAAAATTTTGGTAATTTGCTCACTCGAAATTCTCGCGTATTTCGGTTACCACCGGGTTCGCGCGAGAGAATTAACTCCGAAGGATATTTTGAAAATTATGCAACAATGGAATCAGGTTACGTAGCGGGAGGTTTTTTCGTTCAATTTTAAATCGGCGAGCGCGACTGCCGTTTTTTCTTTTCTTTTCATCGCACAATGACCGATATACGAATAGCCAGCGAGTGCGCTACTCTTTTCGTACGATACTCCGTTACGTTAATGAGCCTGTGTTTTTAAATGAAAATACGATGTAGCGCCATATTGGCACAATGCTGCAAGTCGGCGCGCCGATCGACTATAACTGTAAAGCGAGCCGTGTGCGAGAGAGCGAGAGAAGCGCAGTCACGCCGAAAAGCAGCGAGGAGGAAAGTAGTATACAGGGTGTTTCAAAACTCGCTTCTGACGATTCGAATCTGGCTTGGGAATGAAATTTCGAGTCGAAATGTACTTTGGTGTTTTTTCGTACGACCGAAAGCCGAAGAGTTATCGATCGGCAAAGTTTCAGCCAGTCGGACGCGCGCCCACCCCACTCCAGCCACGCGCGCTCGCGTCCTATTGGCGCGACTATGTTGATCGATAACTCTGCGGGGATTCGTCGGATCGGAAAGTGCCAGAGGACTTTTCGGCTTGAAATTTTGTCCCCGAGGTGGCGCTTGAGCCGTCAGCCGGTGGTTTTCGTCGAGTTTTGGTCCACCCTGTAGATCGATGCGCGTAACAGCATGCATCCTCGCTTAGGTGCGAATACAGTACACGGAACGTCGGTGGCGGCTAGCGGACCGGATTTTCGCGTATTTCGTGTGTGCACCGTGTGTGTTTGTGTGTTAATAAAAAAAATCGCCCGAGGCTTTTACGTGTGTTCGGCTTGACATAGAAAAGAAACGACTGTGTACCTTCACCGCTGGCTGTTTGCGCGACGCACTCTGATTCATACCGCCATCGAGATCCAATTCACACCCAAATAAATCGAGGAATTATTTCAGGCCTGCTATACTTACATACCCATTTTATACGCGATTTTGACGTTTGCATCGTTGGAATCCAACGAGATGTGCGATAAAGTCGTTTTTTATTGTTTTAGCGACGATTCGGCGGGTGTTTTTCGCCAATTTTTCGAAATTACAAGGTGAAAAGTGGAGCAATCTTCAAGATCACTTTTACAGATCGGATAAATCAAAGCAGCGACAGTCAATTTTTGATAAATTTGCGAATAAAAGTTTGAGAATTTCATAAAATCCATCGAATCCATCGTCATCGAAGTTATTTCGGAGGTCGGGTGACTCGAGAAATTTCAATCGGTGGGGACGCGCGTGGGTGAGAAAGTATCAACGAGGCAGTCCGGAAAATGGTAAATTCGGGTCGAGGAACGTCACAGAATGAGGCTCGACCGGATGTTAACCGTAATAAATATCATCGTTATAAGGAGATATTAGGCCGATTCGTGCGCGAAAGCAGGCGACTGTGATATATGGAGTTTGGATCGTGCCAAGCGGAAACTCTTCGTGGACACGCGAATTTAAGTTGAGGTATGGTACACAAAAAGCCCCCGTTACCGCATGCAAGTCGCGGAAAGAGACCGGGAATACGTCATTTCCATCCAACGAACTACGTTGCCAAAAAGTAATTATTTTATCGATATTTTTCGAGTTCGGTGCAGCCCAAAGAGCAAAAGTCGAAAGCCACGACGTTTGCCAGTTTGCCACGACGAATTCGCGAGAAAAAAAAGGCTCTTTCCGCGTGAAAACGTCGATAAAGATTCATCGTATACTCTGTCGCCGTGGAATCATCATTGAATTTTTCAAAGCGTATTTACACCGTGTTTCGTCGATGTAACTTTTGATCTAATGAAAATAATGAGTGTTTCGAGTGGAAAAAGAATATATGTGTATCCATGTGTGTATGTAAAAAGAGAGAGAGAGAGAGAGAGAGAGAGAAAAAGATGGAGTGGGAAATAATCCTACCAGTCGGTGCGATCTAATGTTTATTTATCGAGTTTACGGTTCATCCTCTTTCCGGCCCAGTTGTCGGGGCCGGTTGGCTCGTTAACGTGAACAGAGAGAGAGAGAGAGAGAGGACGAGATGATCGCTCCTCGGGCATTTTGCTCGACTGAACAAGAATACGTATCTCGTCTCTGATATCGTCCATCCCGTATAGTATTACAACGAAATTTACCTAGACCGGTAGTCTAATGTCTTCACCTGTTAATCGCGCGTCGACAACGATTGTTTTTTTTTGTCTTTTCTCAACATCTCCATCACCGCCTATTACGAGCTACATAATTACACGGATATTCGTTCTGTCCACATTCCTCCCGTAATTTATCCTTCCGGTTGTCAATTACAAAAGTTAATCCATCTCAATTGTATACGATTTTTCGAAATCTCGGTGAAAATTTCACCTCAACTTTCTTCGTCGTTTGATCCTTCTGATAAAAAGTTGATGGGGTTTTCAAAGTTGATCCTTTATAGAAAAAATGGTGAAAGTCAGATGTCGATAGCTCAATTCCTTCACCCTCAACCTACTTTCCTCCTATTTAAAAAATCTGCCAAAAATCGAAAAACTAAGATATCTGGACAAACCAAACGGCATTTTGAAGCCTCATCAATTGCCAAGAGAATAGGCACAAGTCGGAGTGCCCATCTCGAACGAAATAAAAGTGGCAAACATTTTAATGAACCAACTCAATCCGGCAGAAAATGACGAAAAATTGATTACGAAACTGATTACGAAACACACCGGTTTTTCATCGAAAACCCAATATTTCCGTCCGAAAGATGTTCTCATTGAAATATCGAGTTTTCGGGACAAAGTCGGTGGATTTCGTTCTCAGCGAGATATTTCCGATTGGATAACCTCCGGACGTATTGAAAACAAAAAAAAAAATTCTCGACTCATTTTTCGCCATATCTCCAGAAGCCTCAAAAAGTCGAAATTTCGAAGGCTCGTAACTACCTTTTTGCTTTCTGATGCGCGCGTATGTTTCGTTTAAATGATTAAATGACGCGAGCACCCACCCCTAGTAATAATAATAATAATAAAAACGCTTGAAAAATCGAGTAACAACGTTTCTTACGGAAGAAGGTATCCCCACCTGACTTTTCCGTGGGTGGTTGTCCGATGCGGCTGAACCATTTGAGGAATCGCCTCGCCGTGGTGGCGCTCGGCGGTCGACATCCGTCCAATATGACAATGCCACTTCCGTTGTTATTGTGATTATTAATGCGACTATTGTTGTTGTTGTTGTTATTGTTGTTGTTATTACGACTGTTGCTGTTATTGTTGTTGTTATTGTGGTTCAAATTGATGCGATGATGATGCAAATTGTTGTGGATATTCTGATGATGATGATGATGATTGCCGAGGTGATGATTGTCGTTGATCGGTGGATTCGGCGTCAAGGTCGTCGGTAAATTGCGCAAGAGGCGAGTGTCGTCGGTGGTGAGGACGACGACCGTCGGATCGACGAGTGCCCCGTGACGAACGTTGTGCGACCGCTCGCTCGGCGGCGGCGACGACGTCGACGTCGTCGTCTCCGGACGAGCCTGATTCCGGCCGTACGGCGACATCCACGTGTTGCACGTCGTCGATGTTTTCAGATTGATTTTCGCCGGCTCTGGCAACCAGCTGTAATTCGACGATCGTACGGGCATCATCGTGCGAATTTCCTCCCGCGACGATCGTCTCGTTATCTCCTTCTCCTTCTCCTTCTCCTTCTTCTCCTCCTTGTTCGACGTATCGAAGATCAAACCGCAGAACGGAAAAGTCATGCGTCCGCTCTTGGTCAATAACAATAATGACAATCAACAATGGCCGATTGACGTTTCATACAGGGTGTCGCGAAATTTCACGCGCACTATTCACAGCTGGTGAACGTCCCTTTCATCCGTCATCGCGGTTCGATCGACCATCAAAAACCCTCGGCGGAATTCGATCCTACTGGGGAATAACCCGAAAACACTTTTCGACTCGAAATTCCTGTGGAATTTCGCGCGAAAATCAATATCGAATTTTGGAAAACCTCGCGCGATTATCGACGAAATTCGATGAGCAAGAAATTTCGCGTCCTCCCTCGGTTGTATCGCGATTGAGGGAAAAATCTCACTCGCGACGATGGACAAAATTCACGTACGATTTTTGACGATCGTAACGACGAAAAACGGATAGCCGAGGTACGGTCGTCGAGCCTCTACTGCCAAACTCGACGCGATGAGCGAAAGGCAAGGCTGATTATAGCCCCCCTCGGTCCCTCGTCTTTTTTTATCCCCCGTTAACGTTATCAGAGATTTTCCCGCAACTTTGCGAGATAAGATTGGTGCCCACGGGTGGGGGGGATATACGACATCGTTCGATGGACGAGCGAGCGAATGATGGAGCAAACATTGTTATTATGTATACAGAAAGAGAGAGACGCGAGTTGTGCTTGTATATTCGTGGATGATTAGACGGTCGCGTTATCTTTTTCCGAAAGTTCTCCGAGCGACATCGCCGACTCGCGTTAATTCACGCGTCAGTCGCGTTAATTCACGCGTCAGCTGTTAATGCTTCGATGTTTCATATAGGCGTTTTGAAAAAGAAAAAAACCGTCCGCAGATCGGCTCTCGATAAAAGCTCTTTGTGCACCGAATGCACATTTGCGATCGACACTGAAATCGGCGGCCTTGAAACGCGCTGTTTGAATTTGTATTTTTTAAACTCTAACTCTGAAAGTAAAGTATTTTTGCAACCCTGGAAATTGCGGAGAAAGGCCTTTGATAATTCGGGAATCGAGTGATTCGAAAGTCGATTGGGAAACTGCGCCTCTCGATGTTTTACGAGCGATGTTCTATTCTTAGATCGCGATGGATCACGAGAGGCTTTATAGGATTTAGATTGCACGACGGAGCGTAGATTCTTTTATCGAAATGTTCGTTACGTTTTATCGCGGATCGTATCGCGACTTCCTTCCCGAATTTCTGTACTCTCTATTACCGCTAGTCACCGCGAGCGACGATGGATGATCAAATCTCGTCGTGAGGTCAACTTTTTTTTGCGAATTATTGCAAAATTATTATTCTTTCAAATTATTACTTTTTCACTTTGAGAACCGCGCGATCGAACGAAATATTCATTCTCGTCCGAGATGATGCGACGAATCTTTAGAATCGCGGTTCAGCCTCGCTCGAGCTGGGATAACACAGTTATTTTCGATGTTCTCTTTCTTTTTGTGCAAAAATACTGTTCGAGGGAAGCTGTCGCGTTTCAATTACTTGGCGCGTACAAAAAGTAAGATTCTTTATGTTACTTTTTTTCTAGCTGCAAATGTATCGACGCGCATTAAGCACGCACGGCCTCGAGCCGTTCCCCGATCGAATTTCCGCCTCTTGGCGTATATAGTTATTAAAAAGAGACAGAGAGAGAGAGAGCTGCGTACAAGATGACGTCTACACGCACGGTGACAAAGCGGCGCGACCTTGCAACTTACTTTACACTTGTTGGGAGGACCACCAACCGCATCACCCCAGCACTGTCGTTCATCAACGAGCGAGACGTTTATTTTTCTTCGTGTCGTAAGAAAATAATGAAATAAAAAATGAGAGGAAACGTAAGTACGCACAATCGCGCACGTACGACTTTTCACGCCAAAGAAAAATGCCGATTCGTCATTTGACCTTGGGATTTTTGGGAAAAAGTCAAGTCAAAGTCGTTCGTTCGTTCGGTCAGTTGCGAATTTTTGATTGTTCCGAACAAAGACTCGAATTTGCGGGAAATTGTTGAAATTATAAACAAAAAACAATTTTGCACCCTCCAGAATTTCCGAAAATTTGGATGTCGACATCACGCCCACCCTTCTTTTTCATTCACGTTTCATTTTTTCATTCTTTTTTTCACGATGCAAAGCGCAAAAGGGTGAATTAATTTTCGCACTTTCAGCCACGGTTTATTTCCGCAGGGATAACGATTTTCCGAGAGTTTTTGCGGAAAATTAGTAATTACGTCTGAATGATTGTTTTTTTCGTTTTAAAATGATTTTTTTTTCGTATAGAAAAGTATCGGTTTGGGCAACGAATTTATATTCATTTTTGTCTTTGCATCGCTGCGCTGTTGCAGACAAGTTTTTCAGGGCAATTTTTTTCAGAGGAAGTCGACATTTTCTCGTCTTTCTTCTTCGAGAGATAACGCTTTGATTTCGATTGTTTTTTCGACACGAAACTCGGATCGCCGTTTTAACCTCCGTAAATCGAAGGCCGACCGGCTTTATCCGAACAAACATTAAATTTTGCATATTCCAGGTTTTTTTCTCCTCAAAGATTTTCATGCAATTTTGTTAACCTTTCGATCGCGAAACGACATTCTCCCGATACACCCATTTCCATTCTGGTTGTCCAACGAGTGAAAAAAGAAAAAACAACGAGCCGGTGTGTAAATTCGAAATAAATAATTCGGCAATGAAGAATGACGAAGGTTCGATCGAAGATCGCGAGGGTGTTTTTTTTTCACGATTTTCAAGTTTGCCTGAAACCCAGAGTGTTTTTTTTATCGTCAACAATTTGCCGAATATTTTTCAGCGATTTTTCGAAATTACGATCATTCGGGAGATTCCCGTGTGGAAAATTGGAAAAAATTTGGATTTTCGTTGAGGCCCAACGATGCGAACTGCAGGGCGATTTTTTTTCGACCGCGCTTTTGCGAGCAATTAATTGGAAGGAACGACTCGTTTTCCGGATTGTTTTACTCGATCGGAAGAATTATCTCGATACGACGGTGACGAGTCGTCCGTGAGACGACGAACGCGATCCCCGCGTGTGTGCGTCAAACGCAAGGCACGTATGCCGTGCACCGGCGCGGTAAACTCGCAGCGCAGACAGCCGCAATATTATCTCTGCTTTTTTGTTCGACTCAAATGCACGTTTCTGCACGTGTGTGAATGTTTGCGGACAAAGCAACACGGAGAACCCGTTCGTTTGTCTCTCGTTCACACCGCAAGCTCGTACGCACACATTTTATGCACCGGGTACTCGTCGTTCGCTCTGCAACCTCTAGAGTCCAACTCTATGGGCGGTTCCGTGTAAAATACTCGCTTGCCCCATTTTTCTCTCTCTCGTCTTTCGATATTCGAAAGTTTTTCCAAAATGCCGGTGAATACTTTGTTTTTTTTGTCTTTTTTTCGACAAAGCAACCATCGACACCGCGACAATTTTTCAATCGAAGTTACGGCACACTCGAGGGACTTTAAATTATTTTTCGCGACAAACGACGAAAAACGGACGCTCTGCCACCTCTAGAGTCGAACTCTATGGGCGGTTCCGTGTAAAATACTCGCTTGCCCCATTTTTCTCTCTCTCGTCTTTCGATATTCGAAAGTTTTTCCAAAATGCCGGTGAATACCTTGTTTTTTTTGTGTTTTTTTCGACAAAACAACCATCGACACCGCGACAATTTTTCAATCGAAGTTACGGCACACTCGAGGGACTTTGAATTATTTTTCGAGACGAACGACGAAAAACGGACGCTCTGCCACCTCTAGAGTCGAACTCTATGGGCGGTTCCGTGTAAAATACTCGCTTGCCCCATTTTTCTCTCTCTCGTCTTTCGATATTCGAAAGTTTTTCCAAAATGCCGGTGAATACCTTGTTTTTTTTGTGTTTTTTTCGACAAAACAACCATCGACACCGCGACAATTTTTCAATCGAAGTTACGGCACACTCGAGGGACTTTGAATTATTTTTCGAGACGAACGACGAAAAACGGACGCTCTGCCACCTCTAGAGTCGAACTCTATGGGCGGTTCCGTGTAAAATACTCGCTTGCCCCATTTTTCTCTCTCTCGTCTTTCGATATTCGAAAGTTTTTCCAAAATGCCGGTGAATACCTTGTTTTTTTTGTGTTTTTTTCGACAAAACAACCATCGACACCGCGACAATTTTTCCATTGACGTTACGGCACACTCGAGGGACTTTGAATTATTTTTCGAGACGAACGACGAAAAACGGACGCTCTGCAACCTCTAGAGTCGAACTCTATGGGCGGTTCCGTGTAAAATACTCGCTTGCCCCATTTTTCTCTCTCTCGTCTTTCGATATTCGAAAGTTTTTCCAAAATGCCGGTGAATACCTTGTTTTTTTTGTGTTTTTTTCGACAAAACAACCATCGACACCGCGACAATTTTTCAATCGAAGTTACGGCACACTCGAGGGACTTTGAATTATTTTTCGAGACGAACGACGAAAAACGGACGCTCTGCCACCTCTAGAGTCGAACTCTATGGGCGGTTCCGTGTAAAATACTCGCTTGCCCCATTTTTCTCTCTCTCGTCTTTCGATATTCGAAAGTTTTTCCAAAATGCCGGTGAATACTTTGTTTTTTTTGTGTTTTTTTCGACAAAACAACCATCGACACCGCGACAATTTTTCAATCGACGTTACGGCACACTCGAGGGACTTTGAATTATTTTTCGAGACGAACGACGAAAAACGGACGCTCTGCAACCTCTAGAGTCGAATTCTATGGGCGGTTCCGTGTAAAATACTCGCTTGCCCCATTTTTCTCTCTCTCGTCTTTCGATATTCGAAAGTTTTTCCAAAATGCCGGTGAATACCTTGTTTTTTTTGTGTTTTTTTCGACAAAACGACCATCGACACCGCGACAATTTTTCAATCGAAGTTACGGCACACTCGAGGGACTTTGAATTATTTTTCGAGACGAACGACGGAAAGCGGACGATTTTTACGGGTAAAAAGTATGGAAAACGGACTTCTTTGTTGAAAAAGAGTGGAAATTTCGGTGGCGAAGTTTGACGAATTTCGGGCTCGTGGACGGACTGTATCTTGCTCAGCGAAGATCGCGTTCTTTATCGCACGACGCGGCGCCGTTTGTTCCTCGTTCGAAACGCAGCGTTATCGTATATACCTATCCCTCCGCGAGTACCACGGTACTCTCGGCGTTGAACGCGAGCGACGATCTTGTTCGCACCTCAGGACGATCCTCGCGTCCTCGGCGCTCTATTCGCATATTTCTTCTCTCCCTCTCGATAACAGAGGGAGTACTCGTCGGGAATGGCAGAGTCTCTCGGTCGAATCCATGAGGACGCGTGCGAGAATTTGAACCGCGAGATATTCGCGCTCGAAGCACACTCGTTCGTCCCCCTATCTCATCACCTTTTTTAACTGCACTTTTACGCTCGATCTCGAAATCCGTAGTTGGATAATTCACCACCGGGCGCACGAAACTTTGCGCGTCGTTGGATAGCCAAACGCGCACGTACGCGCGCGCGAAAGAAAAGGGGAGAGAGGCGCGCGGGACATGGACTGTCGCGCGCTGTAACCGCGCGAGGGCGAGAGTCGACGCGAGACTGCGCGCAGTAGAGGCTATGCGGGACCGCGAGCCAGACTGATTGCGAGCGGCTAGCTTATAGCCGAGTCGCGCTGGCTTTGCCTCCGACTACCTACCTCTCTAACCCACTATACTGCTACACTACACACAACACACCTCGCGCGAGAGAAGAGCTTCGGTCACCGCGAGAGAGCGAGAAAGAGGGAGGGAAAGAGAGCGGCAGCGCTAGCACGTTTTCGAGCTAAGTAAGCTACTCTCCCGGCGTATTGTCGTATTGTTATACGTGTATACGTGTGTGTGTGTGCCTTGCGTGCAGTCGTGGCTCTCTCTCTCTCTTTCTCTCCGGAAATAATGGCCGTCACTGCTGGAATAAACAATCGTACGAGATTTCATTCTTCCGCGAATCGTTAATGACGACTTTTCGCCAAATAAACAAACAAATTTTTACGATCGCCTGCGAACGACACGAGTGACACACTTTGGCCAATAATCGCGCATTTTTACATCCAATTATTCCCAAACCGTATCGTTGTTTTGATTCAATTTTTCAGATAAATATTCGTCGACGCAGAAGAGACTTTAGTCTCGAGAGATAAAAGACGAACGAAAGCTCTTTGGGGATATTATATAAATTCGCGCAATGTTTTCTCTGCTGTAACGAGCGGCAATCAGCAATGTAGGATGTCGCGTTATCGCCAGACGTCATCCGACCCTAGCGCTCGAGAGAGAGATTTCCGAATTATCGCGAAAAATATTCCTCTCGTCACCGTCGCTGTTTTTTCCTTTTTGTCTTCTTCGTTCGTCGGATCGTTCGTTACTAAAGTCAAATTCGCGCGGCCTCGCGCGCGTTTCGTCTCGAAAACAGTGCATTTGTCAACATATGCCTCTCTCGCTGTGTTCTCTCCCGTTCTCGATACACCGAGTGTATTCGGTGCATGGTTTTTTTATCTCCGAGAGCATACGCGACGCCGGCTGCCTCCGCAAACACACGGCCTGTCGCTTCATTTTGCTCAAACGTCTCTTTTATCGTCGTTTATTTCTCTACGCGTGTATGCGCTTTTTTCCATCCTTATCGCACTATCGCTGCTGGCTTTCTTCGGCGAGGTAAATGCCCCTATACCGTGTTGCGCGTATCGCCGCTGGTGAGCGCGCAGAGTCCCCCCCCCCCGTATCGTACGTGTCAGCGCGATAGAAGCACGAAATACGATCGGACTCGCGTTCTTACAAAGTACGAAATTAAAAACACACACACGCGCGCGCGTTTGTTTCTTCTCAAAATTTCATTATCCACGCTGTTATCCAGAAAAGAACGAGGGAAAGAACGATAACGTTGCGTAATTCGATACGCCATCCGGCGAAGGAACTTTGACGCTTTGTCCGCCGCGAAGAGATGAAAAATTCTGCGCGCGATAAACGTTTTCGTTTCGATTCTCGATATCCGACGACTCGCCGAATGTTTACCATCCATTTTTTTTGCGAAATTCACGATACTCGTGAAAACGAGAAGGAGGATACGCTTCCGGAAAAATTCAGTGTGGAAAATCGAGGAAATTCGAGTTTTCGGTCGAGTCGAACCGACTCGGAGATTGAAAAATTGCGCGAAGAGCGCGAGGGGAAAGTTTGCAAAGTTTTCAAAGGGTCGAGAACGTTGACGCATCGAGAAAGGGCGAGAAAATGGTTATTTTACGTTCCAGGCGCGTCTGCCCTGTTGTATCCGCCGGCGCACCGCGTACTTTGACGCAACCCGCTCTTTTCGATTTCGCGCGTGCACCTTTTGCCCCCTCCCCCTCCCTTCTTCACTGATGCATCGTATACGCGCACGTGTTTCAATTCGACGCGCAAAAACTTACGCAGGTACGAAAAGTCGATAATTATCGATGCGATATAATCGATCGTAAATTCGCTCTTTATTTCGGGACCGGAAACGAGTTTTGTCGACGCGCGGGAGACGATTTTATTTATTTTACGGAACTTGTCGAATTCGCACGCGTTAAATCGCCTCTCGAGGGCGCTTTTTTCCTTGTCTCTGTTGATATTCCGGAGAAAAAAACGAATTTTTGGAACTTTGGACGCTCATCCCTTGTTTTCCTTACGGTAAATATTTGTTGATTGCATTTTATTATCGCAGTCCGTACGATGGTCCGGCGACGATAACCGTCGCGAATTTTTCCGAACCAAAGGCGCGAGGGAATTCTTTTTTCGGCGTTTTTTCAAAATCGACCGGGAATATTCGCCGTAAATTTTCGAGCGGATGACCCGCCGAAGATTTTTATCGACGAGGGAAAAGTATGTAGTTTATTATATACACACATCGGAGCGGTATATATTCATATATATGTCATCCATAGATAACGGGGCATACGGCGTCCAGCGGCTTTTTTTTTTTTTTTTTTTCGCTATAACGGAAGGCGGACTCGAGAGTATCATGCGCATGCGTCCACGCGAGTACTCTCTCGTACGGCGCGAGAGATTCTATTTATTTTCCGTAAAATTCGCAATCGACGATTGTAAACATTTTCCCTCCCTCGCAACCCCCGAATTTTTTCGTCACGAATTTTTTCGTCGTATAATTTCACAAAAAGCTCTCGAAAACGTACAAACTCGTCGAACTGACGAAAATTTTCGTCGTTGTTTGTTTATTCGTTTTTTTCTTTCTCAGCCTTTCCTACTGTTTTTTTTTTGCCTTTTTCCAGAGCTTTTTTTCTTCTCGTATTTCTGTTCAATCGAATAATTGAGAATTTCTGGAAAAACACACAGTGACAGGCGGTAGAGTGTGAAAAAGAAAAGAACATCGAAAATGTATTTTTTTTTCATTTTCGAGTCCTCGAGAGTGTCGAAATAATGGAAATAACGAAAAAGAAGAGCCCGAAAGGCCTCTCGTTACGCAAAGTTGCTTTTCCACTTTTTTTTCGGGCTGTACGAAGATTATCACGTAAAAGCGACTCCCGCGACACACGCCGCCGCGTCGTTTATCGCGCGATTATGGCATATTCGCTGGGTGCGTCGCGCATTCAAGGCCGAACTTTTATAAATTATTTCATTGTACGCTGCATCGCGCGAGACCCACCTAGCGCACCTCCGCGGAATGGCTATTGCGTTGTCGGTAATAACGAAGAAAAAAAAAAGAAAAAACGAGAGAGAAACGCGCCGTAAATCATGCCAGAATTTCCGTACGTGTGAGAACCCCGGCGTTTTTATTTCCGACTTTTCGTACGCACTTTTCTCATCGTAAAAGCCCGCCTCGGAGCGAACGGTAATGAAAAAAAGAAGCGTGTACTTTGAAACCCTGGAGAATAATCTGAACAAACGAGATATAAAAACTCGATAACGCGCGGAGAAACACGAGGAGAATATACACGAGTAGCTTTTACGGGGGAAAAATAAAGAAACAAAATCTCTCCTCGGTAAAACTGTATCGTACGATTTTTTTTTTTTTTTTTTTTAATAAAAACCGCTGGTGGAATTCAACTTTGTTGAATAATTGTCCGCGCGGACACTCCGAAAGGGTGACTCTAAAGTGATGAGCATTTTTTACCATCAAACGTGTGTATGTTCGTGCGACGGAATTTTGTTTTTTTTTTGCTGACGGCGCTCTTTCTTATTATTATCGTTATTATTATCGCCGACCAGAGACGACTCTGCGACGTCAAAACGTCGGTAGGGAAAACTTGAACTTTTTTTCAAAGCCACAAATTTTTTCCTCACAGAGACACAACGATCGAGCGTGTATAACATTTTTCAAAAACGACGACGTCGAATTCGTCTTGATTTCGGCGATTCCTTCGCACGGACTCTGACGATGCGAACTTGAGTCATTGATTTTTTTAAATCCTGATGGATAATCATTTTTTATTCGACACCGAAATATTGCGCTTATTGACTCTCCGAGACCAATCGCCCGTGCGCTTGTTCGTAGCGGTATTACTCTCCGATGAACGTACGGTTATTGATTGATACAAAAAATGGTGCCTCATCGACCGCGCGGTAAGGTCGAATCGCGCGGCCGTCGAGTAACATCCGCGAGAATCAAACGGGTACAGCGTGCTCATCAGCATCGTCCGTTATGCACATTGGATCGTAAAAATCGACGACGAACATGGTACATTCGCGTTGAGACGATAAATATCGCGCAAACTCTTCCACCAAAGTCGAGAGATAAATTATTCCATTATTCACGAACGAATGATGGCCAATCCGTGTATATATATGCAGCATCTTCCATCGTGACCCCGCGTGTCAGCTCCAACAAGAAGAACGACGGGGCTCGCGACGTATCGACGGAGAAATTCACTCGCCCGTCTGGAAATTTGGTTAGGGATCGCTTCAGGGCACTGTCAGGTTGCCGCATTATCCTGTTAGGGCGCTGATAAGGCAACCTGATAGTGCCCTGCTGAGCAATGTTACGACGTAAAATCTAAGGGCGTGATCAGGTTTGCCTGAACGTTGCCTGATCAACGTTTTTTTTTAAATAGCTCACAAACGCTAAAAGAATTTTTTCTCCCCTGTTTTTCGTCGGGATGTTTCTTGTCACTAACGTATTTATCTTCATCTTAAGTTGCAAATCGTATTTATGATGAAAAACTCATTGGCGATTACTGGGATTCGAACCCAGAACCCCGTGGACCGGAGCATTGAACGTTACCGCTGGGTTAGCCCAACTGTTAACAGTATAAAAACTTTTTAACCTTCAAGAGTCATACATGTTAGAGTCATACATGTTATTTCTTTTTTATAGATTCATCCTATTCTTTTACATTCTTTGTTTGTTGGTTTAATTAGTTTACGCAATAATTTATTTATTTATCTCTTGTATACTTATTCATGGACATTTATTATAAAAGAGATTTGTAGACAAATGAGAGATTGCGTATAAAAAAAGAAAGGTAATAAAATGAATATATCCAAGACATACGTTGAACAAAAATTCCGGAACTCATTTTTTTCCTCGTTAACTGTATGCACACCTATTCATATAATATATATACGTATATATGTGTGTGTGTTTATTAAATAACATCGGGGATAACAAATATTCCATAAAAGTGCTGTATGTTCTTGTACACAGACAAGGACAATCCTTGGATGGGTGACCGTTGAGGCGTGAGCGCCGCCGGAACGGGGGCACTGTAGGGCTAGCATGCATGTGGCCGCAGTACGGCGAGCCTTACAGGGCTACTATGGAGTTAGCCTTGCGACTACCATATTATGGAACACCGTAGCTGGGCCCTGTAAGGCGCTCCAGAAAAGGGCAGTATTACAGTAAACCTTTCTAGAACCGTATCAGGGCTACTTAGGGCTTGCCATCATAAGGCTAGCCATAGCACTCCCTGGTCAGGGACTGACCTGAAATAGGGCTAACCCTACCAAATTTCTACGCGGGCGGCGCGGAAGAGACTCGCTTTTGGCGCCCTGCGAACGAGGAACGAGCGCCGGGCATTCGCGCGATAAACATCGCGGGCAAAATCGCTCGCGCGATTGGTACAAAGTTATTAGGGCGAACAACACCGGCATTCAACTTTGCGCATACACGACTCGATCGCGTATACGTTGCCCAACTCTTTTTCCAACTTTTTTCGCGTTGTAAGCTCGCGACGACGCGATAGGGCTTGCTCAGTGTTGCGTTTGTCGTTATCCTCGCTGTGCGCGCATCTCGCGTGTATCTCGGACGAGGCCGGAGAGAGGGAGAGCGAGAGAACAGTGCACCCGAGTGTTTCCTCCCGGCTATCGCATCACGCTCGTACCGCTGTTTATTTTTCACACTATCGAGTGCACACGTAGACAAAACTACGGGCGAGACAAACGCGGCGTCGGGAATCCTCTCTAGCGAGCTTCAGCGTCGCCTCGAGCGCGGACGAGCGTAACGCGCGCGTGTGTTTCAATCTACTTCCCCGAAGCAGCAATCAGAGCGTGTTTCTCTCGCTGAAATTTCTTTTTCTCGAAAATACGAAAAACTTTTGGCACTTTTCCACTTTTGAAAAAAAGGCTAATATTCTCCCACCCCCCGCCGCGTGGCGGTTTAACGAAATATGAAAAATGCTTCGCACGACGATGCCGAAAGAGCGGTGGGATTTTTTCGATCGCCGCGAGTTTTCTCGCGTGGCACGAGAGGTCGCTTTGATCGTTCGCCAAGCGCGGGTGGTATATGGATTGCCCGTAGAGTGTAGGTCATTCGGGGCATGCTTCGCGCGAATACCATCAAGGTGACCGCGCGTGTGTCTATGCGGGAATAAAGTGTGCGTGCGCGCGCGTTCGTGTGTTTGCGCTCGCGCGCGATGGCTATCTGCCGTATCCGAGGAGGCATTGCGGAACCTTCGAACCTCTTGGGCAACGACGATTGTCATCGAGATGCACACTTGACCCAGACACAAGCCCCACGTACATCGCACACACCGCTGCACCCGCCTGTGAACCGCGCGCGCGGTGATGGTCTGCGGCATCGTTGGGACAAAGAGTGCACCGAGATGGCGCGCGCGCGCGCGGCGTACAAACGCACCTATGGGGTATTCCGTCTCAACTCGGCCAAAATCTGACCATGACCACCTGCCACTTTCTCGCGTCTCAATTCGCCGTTTTTCAATGAATACTCGCATCCTCGAGATAAAGTTCGATATCATTAACGAAATTTCGCAGCTGCGGGCAAACGACCGTTTGGCAAAATACACCAAAAAAATCGCTCGCTCGTTTTCAATGCGAAATTGCCGCCATGCTTTTTTCGAAAATTTCCAAAATGTCAGAGCTCCGTGAAAACGTGGAAGGAAGCTCGTTGGTCGAATTTGCGCGAAACGTCTCACATGCGCAGGGAGGCGCAGGCGTGCGCGTGTGTATCAGGACGCGAGAGCGTACGAGGCAGGCAACTTACGGTCGTTATCTAGGATTCACCGGACTGGGTGGACGACGGCGGGGGGGGGGGGGGGGGGGCTGAACAACTTTCACGCGTGTGTGTACATGTTGACGTACGAGCTCTTGGTTTTTTTCGTGCGTCCCTTGGGAGTTTGAGGGCATCGGAGGAGCACGAACACGGGCGAGTTGGCAGAGTTTCAAGAAATGACCGGCCTCGATGGCGGATCGGGAGAAATACCGCTGCGGTAATCTCCGTCGATCTTCGCTGCATGGCTCGGTACAAACGTTGAAAACCGAAGCCGACGCGAATCACCCGGGTACCGTCGACCCTATATGCACTTTTGTTTTTTTCTATATCTTTCGGTTTTTCTTTCATATCGCAGTGCCCCCTCGAGGAAGCTTTTTCCGCCGGAGGAGGAGGCGAGAGCCGGGAGAAAAAGTGCAACGCTCGAGCGATTATTGATTAGGGTTAACCCTTCGGGTGCACACCTCTCTCTCGCCGATCCGAAAGTGCACACTGCGGGTCGGATCGACCCATGACGTTTTTAAAATCGCTGTATCTCCGAAGATATGCATTTTATGTTTATTCTTGTACACCCAGAAAAAAATCTATTATCTTCAAATAAAACCTATTTAATTTGAATAGATTTTTTGCTTGGCTCCTGGCGGAATAGACTTTTGTTCAAATTCAACATATAAATTTATTTGATTCAACCAGTGTTATTGGTGTTATTTAAAAAGTATTGGAACGAGCCTGGAGTTAGTATTGGAAGTAGTTGTATAGGATGTGATGACCCAAAGGGTCTTGCAGTGGTGGGGACGGTCCAGTGACAATGAGTGAACGGAATGGTGGCCCCGCCGCTGGATGGTCTCGAACCCCGGTCCTCCCGATGAGAGCGATGAGCGCTAACCACTGCGCTACGGCTACTTATGATTTTTTTCACTCGAATCGTCTATACCTCAGTAATGCTGGACCGTCACAAGGAATTGTAGCCACCATCGTAACTACCATCGCCATAGCCTTTCGGTTATTAATAACGATGCTTGATATCAGCATTCAAGCACTATACGAAAAATATTTCTTATAGTATCATTTATATTCGTGTAATTTAGTGATCAAGTATATCTCAATGTTGAATAAATATATATGTTAGAAGCGAATACATGGGCAAATCAAATCAAATAAAAATTTATTTGATCCAACAAAAAATTTATTTAGTTGTAATAAATGAAGATTGAATAGACGAATCTATTCAATCATAATAGATCTTTTCTCTGGGTGTGGATGGTCTCGAACCCGGGTCCCCCGATGAGAGCGATGAGCGCTAACCACTGCGCTACGGCTACTTATGATTTTTTTCACTCGAATCGTCTATACCTCAGTAATGCTGGACCTTCACAAGGAATTGTAGCCACCATCGTAACTACCACCGCCATAGCCTTTCGGTTATTAATAACGATGCTTGATATCAGCATTCATGCACTATACGAAAAATATTTCTTATAGTATCATTTATATTCGTGTAATTTAGTGATCAAGTATATCTCAATGTTGAATAAATATATATGTTAGAAGCGAATACATGGGCAAATCAAATCAAATAAAAATTTATTTGATCCAACAAAAAATTTATTTAGTTGTAATAAATGAAGATTGAATAGACGAATCTATTCAATCATAATAGATCTTTTCTCTGGGTGTGGATGGTCTCGAACCCGGGTCCCCCGATGAGAGCGATGAGCGCTAACCACTGCGCTACGGCTACTTATGATTTTTTTCACTCGAATCGTCTATACCTCAGTAATGCTGGACCGTCACAAGGAATTGTAGCCACCATCGTAACTACCACCGCCATAGCCTTTCGGTTATTAATAACGATGCTTGATATCAGCATTCAAGCACTATACGAAAAATATTTCTTATAGTATCATTTATATTCGTGTAATTTAGTGATCAAGTATGTCTCAATGTTAAATAAATATATATGTTAGAAGCGAATACATGGGCAAATCAAATCAAATAAAAATTTATTTGATCCAACAAAAAATGTATTTAATTGTAATAAATGAAGATTGAATAGACGAATCTATTCAATCATAATAGATCTTTTCTCTGGGTGTAGACACCTTTTGTGTAGTAAATTGTCCATATTTTACGGCTGGACTATTTGTTTTCCTTAAAAATGAAAATTTAATGCCTAAACATTGGCTCAAAGTGGAGCATGCATCGAGTGCGCACAAGTGGGAGAAGAAAAATGTGTGGGTCAAAACGACCCAGTGTGCACCCGAAGGATTGACTCTCCGACGCGATATTTCAGTCCTTCGAAGAGGGGAAACGAGTGGAAAATGGACGAAAGTCTTTCTTTGTCGCGTTTTTGCTTTTGGGGGCGGATTTTCCGCGGCTGTGAAAGTTTCGTTCGGTCGGCGTCGAAATCTCGTCGATTTTGAATCGCGCGGGGGATACGTCGTCGGCTCTCGACTCTCGATTTTGGCATTCGTGGACGCCGGAATAAAAAAAAACACGTTACCGGGGCCAATCTGCTTCTCGTTAATGACCGGTCTGCGGGGTCTTTAAATAGCCTCGAGCGCGCGAAAGCGCCTCTCGCAGCGCATTTGAACAACCGGAACACCCCGAAAGAGGAATATACCCGCGATCGTGTCGGCGCGGTTGTTCCTCTCGTATTCGCGTTTTTCCAGGCCACGATTTTGCCATTCGCGCGTGGATCAAAGAGACTCCGGTGCGGAGCTACGATCTTTGGTACTTTGCAAATATTCGCCGCTCGATGAATTTTGAAAACTCGCATCCGACGTTGCGCGCACGAAATTTCGAAAAAAAACGTTGGTTTTTTGTTCACACGTACGGAGGTTCACGAATTTCAGATGCCGAATTTTGCGATTCGTAAACGCAGCCGATTTTGGAATCCAACGAAATGTACGACAAACTTATTTTTTTCATTTTCGATACGTTCGACGATTCGCCGAATATTTTTCGTAATTCCACGATTCCGGATAAATTCGACGTGAAAAATCGAGAAAATTCCGATCTTCTCGCGAATATACCATTTTTCGCGAGACCGTGAAGTTTCTTCGCTTCTCTCGTCCTCTCGCGAGTCTCGTGATTGCGTAAAAATTGACGAAACATTTTTGGGGAATTCGTCGAATATCGACGACAAAAAAAAGAGATTATCCTAGGCTTTGTTGAGAGTATCAGCGGTGAAGGCTCAAAAATCATTGCTCGCGGAGAGTTCGTTTGCTGCGATAATTACGAAAAAATGCCTCGTCTGCCATTCCATTATGCCGATAGTCGGATGACGCGCGCCGTCGTTAATCTCGTCAATGACGTGAACTTGACGGTTCGCACAGAGGCGATACTCGAGCGGAACAATGCGGACTTACCCTCTTGGCCAGGGTTGTTCGGATTCGCGTTCGGATGAGAAGTCAGAGAGGACGGCGTCTCGTCCTCCGCGACACCCATCGTTGTTGCTCCTGTTTGCGGATGATGATGATGATGATGATGATGATGATGGGGATGATGATTGTACGTTTCCACCTCGGCGACCTCTTCGCACCTATTGCATTCGCGCAATTTTTACAATCGTCTCAAGGGACGGGAAGGGGAAGGGAGGGGGGAGAGAATAACAACGAATTTCATATTTACATCCACGCTTGTAGCACTTTTTTAAAATTCATTTCGGAAAAATCCCAAAATTCAATCGTATCGAGCCTGTCGGATGCAAAAAAAAATGACCTTGAAGTTAACATCGTTGGACCTTCGCTCTATTTCAAAAATAAAGAAAATTTGTTTTTTGTTCTTTTTTTGTTTTCGCGAGTGGCATAATTTCGAAAAGCTGCTCGTAAATATTTGGCAAATCACGCGAACGGCGACGGTAAGAAGGGGGTTCGTCGTACGTTATCGTTGGGTTCCAACGATGCAAACTGCGAAATCGTAAGAAGATGGGCGAGCGAACGACCGAGATACGTTTTTTTTGTCGATTTCTTCGTTTTTTTGGATTTTAATGAATTTTTGACAAACGGCGAAAGTACGACGAGGATTTTGGGATTGAATCAATTTTTTACTGTCTTTTTCGGCTTTACTCGCAACGCGAATGTCGGATCGTCATTCAACGTTCAGCATTTTTGATTTCGCAAGTGCGAAAACCCGCTAACTCAAGTTTGAATTTCGTTCTATTTATCGTCACCGAGCCATCTCATCCTCCGTATATTTTTGGCACGCTCGATATACATTCCCTCTCTCCTATACACACACACACACGCGCGCGCGCGCGCGATAACCGTGTACGCGATTCGTTTCGTGCGTCGATGTATCAGGAGCCAATTCTCTTCGAAACTCTATGTTTTTGAGGTTATGTACGCGTTAAACAAACACACGAGATTAATCGATAACCGCTGATTGCCGCGTGTTTTTTTTGCGATTATCCTTTACGCGTTTCCATCATTGCGAAAAAAGTCTCAATCTCCGTGTCGTCCGGAGACACTCGTTAGCGCGATGACGATTCGAAAAAAAAAAATTACTCCCGTCGCGATCGTTATCGTCAACGGTCAATTTGGGCTTTTTTTTCTCTCGATATACCGTTATACTACGTGCAACTCCCCCTACCGATACGAAACGTAAACGTTCGACAACGGATTCCAAAACCTCGCGTCTTTCGAGTCAATTCTCGATATACCTGCGGTATTCCACGGGTCTGCGTGTATGTTTATATATATATATATATATATATGTGTACAGTATACACACGTACTCACATTTTAAAACATGAAGAACGCGCGAGGCTGCATCCGTGGGCCTTTTCTCCCGAAGCACTGAACAAACGAAACCGTTTTTTTTTCTTCTTCTCTTTATCGACGAATTATTTGCCCTGCGGTCGAGTCTCGAGTTTTCGATCGACTGCACATTCAGGTGGTACACGGAGGATTTATTCGCGCACGGTGAAAATTTACTCACTGAGCCCCGAGATTAATCGCGACAATCTGCCATCGCGCTCTATCCTGTCGGTCCGAATATGAACGCGTATCGAAAAGACGAGGAAAAAAAACAAACACGAAACGCGCACTCGTACATCAAGCGAATATTGTTTTTTGTCGTACGACAAAAACGTCCGAGAGACTCGTCGGATCGGGGCGAGAGGGATTTGTTGCTCGGGAGCTCCGTATCCCCCCTCTCGCAGGTCGCTCTCTCGTGTGTCCTCTCTCGGATCCTCAACTCGGAGGGAATGTAACTCGTGATTTACAACCCTCCCGGAGACAGATGAGAAAGAGAGACAGAGTCGACCGGTTCGTTCGTTGGCCTTATATCACGAATTTTCAGCTCACCGTTGGATTTTCGGGGTCGAAATGACGAATGTTTATTCCGCAATCGCGACGATCGACGACGTTAGTGTTTTATCCCCCTTTTCTTTCTTCGTTAACAAAAGCTTCCAACGTAGGAGATATTGACAAATACGGAGGCGTCGCGCGACACCGTCGTACAACATTCTCGATGAGAGGTCCGCAGTGGCGCCCTCCCGTCTCTTCGTATGTCGCGAGATTGCAAACAAGCCGCGCGTCTCCATCTCGCGATGAAACGCGCAACTGCGGCCACGCGATAACGGTTGGCAATGCGGAATTCTACACAGCGGCGTGCGGCGGCACGCGCGGTATATTCGAAAACGCGCTTAAAACGAGTTTTAACAAGAAATAAACAGAGTGCAAAATTTACCACCGTTCGATGTTTACCACTACGCCGCTTTATTCATTTACTTTATATAGGATCAATGAAGAGAAGGAGTAATGGTCGAAGAAAAATTTCCACAAGTTGCACCGCGTACCGCAATTTATCGCGGTTGACACCGAATTCTCTCCACTTCCGCCGCAATTATTACCTACAGAGTAAAACCGACATACACACGAGAGACCCACGACGCGACGACGACGTGTCCTCTCGGTCTCTCTCCCCCTCCCGGCGGCCGGCAGACACTAGCAACGCCCTCTGGCGACGTGCGTGCGTGTCAGTTGCTCCGTGTTGGGTCAGGTACAAGTGTCAGTGCACTTTTGCGCGGACCAACTGGTATAAACCGCGTACAAAGGGAGGAAGCGAGAGAGCGAGAGCGAGCGAGCGAGCGTGTACACGTATATCCTCGGCGAAAGATCAAACCTAACCATTTACAGTAAATCCCCGAAAACAATAAGACGAGTCAGACTGTGTGCTCGCGAGTGCGCGCGTATGTGTGTGTGTGTGCGCGTGCAACTCGAATAATGATTGATACTCGGATTTCCGGTGCACCTGTAACGATATCGTGAAAAAATTGCCTCACTCTCGCGCGATTCCTCTCGAGGTCTTTTTATACGATGGAAATAAATATGGTGTAGTGTGCGTTTAGGAACGCTCCTCCTATACACGGTCACCAATCGCTGTTCCTCTCTGACACACCCTCAAAGTGTTTGTGGCTTTTTTTTTTCGTTTTCGAATGCAAGGGACACAGTCAACAATCGAAAACACTCTCCCGTCGTCGAGGAGCAAAAGAAACATCAACATCTTCTTTATATTTTGTTAACCCACATTTTACATTTGTAATTGTAATATATATACACACACACATATATATATATATATATATATATATATACACATATACGTATCTGTATATATAGTTTGTTTTTTTGTTTCTTTTTTAACCAACTTTCCGCGCATCGTCATACACATTTGCATCCGTGTTACACACGCGTATTAACCATGGTGAGTCATTTTTCCGCACATCGTTTTTTTCACTCTGCTCCTTTTGCCCATTACGACTCGAGAACGAATGTTTATTTTTTGACTAACGATTTTTCCCGTCCCGCATACCGCGACGAAGAAAAATGTCCTCCCGAACCTCGCACCGAAAAGTCGCGTTTGAAAGACCTTTTCAGAGGCGGGCAATCTCCTCGCCTAACCCGGAATATCGCAAATGTCAAAATGGTGATCGCGATCGAGAGATTCCCGATATGTTTGTCAGAGTCGAATTTCACCTTTTTTCCCGAAACATCCACGCAGTCGTCTTTCATGCTGAAAATGGAGAAAAAAAAAGTGGCACAATTGGCATTTTCGTTCGTTGGTTGCTCTGTTGCAGACGGAACAGCAGATGGATTGCGCTCTCGATCTCATGAGGCGACTGCCGCCTCAACAGATCGAGAAAAATCTCAGCGATCTCATCGACCTCGTTCCGTCGCTCTGCGAAGATTTGCTGTCCTCCGTAGATCAACCGCTCAAAATAGCCAAGGACAAGGAATCCGGAAAGGATTACCTCCTGTGCGATTACAATCGCGACGGAGATTCGTACAGGTACGCTTCGCTACGATCAAAGTAATGGAGAAGCGCGCTGTAGCGACGATACAGCGCAAAAGCGTCGATCTTGAATAACGAAAAATGTTCCGTCGGCAGATCTCCGTGGAGCAACACCTACGATCCGCCGCTGGAAGACGGTTCCATGCCGTCGGAGAAACTGAGAAAATTGGAGATCGACGCGAATCACGCGTTTGCCCAATATCGCGCTTTGTACTTTGAGGGCGGCGTGTCGTCCGTCTACCTCTGGGATCTGGATCACGGCTTTGCGGGTGTGATTTTGATCAAGAAGGCGGGGGACGGTTCAAAGAAAATCAAAGGCTGCTGGGACTCGATACACGTCGTGGAGGTGCAGGAGCGATCGACGGGACGCATAGCTCATTACAAACTCACTTCGACGGCCATGTTGTGGCTTCAGACGAACAAACACGGCTCGGGAACCATGAATTTGGGCGGAAGTTTGACCAGACAGGTGAGAATCTTTATTCGCGTTTATTTTCCGAACCATCTCGCCAAAGTCACTGTAAAAACAGTACTCGGATTCTTTACAAATTTTTTCGGAATTTTCGAGCTTTGAGAAGAAGGAACGTCCGATGGATGTTGCGTATTTTTAGGTCGAGCAGGATGCGGCTATAAGCGAAACGTCACCGCACATCGCCAACATCGGTCGCATGGTCGAGGACATGGAGAACAAAATACGAAATACCCTAAACGAAATATACTTTGGTAAAACGAAAGACATCGTAAACGGCCTGAGATCGCTCCAATCGCTGGCGGATCAGAGGCAGCAAGCCGCTCTGAGGCAGGACTTGGCAGCGGCGCTTCAAAGGCGAAACGCGAACAATTGATGCAACGTAACGCAGGAAAATTTCGATTATGATTGCGATTAGTAGAGGGCGCGGGGGAGGGGAGGGGGGCGGCAGGAGGGGCCGAAAGAAATAACAAGAGAACAAAATAACACGAAAAACTCGAAAACATCTAACCCATTAAGTTGCTATACACTTTGTTACTGTCTAGATTAAAAAGAAAAACAAAAACAAACAACGGAACGAACGAAAAATGCAAGAAGAAATGCAGGGAATTTATTATGGGGCTAACCGAGGGGAGACTTTAATTTCTTTTCTCTCTCCCTCTCTCTCTCTCTTCATTTCTTTCTCTCTCTCTCACACACACACACAAACACACAAACACACAATTCTTTATTATTACGTTATTGTTTGTTCGGAACTTGGAATCGCTGCTGCTCAGACACTTGCTGGCATTCAACATGTTACGTTACAAAGTGAATAGAAAATGTATTTCTATAAATAAATTTCATTTTGTTACAAAGACACCACCAACGTTATCCGTAATTGGCGCAAACTCGCTCTCGCTTCTCTTTTTCTCTCTCTTAAATTGTGATGATTCTTCTCAATCGGTATATTAACCTTGGGTGCCTTGGTTTTTCGTTTTACGTTCTTTGCCCACCGTATCCGGTTGGTCAATGCGGGACTATTACCCCTTTTTTTTTTCCTTCAATTTTTAACGACGACGAGGACGAAAATCACTCTTAATCCCACTACTTTTACACGTCATTAACCGAGTAATCTTAATTATTATTATTATTATTATCATGATTATCGTTATGAATAACTTTTAAATGGTATACTTTGTTGAAAGATTATAAATATGTATACCGTAAAATCGAAGGGAAAGATATAGTACGGATCGTTGCTTCGTGAATATCGGAGCGTTGATTTTCCTTTCGTTTGTTTCCCGATCGCGCGGAAACCGTAATGAAAATTTGGGAAATGCGAGACAAGGGGCGAAGGACGAAGGATTTATTGTAATCAGCGAGTAGATAGACATTTTTCGAGTGACTCTGAGAGAACGATGCTTTTTCGTTTTTCGTTTTTTTTTTTCCCAACGAAAACAAAAAATCTATACCAAGAGGCCTTTTTTGCGGGCCTCCGAAGCGGAGATGACCACCAAACTGGGAAATCGTTCGAAATTACCGTTCCGTCAGACACGAATTATCGACTATCTAAAAAAATGTACGTATTACGAAAATGTTGAAAGAAAAGAAAAACAAAGAGTCACCGATCGAGGAAGAAGTTTGCGTTCCTCTCTCATGTGCCGAAATGAAGAATAAAAAATCGTCATTTGAGTCGCAAAACGCGAATGGTTATTGGGAATGCTTCGACGATCATGTAAACAAATGTTTAGATTCGAATCTAAAGAGAGTTGTAGAAGATGGATTTTTTCAAAATAAAAATAATTATCTGAAAAATCGACGTTCGATCTCAATTGTTTCTCGCTTTCGCCAATTTCAACGTGATCATTCTTTCGACCGACACTCCGCGACAAACAAAACCCCAATTGCGATCATACTTACCCCCGATTAAACCTCCATTGAACAACATGGCACCTAATTGAAGAGCATTTATTTCAAATCACCAGTGAGGAAATACAGGCAATAATTCGTGATGGATTTTCGCGCGAAAATGAGAAAAAAACAATAGTAATAGAATAATTCGCGAAATCTCGGTCGTCATTTTTCAGTTTGATTTTTCTTCTCCATATTTTCCTTCTGACGCTCGTTCGAGTTCGATGACTTTTGGAGTTTTGGTTCGCTTTTTGTTTTTTTTCAATTATCAAGAAACCAGTGTAAAAGTAAAAAAAAAGAAGAAGAAGGAACGAAAAGAATTTTTCTTTCTCGGGCAATTTATCTGGCTCGAGAAAAAAAGTGTTTTTTTTTTCGACAGGGTAAAACCGAATCGGTATAAAACTTTTTCGAAAATCATCTCTCGACCGGAGACGGGACTTTTGGACCAATCCCGTGCGATCCTTCGCGCAAAAACATCATATTGCGAGTCTAAAAGTAAATTTGTCGTATTATTTATTTTCAATATTACTCGAACATTGAAATGCGAAACTGCGATAATCTTTCGTGTGTGTGTTTGTGTTTTTTTTCCCCCGGTGTTTCCGCCCCCAGCGTTCTCGTTTTTTCCGTTTTTAATTTTTCAGTTTTCGTTCAATATAAATTTCACTTGGCAGAAATATATCAGTCGCACGCAAGTTTTCGTTTGTTCGTTATCGTTTACAATCCTGAGACAATATTAGTTAACTAAGATACCGACCATCATAAATCGGTTACACCCTGAATAATAGCATTTTCATTGTTTCATTGTTTTTTTGTCGTTACTTTGTTTTCTCTCGGCCAATTCGAGGCGACGACGGTATCGGCGCTTCGCTCTCTCAAATCCATTCCGAAGAAAAGTTTCGAGACCGCGGTTGGGTAGAAAAACAAAAACGATGATAAATTCCGCTCGTTCGTGGATCATCGAAAGCTCGGAAATTTGTGTTTTTTTTTTCTGTTCTTTTCGTACCTTTCGCGCTTCACAATTTTGCTTCATCCAAGCAGGTCTCCGAACTCACTTTTTCTTCCGTTCCTCGCTCAATCTCGCCGTTATCAGAGCACTTGCGCACTGTCGCTCGCCTTTTTTTTGTCTCTTTTCATATATTTTCCTCTCGCCGATAATTGTCCCGCAAGTCCGTAATAAAGCACATACGAAGATTGTGTACCTGGTCCGGTATAGCACACGCGTAGCAGCGTAGTGGACGTTGATACTTTTTTTTTGTTTCTTCTTTTTTTTTCAATCAATCGCTTCCTCTCGTGCATTCCTCTCTGTTCGTTCGTTAATGTTGGGGTATCGTGTTTGCTTAGGTTACAATAGCCAAGTTTAGATCGTTAACTATAATCGCGTATCAAAGTTTCCAAGGAAGGTACAGGTGGCGTGAATTTTGTCCCTTTTTTTCTTGGGCTCGAGGCAACAAAAATGAGAAAAAATAACGAAAGAATACAAAGAGCTTTGGAGATGCTCGCTTTTTCCACAGAGTTTCATGGAAATACCTTCCTACAAAAAGCTCTGGATACACCCATTTATAATAATAATATATATATATACTTTTTTTTTCTCGTTAAATCAGCTTTCCCACGTTTTATCCGAAAAATTTCGGCCCGCGTCTTTTGGAACAATTTTTTATACAAATCCGCGTATTCGAGAGGCGAAAATCAAGGGTTTCTTTCGAGAATTCGCGAAGCTAGCGGACGAGCCGATCGGAAAGGAAAAAAAAGGCTATATCGAATCGAGTTGTGATTAATTGCTCGTTTTTTGGACTTTAACAACTATCCTTACGTTATTTCCTTTTTCATTCGTTTAACCCGGGAGGTTGGGTTCGATGTTGATCTCTCGTTCAAAACTTTCTTCCTCGGACCCGTTTTTCGCACACATGCACACACACACACACACACACAAACATATATATATATATATTTATATTATATATGATAATTATATATACTGTGCTGCATAACAATAATAATACATTACAATATCTTTATATTTCCCAAATATTGCAATATATTTTTGTTATTATAATATACTATAGTATATAAATAAATATATATATATATATTGTTTTCAATCATCTCGTTGCGATTCTTTTTTTTTGCCACTCTCGGAGAAGAGTTCGGGCAAGGAATAAGTACGATTATCGTGGAAATAAATGCAAGAAAAAAAAAACGACAACTCTGCAACGGTTCCGAGCGTATTCGCGACCGGCGCTCTCTCGATCTTTTTCTCTCGCGCAAGCCCGTCGATTCTTTTTCAAAACTCCTCCGAGGTTTCGAAACTCTCGCTGTCGGCGTGCGTGGTTGTATACATAGGCCGAGGAAACCCGATGAAAATGCGATATCGCGATATATCGCGGTAACGGAAAATTCGTTAATTCGTTCCTCTCGTTGTTTTTTACAACGCAAATACTCAAAGAGCCGAGCGAAAGCGTCATCTCTCTTTTTTTTTTTTTTTCGTTCGCCCAACGAACGAAAGACTCTCTGATAAAACGGAAAAAAGTAGAAAGACCCTCCGGGGTAAAACCGCCGCGTTTCGCCTGCGGCCTCGACAATCGATTGTACGATAATCAGTTGGCAAAAAAAAAAAACGAAAAAAAAAATTGTCATTCACGTTTCAAATTCACCGTGTGAAGAAAAAAAGGACAGTAAATTGACTACGAAATTTGCTCCGAAATGCTCCTCGCAGGGTGCTGACGGACGAGCGGCAAGATTTCGGAGAAAAAATATGGTGAAAAATCTGTGTTTCTTTTTTTATTTATTTTTTTTCTCTTTTATTATAAATGACAACGAGCAGCGATTACCGAGTCGAGTTGCTCGTCGGGATATCTTCGTTCGTTTGTTGTCTTTAAATAATTTGCATGAAAAATTGTTCCTCAGCGATTCGCCGGCACACAAATCTTGGTCTAAAACTCTCTTCGCCCTTCGACCTCGTTTGTACGCAACGGATTTTCGAAAAAGCGCGAATCAAAGAAACGTCCGCCTTGCGTTCTCTCTCGCATTTTCTCTTCTCCCCGATCGCTCGATACGCGCGAACCCGCTCCCCGTTAAACTTGCTCCTTTGCGAAAGCAAAAACAGCGAGATAAGATCGAAAAAAAAAAAAAAAACGAAAACGAAAACTAAGAAAGTGTTATGTAAAGGCTTTTCCAATTTTTATTCTCTTCTCCTTTTTGTTCCTTTTTTTCGTCTCGTTTCGTTTCACCTTTTTGATGGAAAACTTTCCGCCTTGTTTCTTATATAACAAACAACATGTGTGTGTGGGTGTGTGTGTGCGTGTGCGTGTGTGTCGTGTAGAGATTTTTTTGTTTTCATTTTTGAGAGAGTCGCGTTTAAAAAAGGGGACACGAGCTGCTGCGCTATAACGTCGAGCCGGTTGGACGTTGTCCTTTTGTTCGGTTACGGGTTTTCTTTTTGCTTATCTCGTTTTGTTTTACTTACGTTGCTCAAAGTTTCTCTAGCGTATTTATCTGTTGTCATTGACGCTGGCCCTCTTTCTCGCTGTTTCGGATAATAATGAGTAGTTACTTTGATAAAAACTCGTGTTTTTTCTTTCCTTTTTGTTTTTTTTGTCTCTCTCTCTCTCTCTCTCGCTCGCTTTCTCTCTCTCTCTCTCTTTATTATCAATATCATCATTTCCCGCTGCTCGGTTGATGGTTTTTTTGTTTTGTTACTTTGTTGCTGTTATTATCATTATTATTGTTGTTATTGTTGTTTTTCGGAACTGTCGACTCGTTATTTTTCGTTTACGTTCTTATTGTTGCTGTTGTTGCCGTTGTTCTTCTCTCAAAGCCTCCTCTCTCTCATGGACCAATGATAAGATGTCGATTGGCTATAAAGCGGGTAGTGAGGTTGCGTACGGTTGCGACTGAACACGATTATTTGTCAAGGGCAGTGTTGGTTTTGATGGCAATGACCACTTCTTCCCCGCAGGCTTTTAGTACAGTGCACTGTCAAACGTCGAGCATAATTGTCAGATATTCGGCATCGTCCGAGACTACTCTTAACCCCCCTCGTCAACATGAGAAAAGGAGAAAAAAAAAACGTTCTCGAGATGAATTCCAGCGACTCACCAACAGTTCTTTTCCAGCGTCATAATCCGCGCGCAACTGAGTACCCAACTCTCCGTCGGGAATCTTTAGATCCTCGCGAAGATCTCCGTTATCGGCCATCAGGCACAAGTATCCGTCGTCAGATATGTCTGTCAGCTGAATCGTAGCGACACCAAAGATTCAATTTTACTCGTCGACTCTTTCCATTTTTCCATCATGGACCAAGAACGAACAAAGCGAGCGTTACCTGATAGTCCTCTCGCTTGACAAAGGGCACGTCCATGTTGTGCGTGGATGGGCAAATGTCCTCGTACTTCTTGGATGAGAATATGTCGATGCCGACGAGGTGAACTTTGGCGTGACCGTGCTTGCCCGTCTTGGAAGTGGACATTTCCACTATCTTGCACGGCCGCGATTTCAACATGACGAAACCGTTTTTGCGCAACGCCGAACATTGCATGGGATACGTGACGGACGCGCCAGAGTCTCCGGTCTCAAAGTGAGTGTCCTCGATATCTGCCATCTTGGAGTTTGAGGCTGTCTGCGGACGAGATAAACGGATATTTCGAAAGTCGTCAAAAAAGGGAGTCCCGTCAATGACGACGATCGTCATCGACGGGACGTTGCAATCTACGGTTTTGACGGAGCGTATAAAAAATGACTGTGAGAAAGATTGATTATTTTCTCCGACATATGTCGCGGCAAAACCGCTTGTACGCGCAAATTATTCCCCGGGCAAATACATCGGCTACGACAACGCGACTCTGTCGAATACTCCCGACTCGCCCTTATTCCCAAGAGCAGCGAAATAAAAAGCAGAGATTTCATGGTTTTTTGGTTTTTCGAATTGGAAAAAAAAAACGAAATTTGAACAGAAAAGTCATGAGAGTATTTTGCAGTTCCGACAGGAGGATAAAGAGGGAGGCAGCAGGACGTGTCATCGCGAGTTCGTTGCTTCGTTTCTTTTTGTTTTTCTTTTTTTTTTTCAATCGCAAAACTAGTGACTAGCGACAAAATGCGTAAAAAAGCCCGCCCCCCCCTGCCCCCCGGGCAGTGGCCATGTGGCAGCATTGACGGCGAAAGATTTTTCGGCGAACCGGATAATACGATCGCAAAGTTGATCGCCGCGGTGATGATGGATTGGAAAAAAAATACTTTTGTATACCGTACAGGATAATACGCGATGGAGCGGAGGATCGTCGCGGAGCAAAAAAGATTGTGAAAAAAAAGTCGCCGGTGAAATTCGAAGCGGAACGCGTGCCTCGAATTCGCGAACGCCGACAGAGCGACGAGCAAACTAGCGGTTAACCAAAAGAGTCGTTTCTTCCTTTTTTTTTGCCGTCTTTTGCCCCGATAGCCTCGCGAACATCGCGCAGCAACGATACGGCCCGACGGAAGTCTCGGAAACCTCGTCGATTTTCATGCCGGCTGAAAGCTGGTCGAGTTTTTTGACGAATCGTACGTATGTAAAAAGGGGTATTTTCGATAATTTAATTGGCGAAGATGGCGCGAAAGATGCGGCAAGAGCCACATTGTTCTCGGCAATATCGCACGGAGCCCGTTCGTTGTCAATCGCTCGTGTGTGTCTCTGGATCACGACGTTAATTTAACCCTCGTTACCAGGCCCGTTTCTAACATATTAACCGCACTAGTACGATTGTTTCTCTTGTTTGAACGATAATTTTACGAACCAGACTATTATTTTCACTCTCGTAATCTCAACGTTGCTCTCGGGTATTTTAGTTTTTTTTTTTCAAGCTTTTAGCACCATTAGTTTTCACAGAATTATCGAGGACAGTCTCGGGGTATACTCACATGTGATCAAAATGGATACTCTTACCAGAAGATCACGGGAGGCGCTTGCGTACTGGCGGCCGACGAAAAAGGGGTTCTCCCGGCTGGAAACACGGAGCCAGTGCGAATTTCTCTCCTTTTCGGTGTTTACGCGGTGTGCCTCTGCCAAATGTCCAACTACGAGCACACACAGTTGTCGTCGAATATGCACTTTGTTTCATTCCTATCTTATTCGTCTCGGTAATAAATTGTTCGCTGAATCAATGAATATATTGTTTTAGAACGATGAACGCTATTGATTTTCAATTCCGATAATATCAAGTTTCACATGTTTTTTGTCCATAGTGCCAATATCAACATAGTTTTTCGTTTTTCGACATGGGCATTCGAGTTTGTTTCAAGAACCAGCAATAGAGTCTCGATTATTGAATAGCAAATTCATCATTATTTCTCATTTATTTGTGCATCACTGTGCATTTGTATTGTTTCGTCAAAGAGCGCAGCAGTCTCGCGCGCGTTTCGTCGTCGTACACTTTTCGATGAGTTTTCGAACGCTTCGCCGGCAGTCGGTGGGTGGTGGTGGTGTGGTGCGCGACGATGACACATGTGCTTTTTGCTAAACAACAAAAGATACCTATATACACGCGAGGCGAGTGCTACTTTCAAAAGTCAAACATCTCGCACGCACGGTATTCGGCACTGAAATATCCGGTACACACTTCCAAGAGGAAGAAAGATGGAGAACGAGCCGGCCGGAGATAACAGGCTGGAATTGCTCCCGAGTAGTTTTGAATTTCACAACTTTTCGCGCAGCGTTGGTGAGGTTAGAGTGACCTGTCGAATCGTAAAGATGGAAGATAGCGTTTATATCTGGATAGGGGATGCCGACAATTGCGAGATGAACGATCTCACTGTAGCAATGACGTCGAGGTATGAGAAATTGCCGGTAGCGGCCAACGTCATTGGGACAAACGACACTCATTCGAATTCCGCGAGTCTGGCCAAGAGACTCGCCAAAAAATGCGGAAAACCGGTTTACGTCAGCTTCAACGTTGCCGTCAACAATCTCAACGTACTCGCCATCGAGAACGCTATTCAGGACGAGTTTCGCTCTCAAAAACATTTACTCGCGTTCTAATCTGCGTGTAACTCACAATTCTACAATTCAATAAAAAGTTTGTTCTGAACAAAGTACGACCCGTCATTCTGTCGTGTGCCCTCTCGACAGCAAAATTATAGAAATTTTGGCGCCAGATGCGCCACACATTTCCACCGACGCTGCATTCGCGCGGCCTCATTCGTCCTCGCGCAAGATTTTTTCTTCAACCAATATCGATAAACGAATCGTCAATAATCATCAGAGTATAGTTATATTCAAATATCTAGCGCGAACGTGTGTGTTTTATTTTTCCTGCAAGGACAAAGATTCCGACTTTTGGAACACCTCCGCAAACGTGGCGGCGCTGCCGGCTACAGTGCGAGAGTCGGTAGATGGCGGGGTGGGGAGTGACGACGTTCGAGCACATGTTTCAGTACACACACATTCGTAGAGACACGCGGCGCGAAAAGAGCACGTGTTTGCACGCTAAGAAGCTTTCATAACCTGCAATCGGCACGAGACACCTCGTAGCATATTTGACGAAAGCATTTCGCGGTCGACCGGCAAAATCATTTTTCGACGGTAAAAACGACCCAACGTGGTCGTAAATCGAACAAAAGCCTTGCGATGCTGTCTGAAAATCTCGAAATCTTTTGCAAACTCAGTGACAAATACAAACAACGATTCACGCGTTATCTAAACTCAGCGGTAAGTCGTCATTTTTCTCCGTCAATCGTTGTCAAATATCTCGTTCTTGCTGAATAATCGCGTACTTTGACGAAGTGCGGAGATTATCGCAAAGTTTACGATTTATTTCAGCAGAATTTCGACGACGATGATCGCAACGTGGTGTTTGACGATTTGTGCGCATTTTTGATGGAGCCAAATTGCGCCAAAGACGTGGCGCGATGTTTCCCTCAGTACCTTCCGTTGCTACTGTCTCGAGCTATTTGCACAAATTCTTCTCGTCCCTCGAGTACCGACGAATCCAATTCATCGCACCGATTAAGTTCGGTAATTCTGGGAACTCTCATTAACACAAATCCCGATGTTTTGGGGTAAGTTTTAGCTCAAATATTCTCAACATTCCCTTTAACATTTACGAAATATTTGAAATATTTGCAACAACGTTTTTTTTGTGTTCTCATCGTGACCAGATTCGCGCTAAACTATTTCGAGTCTAATCCGGCGCCGTTCTCCTCCGAGGTCGACGACTCGGCTGTGATGACAAAGAGAAGACGAGAAAACGACCTTCCCTTTGTAGTGAGAAAAGTATCGACCTTGGAAATAGTAACGGCCAGTTACAACATACTGGAGGCAGCGCCGGAACACTTTAAGCACAAATGGAACTGGTCAGAGTTTTATGATTTTTTGGCCCATCCGGACGACACGGTTAAATGGTGAGAAATTTTGCTTTGTCGGTAACACGAATTACTATGATTATTATTATCGTCATAAACAGAGCGTAGGTGAAAACTGAATCACGCTTCAACAGGATTACGCTAAAGTGCATCGGGATCGTTCTGGGAATGTCGGAATCGACGCGGTTGTCCCGTGCGCGATCGCTGATCAAAGACCCCGAGCGTTTTCTCCTGCCGGAGCAAGACCGGGTTGACGCGGACGCGATCGCTGTTTCCTCGAAAAATCACACCCGGGAGATGAGCGTGTCGTCGAAAAATTGCACTTCTCTAGTCTCGATAGCGGGTATCGTGCTGCCGGTTTTACCCGGGTCGGCAAATTCCAGGACGGTGAATTTGATCGCCGTTCCGTCGATGGAATCGAATTTACGTCGCCTGGCGTTGGCGGTCGCTTCCCGACGCTGCGTCTGCCTCCAGGGTCCGGTAGGATGCGGCAAAACGGCGCTCGTCGAGTATTTGGCGGAAGCGACCGGGCACGAGAGCAAAAACTTCGTCAAGGTGCAACTGGGCGATCAGACGGACTCGAAAATGTTGCTCGGGAATTATCGATGCACGGACGTACCCGGTGAGTTCGTCTGGCAACCGGGTGTATTGACGCAGGCGGTGATGGAAGGAAAGTGGCTTCTCCTCGAGGACATTGACAGTGCCGCTCTCGACGTTGCCAGCTGTCTGAGTAACCTCATCGAGACGGGGACGCTCTCGGTTCCCGGCTATCGCGACGCCATCTACGTCAAAAGCGGATTTCAGTTGTTTCTGACGCAGAGGACGATGCCAACGGCGTCGGGATTTTATCGTCGCTCCACCGGAGCCTCCAACATCTTGGAGAAACATTGGTTCTGCGTTCACGTCGAGCCGTTGACGCGCGAGGAGCTCGTCACCGTCGTGAAGAGCCTGTTTCCCTCCCTCGCCACGGTAGCCACGAGGATGATCGATGTTTTTCTCCTTTTCTCCATCGGCAACGAGGAGAACCCCGGGACGGAGGAAAGAGTCACGAGAACCGGAAGAATGACGTCGACGCGGGATCTCGTAAAATGGTGCACGCGCGCCATCTGTGATTTCCGAGTTTCATCGCCGGACTCTGCGTTGAAGATCCTCCAGGACGCGATCGACATCTTCTGCTGCTCCGTCGACGACGAGTCGCGGAGGCTCGAGCTCGCCACGGCGATCGGACACACGCTCGGCATCGTAAAGACGAAAGCGGAATATTTTTGCAACATTCACAAGCCCGCGATCGACGCGACGTCGGACACTTTCCAGGCCGGACGCGCGAAATTACCGAGAAAGCGGGCGAGTTACGCGGCCGTGGAGAAATCCGAGAGCAAGTTTTCCTTCACCAGGCCGTCGGCGAATTTGTTGGAACGCGTGGCGAGTTGCGTCGCGCGGAAAGAGCCAGTACTGCTGGTCGGCGAAACGGGAACGGGAAAAACGAGCTCGATTCAGTATCTCGCCAGGAGGACGGGACACAGGCTCGTCGTGATAAACATGAATCAACAGAGCGAGAGCGCCGATTTGCTCGGCGGTTACAAGCCGGTCGACATAAAACACCTGGTGACACCAACGAGGGAGGAGTTTGAGATGCTCTTTCGATCTTACTTCGCCACGGAACCCAATCGAAAGTTCCTCGAGCACGTTGCCACCTGCTACAATCAACAAAGGTGGAAGACGCTCGTGCGCCTGATGCTCCACAGCGCCGAAGCGGCCGTGAGGAGATTGAAAACCGCGGAGGACAGAACGAGAGGAAAGAAGCGGAACGACGAGGCTGACAAGAACATCCGAGGCAGAATGGACATGCTGGCGAGGTGGGAAAAAATCGTGGTAAAGCTGGAAAAATTGAAGACACAGGTAAAGACGCATTTTTCCCTCGCGTTTGCGTTTATCGAGGGAAGCCTGGTGAAAGCGCTGCAAAACGGACATTGGGTGTTGCTGGACGAGATCAATCTCGCCTCCTCGGAGACTCTCGAGTGTCTGACAGGCCTGCTGGAGGGCGCCACGGGTTCGCTGTCGCTGCTCGAGCGCGGCGACAGCCAGACGATAACGAGACACGCGGATTTCACGATATTCGCCTGTATGAATCCCGCGACGGACGTCGGGAAGAAGGAATTGCCGATCGGCCTGAGAAATCGTTTCACCGAATTTTACGTCGACGAATTGAACGACAGGAACGATCTTCGTTTGCTCGTAGATTCCTACCTCGGCGATGGTAACTTATCGACGGAGAGGCGCGAATCGATCGTCAAGTTTTACCTGAACGTTCGCCGGGAGGCCCTGACGAGCCTCAACGACGGAACCGGACACAAGCCGCATTACAGTCTGAGGACGCTCTGTCGGGCTCTCGGCATCGCGTCCCTCAATCCCTGCGGGAACCTCCAGCGTTCTCTCTACGAAGCGTTCTGCCTGAGCTTTCTCACTCAGCTGGACAACGTTTCCTACCCGATGGTCGAGAGGATGATAACGCGGGCGATTCTCGATGGGAAAACGGCGAAAGCCGTACTGAGCACGCCGATCCCCAGGCCTCTGTCGCGGCAGGGCGACAACGAGAATTACACGAATTTCGAGGGTTACTGGATCGTCCAGGGTGACCTGGAGCCTCGAGCGCCGCCAAACTACATCCTGACGAGTTCCGTGAGGAAAAACCTTCGCGATCTCGCGAGGGTCGTCTCCATCGGCAAAATTCCCGTGCTTCTCCAGGGCGACACCTCCGTCGGTAAAACGAGCTTGATCACTTATCTGGCGAAATCGTCGGGACACAATTGTCTGCGAATAAACAATCACGAGCACACCGACCTCCAGGAGTACGTGGGGAACTACGTGGCCGACGAGAACGGCAAGCTCGCGTTCAAGGAGGGAATCCTGGTGGAAGCCATGAGAAAGGGCCACTGGATGATATTGGACGAGCTGAATCTCGCCCCGAGCGACGTTCTCGAGGCTCTCAATCGCGTTCTCGACGACAATCGCGAATTGTTCATACCCGAGACGCAACAGACGGTGAAAGCGCACGAGAATTTCATGCTTTTCGCCACGCAGAATCCACCGGGAGTTTACGGCGGACGGAAAGTTTTGTCGCGAGCCTTCCGGAATCGCTTCGTCGAGCTGCACTTTGACGAGATTCCTCCGGACGAACTGCGGACCATCCTCCACGAGAGATGTCACATGCCGGTCTCTTACTGCAAACAAATAATAAGCGTGATGACGGAGCTGCAAACGAGACGAAAGTCCACGGCCGCGTTTCAGGGCAAACACGGTTTCATAACGCTGCGCGATCTCTTCCGTTGGGGCGAGCGTTATCGGCTGGCCGACGACGTCGGCGAGGGCCTCTACGACTGGAGTCAGCACCTCGCCGACGAGGGATACCTCGTGCTCGCCGCGAAAGTACGGAGAAACGAGGAGGCCGAGGAGATTCGCCAGGTCATCAAGAAACATCTCAAGAGAGACGTTGATCCGTCGAAATTATTTACGCTCGATGGGGAAACATCGAGCGTCACGAGATCGATACTGGAGGACATTTCGAGAGGCGCGTCGGGCTTCGATCACGTCGTTTGGACCTATCACATGAGGAGGATGGCCGTTCTCGTGAGGAAATCCTGTCGGTTCAAGGAGCCCGTGTTGCTCGTCGGTGAGACGGGAGGCGGCAAAACGACCGTCTGCCAATTGATCGCCTCCATGATGAGGCAAAGCTTGTACTCCGTCAATTGTCACATGCACACGGAATCTTCGGATTTTCTCGGCAATCTCAGACCCGTCAGAGACCACTCGGCGGACGTCGAGTGTCAAAAGCTGTTCGAGTGGGTCGACGGTCCTCTCATAACCGCCATGCGCAACGGTGATTTGTTTCTCGCCGATGAGATTTCCCTCGCCGACGACAGCGTGCTGGAGAGATTGAACTCGCTGCTGGGTACGCTGGAAATTCGTCCGAATCGATAGGCTCGATCTCGAGACGACCGGCGGTGATACCTTTTTCTGTTTTTTTTTCTTCAGAACCAGAACGCAGCCTGCTGCTGGCGGAGAAGAGCGCGGACACCGCGGACTCGGGGGAATCCGACTGCGTCATCACGGCGAACGAGAAATTTCAATTTATCGGTCAGCGATTATCGAGAAATTGTATTTTTCGTTATTTTTTCACTCTCGCGACGTACGCGGGCGTGAGCTTATTTTTCGTTCTTGTCAAACAGGAACCATGAATCCCGGTGGCGATTACGGCAAGAAGGAACTGTCGCCCGCGCTCAGAAATCGCTTTACCGAGATTTGGTGCGAGGGATGCGTGGATAGGGGCGATTTGCGAGCGATAATAATGCACAATCTGAGCGAGCGTATTCGCGAAAAGAGGCTCGAGATCGCAGAGGCGATACTGGCGTTCGTAGATTGGCTCGGGAATTCGGAAATTGGAAAACGTTTCACCGTCAGCATTCGCGACATCTTGACTTGGGTGAATTTCATCAATCGCTGCACCGGCGGAAACGAGGTCTCGCGCTTGAGCCTGGCTGAGGCTTATCTTCACGGTGCTCATCTCACGTACATCGACGGTCTCGGATCCGGACTCACGGGTATGGAGAGGTAAAACGAACGTTCGAACGAAAGACAGAAATTAATTAACCACCGAGACGATAATAATTTCGACGTTATCCGCTTCGTTAGCGAGGAAAAATTGGCCGTGTTTCGCAACGAAGCTCGAAATTTTCTGGAAGCTCGAGCGAAGGAAGCGACGTTCGAGTCGGACGCGTCCGAAATCGCCGAAGAAACGGAGGATAATTCGCGAAAACTTTTCGGAATATCGCCGTTTTTCATCGCCAGGGGAGCTGGCGGGCTCGACGATGGAAAATTCACGTTCTCCGCGCCGACGACGAAATCGAACACGCTCAAGTTGCTGAGAGCTCTGCAGCTGAAGAAGCCTCTCCTGCTGGAGGGCAGTCCGGGAGTCGGAAAGACCAGCTTGGTCGCCGCCCTGGCCAAATCCTCCGGTCACGATCTCCTTCGAATCAATCTGAGCGATCAAACGGTATTTCACTTTTTCACGTTTTATTCTCACGAGAGGGCGCGCGAATCTCCGGTTTTATCCAAAATTCGTGGATTCCCCGTCACCGACAGGACGCGTCCGACCTCTTTGGAGCGGATCTTCCTCTGGAAGGTGGGAAAAGCGGCGAGTTCGCGTGGAAGGACGGACCGTTTTTGCGAGCGTTGCGCGCCGGCGATTGGATCCTCCTCGACGAGCTGAATCTCGCCTCGCAGTCGGTCCTCGAGGGTCTGAACGCTTGTCTGGACCACCGCGGAGAGATTTACATACCGGAGCTCGGGCGCACGTTCAGCGTGAAGCCGGCGACGAAGCTCTTCGCCTGCCAGAATCCGCTGAGACAAGGTGGGGCCAGGAGAGGACTGCCAAAGTCGTTTTTGAATCGGTTCACCCAAGTCTACGTGGACGCTCTCGAGGACGACGACCTCGTGCTCATCGCGAGCGATCAATTCCCGGAGATGTCGGGATCGGGCGTGGTCGAAAAAATGATCAGCTTCAATTCGATCCTGTCGCGCGAGGCCGGCACTTCCTGGGGTCACAGCGGGTCACCCTGGGAGATGAATCTTCGGGACATCATCCGCTGGTGCGAGATCGTCGTCGCTGCGGCGCGCGGGGATGCCGTGGACCGCGACGAGATTTCCTACAACCCCGGCGATGGCGTCGACCTCGTGTACGTCGATCGCATGAGAACCGAGGAGGATCGGCGGAAAGTTCGAGAAATTTACCAGGAGGTTTTTCCCATCGAGGACTACCCGATGTCCTCCGGACAGCCGACCGTTCGGCTGACCGAACGAGAAGTTCATCTCGGTGACGCGTCCCTGCCTCGCGGGGAACGCCCCGTCGGCGACGATCGTCGTTTGCTGCTGCTCCGCGATCAACTCGCCGTCCTGAGGAGCCTCGCGCGGTGCGTCCGCATGAACTGGATGCCCATCCTGGTGAGCATAATCTCGTTGTCGTCGATCGTCTTGGAATCGCGATCTTTTCGAAAATTCCAACGTTTTTCGACCTTGGAACGCTAACGCTTTTTCTTCCAGAAGAATCCTCGTCGTGTGGAACGGACCCTCCGGGAATATCGAACCGCGAATAATAACGACGATTGATTTTTCCCAGGTCGGCGGTCCCGGTTGCGGAAAAAGCAGCGTCGTCCGCGTTCTCGCTCAGCTCGCCGGACAAAAGTTGAAGTCGGTCGTGGTGAATTCGGCGATGGACACGACGGAGATTCTCGGCGGTTTCGAGCAAGTGAGTTTAACGAATTTCACTCTTTTTCCCCCCTCTCGATTCCACCGTTTTTCTTTGTCCGACGATCGTAATTCGACTCGAGCGTGAGAGACGGTTTTAACGACTCCGAAATGGAAGGAAAGCGGACTTTGTCGGAAATTCGCTACTTTGTCGATCTTCCGCGATGTTTGTCAACTTTGCAAAAGTCGCGAGGTGTCTTTGATGTGTTTTTCCCCCCTCGTCTTCCGACGACGCGCGAACGACCGTCTCCGGGCGTTTCAAAGGGGCGAATCACTCTCTTCCGGCTAGATTCCTCCTTTGTCGTCGCGTTCCCATTGTTTTCCCTCGTACGCGCGTTTTCGTTCCTCGCGATGGAGCTGCGGAGAGCGCGGAACGGGCGGAATTCCAGTGTCTCTCGGCGGTCCATTGTGATTCACGGTTTATCGCAGCTGGCGGCTTCTTTGACGCTAGCGAACGACGATAAAAAGCGGATGCGCGTCGTCTTGTTCCTCCTCAAGTTTTGCAAAATTGAGCATTGTTTTCGCAAAAAAACAACATGAATCGAAAGCTCTCCCACGGCTTTGGTGAAAAGTGAAATTCGGGCTGTGAGAAATTAGTCGTGTTTTTTAATTTTCTTTATTAACACACACATCGGTTAAACGTTTCACACGCAAAATGTATATGCGGTACGTCGCGAGTAAACGAAATTCCCGGTCGAAAAAGTCCGCGAGCACTTTTTGCGAAAAAAATGCCGAAGTGCGTTTTCGACCGAAAATTTCGTTGAACATTCAGGGGCTCTGGAACGCCCTGTATATGTGTATACACCCACATAGCGACGACCAAAAATTCGAGACAACCACCAATGACCGCGAAGCAAAGAGCGCAACTGATGCGTTACAAAACGACGAGAACTCGATCGATCTTCGATCGCCGTTCCGTCGGTAATGTAGATATCCTCTTTGCCGACCCTGTATACGCAAACGCGTGTTACACGTAATCAATCACACGAGCGCTGTCGTCGCTCAAACTCGCAACGGTTCTATCACTAGACAGTCGGACGTTGACGAAAATACTCGTGTTACGGTTTTCCTTCGTTATTATCGATGAAAAAAAGTAACGTCGATAAACGCTCTTTGGACGAAAAAAAAGGCCCGCCAACTTTGACGAACGCATCCGACTTTCCCCCTTCGTTACTTTTATTCATCTCGTTTTTAATTAGTTTTGCATTTTTTTTCGCCGCTCTTGGCTCTCGGACTGTTTTTTTAGGCACGTTTCGTTTATACATTGATTTTACAGCTTATATTTACACACGACAATATTTATACAACATCTCTGAATTCTTTCTCTTCTCATGCATAAAAAATCTTCCCGTAATCGGTTTTTCCTTTCCTCTCTCAGTTTGTCTCTCTCTCTCTCTCTCTCTCTCTCTCTCTCTGGTAATGCGAGACTATGAACATTTTGCACAAAGAAAAAAACCAAAATCTCCGGCGTTCTCTAGAAAATGGGAGGAAAAATGAAAAAGGGCACACCGAGACGTTTATCGTTTATTCTAACGCGCGATTCTTATCTCCTACACGATCACACGGAAAACATTACGGAATGTTCGGAATGGACCCAGACGGTTAATGTCAAAGTGCGCTTCTAGACGCGCAGCGGTGTCGTCAAATTATCGGGTCGTTCGGAGCGAGGAATTTTTTCGAAAAAAAAAAAAACAAAAATCATTTGACCCAAAATCTACAATTTTTTCTCTCTCTCTACATTCACGTCCAATTTCACGTGTAATTGACGAGCTCCTCATGCGTTATAAAGTCCGGTGGGCGGCATACGCTTTTTTTTTTTTCGTTTTTCTTTAATTCTTCGATGACCAAATTTTGACATCCCTTTAATTGGCACATTCGTCGCAATTATCGGAGAAATCAATCGGCCCCCGTGGCCTCCCGAGCGTACTTTGATTATGGAAGGAAAAAAAAACTACAAATTTTTCTACGCGCGATTTTTCGAATCTTCCTTCGTTATTTTTTCGATTTTCGTGCTCTATCGAAAAATGGCGCGCGAGCTCCGATCCCCTCCGCGAGTTTTGTTTTTTTTCTCGCTCTCACGGAACGGCCGTGAAAACCGTCCTTTTTTCGAAAAAAAAAACAAAAAAAAACAAAAAAACCAAGCTCCCTCGAGCTCGACCGCGAGGAACTATTTTTACCAATTTTTTCATGCACTTTTTTTTCTTTCTCCATCGCTGGAGCTGGTGCCTCGTTTTTTTGTAAATTACAACAGAATTACGCGCGTTTCCGAATCACACTCGCCCACTCGTTTTCGATGGAGCGAGACGGAACGGTTGCTCTTTTGGCGAGTTTCTTTTTTTCCTTCCTCGTAATGACGAGGAAAAAGAATTTCGCGTCGAGGAATAATACAAAAATGAAGGAGGAAACGCGGTGAAAATGGAGACAATCGCGAACATCCCACCAACGAGAGGAGAAAAAAAAGCCACCTCGAACAATCGCCAATATCGATAAACAACAAGGGGTCGAACGAAACATTATTCTTCGACGAAAAAACATCGATCGTCCATCCGACACTCACACACATAGACGGTTACATTTCAGTCTGTTTAGGATTCGCCGCGACGATGAATTCAATTCGCATCGCATCGTATCGATTCGGCGAGCGGTTACGCCGCGATAAATTAAAAAAAAAACGAAAAAATGATGAAAATCACTTTCCCTCCGATTGATTTTAAGGTAGTTCTATCGTTAGATTCAAATCGAGAAATTGTTTTGCAGTTTTTCTCACATACAAAATGGTTCGCGGGCTTCGGTTAAATAAGAAAAGTTGTTGCAAATCGACTAAAGAACAGCATACTCCAAATTCACGGTCATCCCAGGTGATATGTGCTTGCTCTATAATTACAAAAATTGCGAAAAAAATGTTCTTAAGATTTTTTTGGAAAACTCGAGAAATCTTCTTTGATGTTGCATAAAAATGTATGCAAAGTTTTAGAAGGCTTCACCACGTAAAAGCCAAGATATTCATTGATGAAAATGCAACTTTTAACACGCGCTCTTACGAGAGACTACCGAAAATGGTGATTTTTACCAATAAATATCTCAACTTCCACGTGGTAAAACCTTCCAAAATTTATTACACACGTATATATGACATCGAAGAATACGTATTCAAATTTTCAACAAAATCTTAAGAAAACGATAAAACGATAGAACTACCTTAAGGTAGTTCTATCGTTAGATTCAAATCGAGAAATTGTTTTGCAGTTTTTCTCACATACAAAATGGTTCGCGGGCTTCGGTTAAATAAGAAAACTTGTTGCAAATCGACTAAAGAACAGCATACTCCAAATTCACGGTCATCCCAGGTGATATGTGCTTGCTCTATAATTACAAAAATTGCGAAAAAAATTTTCTTAAGATTTTTTTGGAAAACTCAAGAAATCTTCTTTGATGTTGCATAAAAATGTATGCAAAGTTTTAGAAGGCTTCACCACGTAGAAGCCGAGATATTCATTGATGAAAATGCAACTTTTAACACGCGCTCTTACGAGAGACTACCGAAAATTGTGATTTTTACCAATAAATATCTCAACTTCCACGTGGTAAAACCTTCCAAAATTTATTACACACGTATATATGACATCAAAGAATACGTACTCAAATTTTCAACAAAATCTTAAGAAAACGATAAAACGATAGAACTACCTTAATTACAGCGATGTTTCAATCGTCGCTTTCGCGAAGAATAACGAAAATTGACGGGAAAAAAAGTGTCTGAAAAGTTTTAGAGGAGCGGGTCTTTGGGAAGCGGGAGAAGAAACGTCGTCGCTTTTATTGTTACACTTTCATCGATCTCCGATCAATCTCAGTCTCTCGAACGACGAGACCAATCGCCCCTTTGATTTCTCCCTTTGTTCCTCCCGAAACCGGAAGTCTCGTCGTGAAATTCTCGCGTTTCTCCCAGACTCTCGATCGCGTACAGGCATCGGGCTTTCGAAAACCCGGTCTACGAGGGTCCGAGAGTCGGAAAGGTCAAAAAATATGCCGCACAAAATTGTCTCCTTCCGGTATTGCCCTTTTCGTCGATATTCTTTCTTTCTCCTGGTTTTTTCGATCGAATTCGTACACGACGACAGTGACAGCAACGACAAAGTGGGCAACGACGAGGTGATTCGCTAGGATCGATTATTTATTCGTCGATGCTGTTGTTATAAAAATAATAATGATAATAATAATAATAATCGATGAGGATAATCGGCGGACGAATTATTCGTTGGGCGAATCGCTGCTCGTCGAGCTGACGGTCGTTTGCAAGTCGTTGAGGTCCGGCGGTGGAGGTGGCAGCAGCAGGCTCGGTCTCGTCGTCAATTGCTCCTCGTAGAGGCTCGGTATGCTCTTCGGCCTCGCGAGTATGCTCCAGGGGTCCGGGGGCACGGAAATGGGCTCGCCCTGCGACGGATTGACGAAAATCAATTACCAGGGGTTTGCGAATAATTCGAACTTGCGAATTATTTGAAATTTCATTTTATTTCAATTTCGAAAAAAACGAAAGCGCTCGTACCGGAAGAAAGTGTTTGGCGATCGGTGGCAGGGGTGGCTTGAGCATGGCGACGTCGCTGAGGTCGGTGGAGGTGGCGCCCCCGGCGGCCGGTATCAAAGGCGGATCCGGCGGCGAGGGGAGATTCATGGGTGGCTCGTATCTCGGCGGTTGGCCGGACTGCAGAGGACTCGAGGTCGTCGAGCCGAGGATCCATCGGGCGAGACTCTCGCAGCATCCGCAGCAAACGTCCGACACGCCCTGCCTCAGGCCGCGGTGTAGCACCAAAAAGAGCATGGGGTTGACGAACGCGTGGACGTACGCGATGTGCAGCGTCACCTGCCGGAATTTCACGTCGAAACACGCGTTAGGATCTTTCATTATCGCCCCATCGACGTTTTTACGATCCTCCTCGAGCGACCAATCGCGAGACGAAAAATTAGAGCGTATACCCGTGTAGAAATTTGATCTGGACGTCCCGACTTTAGACCGGGCCACGGTCTGGATTTCCTTGGTTTGGCCTGGTCTTAGTTTTTAGGTAGGGGCCTGGTAAGGGGCAAATAGGGAAAATCGGGCTATTCTCTCCAATATTTCCATGTCAGAAAATGCTCATGGCCTGGTCGGGATTTCCATGAATACAATTCCGAGTTCTGAGTTATATACATATACTCCCGATATGCTCGCCTTCGTTGCGCCTGACGCGAACCCAAACACAACCCAAACCCAAACATTCGTTGGTAAGGCAGTGCGACAAGGGAAAAATAGAATTAAAAATATGATCTTGCTTACATTTGAATTTTATGTTTCAATTTATTCCGTGTGCTCTACTTCCTTATTTCCCTACACAAATGTGTATGATTTCATATTGAGTCTCAGGTCGGATTCCAACCGGGCTGTGGCATGGAATGACATTTGAAAAGCAAGTAAGGGCCATGGCTGGGCATGGCTATTTCCCGGCTTACTGTTTTGAGCGGGTGCTGATCAGGCCCTGGTCATTTCCCGATTATTTCCCGGTGTATGGAAATCAAACCAGGCCCTGACTTATTACCCGTTCCATTGCCAGCCGGATCCCGGCCTGGCTAGCCTGGCTATGCCCCGATATCAAATCGGGAAAGCCAGTACTGGGCCAGACTTGTTCCCGATCAAAATTTCTACACGGGATCCCGTGTAGAAATTTGATCTGGACGTCCCGACTTTAGACCGGGCCCTGGTCTGGATTTCCTTGGTTTGGCCTGGTCTTAGTTTTTAGGTAGGGGCCTGGTAAGGGGCAAATAGGGAAAATCGGGCTATTCTCGTCAATATTTCCATGTCAGAAAATCCTCATGGCCTGGTCGGGATTTCCATGAATACAATTCCGAGTTCCGAGTTATATACATATATTCCCGACATGCTCGTCTTCGTTGCGCCTAACGCGCAACATTCGTTGGTAAGGCAGTGCGACAAGGGAAAAATAGAATTTAAAATATGATCTTGCTTACATTTGAATTTTATGTTTCAATTTATTCCGTGTGCTCTACTTCCTTATTTCCCTACACAAATGTGTATGATTTCATATTGAGTCTCAGGTCGGATTCCAACCGGGCTGTGGCATGGAATGACATTTGAAAAGCAAGTAAGGGCCATGGCTGGGCATGGCTATTTCCCGGCTTACTGTTTTGAGCGGGTGCTGATCAGGCCCTGGTCATTTCCCGATTATTTCCCGGTGTATGGAAATCAAACCAGGCCCTGACTTATTACCCGTTACATTGCTAGCCGGATCCCGGCCTGGCTAGCCTGGCTATGCCCCGATATCAAATCGGGAAAGCCAGTACTGAGCCTGACTTGTTCCCGATCAAAATTTCTACACGGGTAGTTTTGAGAGTTTTACAGCGCCCCCGTCCGCCTCTCACCTCGTAGCCCGTGGGGTTCCCGATCACCGGATGGTGCACCAGGGTGACGAAAAACAGAGGTCCCCAGAATATCACGTAGGCCGCGGTTATCACGAGAAACATCTTGACCCTCTGCACGCCCTCCCTCTCCATTCTTCTCAGGTAGTTTCTCATTTTACGATGTTCCTCCAGGGCGCCCGTTCTCTGCAACCAAAGTTTTTCCGGAAGGAGAAAAAAGTCGGTTTTTTTCATCGCCTCTTCGTTAATTCCACCCTTCTTCGAACTTTGACCCACCTTCGGGGTTGTTCCGTTCCTGGCCTCGGAATTTCCGCCCTCCGCGATTCCGTTCGTACTACCCCCGTGTCCTCCCGTCACGTTCACCAGAGTCGTCACCAGCCCGGCGACTCGAACCTGCGCGCGACTCCAAAAAAGTCAGCATCAACGAGTAAAAAGAACTTTTCGTTTGTGTGCTCCGTTGGTTTTTTTCGTCGAACCGATAATGACTCTTTCGCCTCACGACGACGAGACTCACCGCTTCGACGTTCGCTTTCGTCAAGTCCCGATGCAATTTTCTCAGATGAAAGAGCGTGAGACCGACGCATATGACGTTTATGACGATCCACAGAACATTGAGAATGTAGTGACGAAACGGCCCGTGCACCAGCGGACAACTCGGCGCGTTGTGGCCCGTTTCCGCGTTTGCCGCCAGCGCTCCGCTGAGAAACGTCGGCCCGAGGTTTATCGTTATACTCGCGAACCATATCATCGAAGTGCCAAAGAGAACGCACTGTAACAAAAAAAACACGCCGCGATTTTTCGATAAAATTTTTCATTTTGCGTCGGGAAAGTGATAAAAAACCGAGACCGAAATCGGCCCGAGATTTATCGTTGTACTCGCGAACCATATCATCGAAGTGCCAAAGAGAACGCACTGTAACAAAAAAAACACGCCGCGACCCGTGGGATTTTCGCGAACCGATATTTCCGTCGAATTTTTCGATAAAATTTTTCATTTTGCGTCGGGAAAAAGATAAAAAACCGAGACCGAAACCGGCCCGAGATTTATCGTTGTACTCGCGAACCATATCATCGAAGTGCCAAAGAGAACGCACTGTAACAAAAAAAACACGCCGCGACCCGTGGAATTTTTACGAACCGATATTTCCGTCGAATTTTTCGATAAATTTTTCATTTTCCGTCGGGAAAATGATAAAAAACCGAGACCGAAACCGGCCCGAGATTTATCGTTGTACTCGCGAACCATATCATCGAAGTGCCAAAGAGAACGCACTGTAACAAAAAAAACACGCCGCGACCCGTGGAATTTTTACGAACCGATATTTCCGTCGAATTTTTCGATAAATTTTTCATTTTCCGTCGGGAAAATGATAAAAAACCGAGACCGAAATCGGCCCGAGATTTATCGTTGTACTCGCGAACCATATCATCAAAGTGCCAAAGCGTACGCACTGCAACGAAAAACACGTCATGTCTCGTGGGGTTTTCGCGAACCGATATTTCCGTCGAATTTTTCGATAAAATTTTTCATTTTGCGTCGGGGAAAAGAATAAAAAACCGCGCGGAAAGAGCATTTATTTCGATCGGCAGGATTCTGGAAACGGAACGGTATTTGCCTCGAATTTTCCCTCGAAAGATTCAACCCCGAAGGCTCGTTTCCGCGGGGACACGTGACTCGTTTAACGAGAGGTACACCGCGATCATCGTACGAACAAACACGCGTACGTGTGCAGTCTCGCCGCGAACGGGCTTCGTTCGTCCGTCAGAGAAACATACGTCGACGTCGACGCGCGTATACCCTCACTGAGGAAGCTGTCCTCGCTTCGAAATATCGATTTTACGCCACTCGAATCTCCCGGAAGCTCGGAAAAACGAATCCCGCAAGCGATCCCTCGCATCATCGGCTCTCCACGTGCTTCTTTTCGAAATAAAACAAAAATAGAAGAAAGTCGCATCCGCGAAAAACCGGAAGCTCGAACTTTGAAGATCTTTCGAAATTTCGAAAAAAAAATAGGACTCTTCCGTGCTGAGAAAACCGGAAACTAGAATACCCGAGCGTAAATCTTTGATTTTCCGTGTGATTTTGACGAGTGACTTTTTTTTCGGTGGTTTTGAAAATTTTGAAAAGTTCCAAAGTTTCGAATTGAAATCGCCGCGAAATCGAAAAAGAAAAATGTGGATCGAGAGGATGTAGGGGGTTTTTAATGACGCGCGGATCGATTCACACCTGGGGCGAGTCCATGAGGAGGGGCGCCGTTAAATCGGCTTCCTCGTCGCTCTCGGGAAACACGGGGCTGTCGTTCAGCACCGTCGTGAGCATGTTAACCGTCGATACCGTCACCAGTAGGAGAAAAGCCGTCTCGACGAGCGAACACTTGTTGACCGGCTGACAGTTCAATATACTGGATCCTAGGGGCAACAATATCGCCGCTCTGGCACAGTCGACCATCGCTTGATGGAAAAGCAATCCCTGAGACCATCTGAAAATGAAAAAAAAAAAAAAGAAACAACGAATTCCGTCGAAACGATCGCGTAAATCCTTCACTCGCTTTTTTTCCTCCCCCCGACGAATCGAGAGCGAGTTCGTTCGAGTCGAACGAACGGACACTCCCGATTGAAGTCGACGGGTGATTCGTAATTTTTCTAATAAAAAAAAAAAGGCAAATTTTCAATTTATCCTACCGGACGAGTGTCATCCGCGTGATTTTTCATGAAAAATTGAGAGAATCGGAATCCTGGCTAGCTGTCCGTTGATTCGCGAGTACCGCAAAGTCGATAGAGGTATTTGTCGGTTCGGCGGTCGTGAAATTGACGAGGAGAGGAAAAACGTTGGCGAAAAAAAATTGTCGCGCTGTGACTGACGCGTATTAGCGTGGGAAATATATGGAAATGGAAGTCGCGGTTGCTTTTACACTTGGGAATTGACGTTCATGAATATATAACCGTGCGGGGAGGAGACGACTTTTTCCTCACGCGTATCCGAATGTCTTCTCGCTTTTCCGAGGCTTTTTTTTCTTCCTCTTCTCCCGCTCGCTCGCGCCGATCGTAAATACACTTTCGACGACGAGACGAGCTACCCGACGCTGAAAGTCTCGGGAAAAAGCCGCGAAAGGAAGCATCGAAATTGTTCAGGTAACTTTATCGCGCAATCCTCGTGATTAAAAATGACTTTGCGTACGAATTTCATAGATTCTTCGAAAAAACGTAGAAATTCGCTCTTAGATCGAATAAAAATCAATAAAGCGCTCATTAATTGAGGCAGTCGGGGAGAGTCTGCCGGTACGCTGCGGTATACGTGTTCGTAAATTCACGATTAAATTGCGATTCTTATTGACTCTGGTCGATTACGAAAAAAACAAAAAAATCTATTTTATGCGCGGTTTTTTTCCCCTGATATCGTCCGCCCCCGTACAGCGACAGTTCGCGTCTCTCGCAGTCTCTAATTGCGGCTCAAATTGCGATTCTTATTGACTCTGGTCGATTACGAAAAAAACAAAAAAATCTATTTTATGCGCGGTTTTTTTCCCCTAATATCGTCCGCCCCCGTACAGCGACAGTTCGCGTCTCTGGCGGCCTCTAATTGCCGCTTAAATCTCGATTCTTATTGACTCTGGTCGATTACGAAAAAAACAAAAAAATCAATTTTATACGCGGTTTTTTTCCCCTAATATCGTCCGCCCCCGTACAGCGACAGTTCGCGTCTCTCGCAGTCTCTAATTGCGGCTTAAATTGCGATTCTCATTGACTCTGGTCGATTACGAAAAAAACAAAAAATCAATTTTATACGCGGTTTTTTTTCCCTAATATCGTCCGCCCCCGTACAGCGACAGTTCGGATCTCTCGCGGCCTCTAATTGCGGCTTAAATAGCGATTCTCATTGACTCTGGTCGATTACGAAAAAAACAAAAAAATCAATTTTATACGCGGTTTTTTTTCCCCTGATATCGTCCGCCCCCGTACAGCCGACCTTTTCGACGGATGACGAATACCATAATTGGGCTGTAACATCGAGAGGAACCGGGAGTGGAATTGTTCTCCGCTGAAATATCGAGAAAAAAACGTCTCTCTCGATGTTTTCGCGATGTCACGTGGACTTTTTCCAAAAATTGAAAATTTCGCGAAATTCTCGAAATCGCGGTCGTTCCTTCACCTTCTGAGCTGGCGTTTCGCGAGTATCAGAGTCATGAGAACGATATTGGCGCCCATGCCGAGTGCACCGAGGCTGAATATCACCGTAGCTTCCGTCACGCCACCGGGATGACATTGAAAGACCTTGGTGGCGTTGGAAGTGACGTTTCCGGAAGCCCCGATGCCGAATCTCAGATTGGCACCTATCATGGCAACCGCCGAACCTTGAACCAAATGAAAAAGCAAATATTACGAAAAGCAAAAAAAAAAAAAATCAATGCACTCTCCACGTCCCCTCTCGGTGAAAGCGTCGACATGTTTCTACTTTTCCTTCGTACGGAATATGATTTTTCTAACGAACCCAATTTGATTTTCACAAAGATTCCCGCGACGGGAAAACTCGCCCCTCGCGCTCGACCGCTTCCACCCCAGTTCCCGCGACGAGGGTGGAAGAAACGATCTTTGAGAGAAAAAAGAGAAAAGGTTTCGCGAGAGTGACGGTTAGAAGTGTCATTTTTTCAAGGACGTCGCCGTCTTTCGACGACGATTCTTCTCGCGTCACCGGGAAATACGCCATACCCCACGCGGGGGATGAAAAACGGGCTCCGAGGATCCGCGAGGCAGGTATACGTTCTTGAGGGAGACGGCCTCTCGTCTCCTCGAACGTCGCTTCGTCTTCGTTTCCCCTCGCGCTCTCGAACCTTTTTACACGCGGAATCTTTTCATTCTTTTTCATTGAAAAAATATCATTCGTCACTCCGATATTTACGCCCTTTGAAATCTTTGCAAACATTTTTCGTGTCGACAAAAAAATGAATACCGTACGCTTTTGAAAAAAAAGTTCGCGCAGCAAAATTGTTCGCATCACTTTTCAACGTGAAACGGGACTCCTCTCGGCTGCTCCGATTTCATCCTCGCTCGTGGCAAATTTCCACCACGCGCTCGAAACGTCCTCCTACGTGTGTGTGTGCGTGTGTGTACGCCGAAAGTCCGGTCTCGTTGAATTTTCGTTCAAACGAAATTCGAACTCACTCGAGCAAAGTCCAAGTTTGTCGAATTTCGTTGCTGTCTCGACGGTTAACACGACGTATCGTACACACGCGCTGGTCTGTTTCCGAAAGCTCGAAGCTGTTCCGGTTGGTTAATCAGTGACTTGCCGCACTGGTAATTGAACAACATCACTCCGCGGAGAACTCTTAGCCAATCGATAATTTCGAATCGATCTCGCGAAAGAAATTTCTTTTCTCATTTTCCGGCGGAACGATAACGAGTCTCGTTCTTGAAGCGCCGAATATTTACGCGAGAGGACATGTCTGTGCGAAAAGACGATGGACCAGTGGTAGGTTGGACGATTTTCGAGGCGAATATTTCGACCTGTTTTACCGCGTTCGTTCTGGCTCGAGCGATTCGAAAGGATGAATAATTTTCGTAGCTTCCGCGCGCGCCTCGCTGAATAAACATTTGCCCTGGCGAAGGCGCATTTACAGGCGAAACAAAAGTCGTCCACGCTCGGGAGGATAAACTCTGGACTCTGACGATTCGCGGCAAACATGCTGCGCGAGTGCTACGGTAAAGGGTTGTTCTGACCCGGAATTTCCCTATTTCACAACATCGGTCAGCGACCGAACTGCGGTCAATCACCGACCGAATAAAAGAGCATTCAACTGCTTATCGCAGCAGAATTAGGCAATTTAGAGCAAATAATTGCAACAATGCTTCGTCAGATTATTGCAAAAGATCGATAGCCGTCACCTTTCGAGCGACGACGTATCGATCCCGAAAGTCAGTCTTGATCAGGCCAGCGACGGGTTTGGTTCGAAGGCAAAACCATCTACTTGTACTTCTTGTTGAACCTTTTTTAACCAACCTAGTCAATAAACTTTACAAGTATTTTGTAGCTGCTTGAGTTGGAGTTTAACTCGTTTGGCGTAGATCCCAAAACCTTCATCCCTATTTTCGCGATAGTCTCTATCTTGAAATATCGGGACACACCAGGGTGAAAGAGGCAGAGACGGAGAGGAAAAGACGCATGTTTGCCTGTTCGTGGGACGAAACGAACGCCGCGATCGCGCCCTTTTCCCACGTCGTACGTTTCCGTACGACGGGAGATCGTCAGAAATGAGTAAATCTCATTTCTCGTACCGGGGAAATTTCCCCAAAGGCTCGTGTCTCGCGACTCTGCGCGAAAATAAGACCGCGTTCGCGAATTTTGACGAAACCCACCGCCCCGAAACCGCAGCCGATTCTCTGACTTTTGGTCGCGCGCGAATCGAATGGAAAATCGGAGGACGGCAGCTTGAAATTGAATGGAAAAAAGACGAAAAGTTTGGCGCGCCCCGACGAGCAAAAGTGAGCCGAATTTGCTGCCTCCGCTGTGTACACACGTGTGATACGAGAGGGCGTGTACACCGCGCACACGGAATAATTGAAGTCGTTACCGGTGTCCCGTCCCAAAATTGAATTACACCGGCATAGCAGCGGCGGCATCGCATGAATATTTACAGGATCGCGCTAGTTCGTATACCTCCCGTCTCTTTTGCCATCGGTTTTTTTTTTTCGTTTTTTCGCGCCCTCTCCCTCTCCCCTGTCCCTGTCCTGTCTGCACGCGAACGATCTCCGAATCTCTCCTCGGCCGGTGAACTTGCATATGTCCAAGCCCCTCCTCGAGCCCCGAACGAACCAACGGGATATTAAGTTAAGGGGACAAAAGGAAAGAAAAAAGAAAATAGAAAAAAAAGGAGGAAAAACGACAAACTCGGAAACCAGCGGGATCCCGCGAGACGCGACCTCGATTTTCATTAAAAAACCCTTAACGACTCTCTCAGCTAGGAACCTACGCTCTTCGTACCTCGTTCGCTCGTATATCCCCCGTATTTCCGCCTGTTTGTGCCCGTCCAACTTGGATTAAAAGAATAAACTCTCCGAGAGATCTCTCGTATATCGTCCAACCCTCTTTACCGCGACTATACGTCTCCTCGATTCTTTTTCGCTCGTTTGTTTTTTTACTTTGTTGATTCGTTTTCCTCGCTCGAGAATTTTCCTTTTTTCGCGAAAACTCTCTTTATCAAACTCTCTCTCTCTCTCTCTCTCTCTCTCTCTGAGAATGAATTTTGCTGTTGCAAATTTGTACGGCCATCTTTTTCGTAATTTTTCGACCGTTGCCGCGAGAGTCTAAAAAGAAGGACAAAAGCAATCCGCACTTTTTTGATGCGCCTTATTTATCGATGAAACATCGATCGACCGCACTGATGACTCGAAATCCTTTGATAAATTCCTCTACGTGGCTTCGAGTGCATCATCCAGGGCATCATTATGATTCGACTCTCCGCGAGCCTCTCTCTCTCTCTCTCTCTCTCTCTCTCTCTCTCTCTCTCTCTCTCTCTCTCTCTCTCTCTCTCTCTCTCTCTCTCTCTCTCTCTCTCTCTTTCTCTCTGAGAATGAATTTTGCTGTTGCAAATTTGTACGGCCATCTTTTTTGTAATTTTTGGACCGTTGCCGCGAGAGTCTAAAAAGAAGGACAAAAGTAATCCGCACTTTTTTGATGCGCGTTATTACTCGATGAAACATCGATCGACCGCACTGATGACTCGAAATCCTTTGATAAATTCCTCTACGTGGCTTCGAGTGCATCATCCAGGGCATCATTATGATTCGACTCTCCGCGAGCCTCTCTCTCTCTCTCTCTCTCTCTCTCTCTCTCTCTCTCTCTCTCTCTCTCTCTCTCTCTCTCTCTCTTTCTCTCTGAGAATGAATTTTGCTGTTGCAAATTTGTACGGCCATCTTTTTTGTAATTTTTGGACCGTTGCCGCGAGAGTCTAAAAAGAAGGACAAAAGTAATCCGCACTTTTTTGATGCGCGTTATTACTCGATGAAACATCGATCGACCGCACTGATGACTCGAAATCCTTTCATAAATTCCTCTACGTGGCTTCGAGTGCATCATCCAGGGCATCATTATGATTCGACTCTCCGCGAGCCTCTCTCTCTCTCTCTCTCTCTCTCTCTCTCTCTCTCTCTCTCTCTCTCTCTCTCTTTCTCTCTGAGAATGAATTTTGCTGTTGCAAATTTGTACGGCCATCTTTTTTGTAATTTTTGGACCGTTGCCGCGAGAGTCTAAAAAGAAGGACAAAAGTAATCCGCACTTTTTTGATGCGCGTTATTACTCGATGAAACATCGATCGACCGCACTGATGACTCGAAATCCTTTGATAAATTCCTCTACGTGGCTTCGAGTGCATCATCCAGGGCATCATTATGATTCGACTCTCCGCGAGCCTCTCTCTCTCTCTCTCTCTCTCTCTCTCTCTCTCTCTCTCTCTCTCTCTCTCTCTCTCTCTCTCTCTTTCTCTCTGAGAATGAATTTTGCTGTTGCAAATTTGTACGGCCATCTTTTTTGTAATTTTTGGACCGTTGCCGCGAGAGTCTAAAAAGAAGGACAAAAGTAATCCGCACTTTTTTGATGCGCGTTATTACTCGATGAAACATCGATCGACCGCACTGATGACTCGAAATCCTTTCATAAATTCCTCTACGTGGCTTCGAGTGCATCATCCAGGGCATCATTATGATTCGACTCTCCGCGAGCCTCTCTCTCTCTCTCTCTCTCTCTCTCTCTCTCTCTCTCTCTCTCTCTCTCTCTCTCTCTCTCTTCTCTCTGAGAATGAATTTTGCTGTTGCAAATTTGTATGGCTATCTTTTTCGTAATTTTTGGACCGTTGCCGCGAGAGTCTAAAAAGAAGGACAAAAGCAATCCGCACTTTTTTGATGCGCTTTATTACTCGATGAAACATCGATCGACCGCACTGATGACTCGAAATCCTTTGATAATTTCCTCTACGTGGCTTCGAGTGCATCATCCAGGACATCATTATGATTCGACTCTCCGCGACCCTCTCTCTCTCTCTCTCTCTCTCTCGCCCACGAACAATCCGATCCAGTTTTCAGGATTGAACTCTTGCAAAATAAAAAAAACTGCATCGATTTTGAGGCTCCGGAACTTGGTGTTTTCGACCGTTGCACACCTCGAGAATGTCAAATCGTACGTTTTGGGGGGTTGGAAAATGTCCATCATTTTCTTTGACATATATTCATTACGACCCTTTTCCGCGCAGGAGCGATTAAAATCGGTCGATTTTGCGCCGAAGATGCACGAAAATCAGAGAGTTCCACTTTGAGTGCCGATTATGACGTTGTACTTTTAACGGTTGAATGTGACTTCCGGTGATGCGCCGAGTTCGCGTAATTGCGAAACTCCGCGATTTCAACGACATTTTCATGACGCAGATTTCGGCGATCTCAAAAGAGATTTCACGAGATTTCGATTCTGATCTCCCGGCGAACCTCGTTCCCTCGGCGGGAACGAGGTTCGCCGGGATGACTGTGGCGAGATTATAACGTCCTCTCGCACTGAGAAGCTGCATGAAGATAATTATCTTGCTCCGGACATGCTTTGTAGATTCGATTAGTTCGGGATTATCGAGTAGGATTCTAGCGTGTTTGTGCAGTTGCGCTCGGATTCCCCTCGCGATAATAACGCATTCCACGTATTTCGAGTCAAAATTACGTCTGCGGCGAGCCGGAATATCTCCCGCGGGGTGAAACGAAAAAAAAACACCGAGGATATTAAAAACTCGAAGAACGCGCACGGAAATAACGATAACGATTTAATTAATCATCGATAACCTTGCGTTTATCCATACTTGAAAAAATAGACGGATTTTCCACCCTTCCGATGATTTTTTTTTTTCGAGATTCCAAAGCTCGCCTGTTGAAGGGTAAAACTCGTTTTCTCATGGAAATTCGAATTTTCGGTTAAAAGCTCATTAGCACTCCACGTATTTCGAATCAAAATTCCGTCTACGGCGAGCAGGAATATCTCCCGCAGGGTGAAACGAAAAAAAACACCGAGGATATTAAAAACTCGAAGAACGCGCTCGGAAATAACGATAACGATTTAATTTATCGTCGATAACCTTGCGTTTATCCATACTTGAAAAAATAGACGGATTTTCCACCCTCCCGATGATTATTTTTTTTTTTTCGAGATTCCAACGCTCGCCCGTTGGAGGGTAAAACTCGTTTTCTCATGGAAATTCGAATTTTCGGTTAAAAGCTCATTAGCACTCCACGTATTTCGAGTCAAAATTACGTCTGCGGCGAGCCGGAATATCTCCCGCGGGGTGAAACGAAAAAAAAACACCGAGGATATTAAAAAATCGAAGAACGCGCTCGGAAATAACGATAACCAATCAATTAATCATCGATAACCTTGCGTTTATTCATACTTGAAAAAATAGACGGATTTTCCACCCTCCCGATGATTATTTTTTTTTTCGAGATTCCAAAGCTCGCCTGTTGAAGGGTAAAACTCGTTTTCTCATGGAAATTCGAATTTTCGGTTAAAAGCTCATTAGTACTCCACGTATTTCGAGTCAAAATTCCGTCTACGGCGAGCAGGAATATCTCCCGCAGGGTGAAACGAAAAAAAACACCGAGGATATTAAAAACTCGAAGAACGCGCTCGGAAATAACGATAACGATTTAATTTATCGTCGATAACCTTGCGTTTATCCATACTTGAAAAAATTGACGGGTTTTCCACCCTCCCGATGATTATTTTTTTTTTTCGAGATTCCAAAGCTCGCCCGTTGAAGGGTAAAACTCGTTTTCGCTCATGGAAATTCGAATCTTCGGTTAAAAGCTCATTAGCACTCTGGCCGGTGGCGTGAATTCCTCCCGCACAGCGGGAAATTTCAATCGTGGGAAATCCGCCAGGTGCGAATATCGACGCGCGAACGTCGAGATAACAAGGGCGGAAATGGCGGGCTAAAAGCGCGGGGGAGATTTTCGTCCTTGCCGAGATTCGATTATGCCTCCTGCGCGCGAATAAACTCGTTAAAACGCGCGCGGTATCGGCTTCCGGGGAAAGCGACCTGCCGGAGCTTTTCTCATCCCCGTCCTCCGCGAGAGCTACTTTTTTTCCTCTTATTTCTTTCTCTCTTTACCTTGAAACGAAACTACGAATTCGCCTCGATGAACGTTCCGATCGGTTCGTGAATTGATGAAAAAGGATTCCCTCAAAAAAAAAAATAAACAAAAAATCGTTTCGGAATCTCCGGACCGGAAAGTCAATATCCATCGAATTAAGAGCACCCAACCCTTGCGACGTCTTTTTTCCCGCTTACGTCTCGAGGCTGAAAATCTTCGGACGTGTATAATTCGCAAGAGGATATCGCTAATGGCTGTGGCGGTTGATGAAAAATTATCACATCAATTTCCGCGTCCCTCGCGAAGCTCTCGGCTCTCCGAGGGCTTTTTTCGATAATTATTATTGCGACGATCGTCCCTCGGAGTCGCCACCATTGAATTTCTCAAAAATTCCGCCATTTTGCGGGAAAAACCTCCCCCTCGCTCGAGGCGCGCATCCTCCGCTCGAGAGCTACTTTTTTCCCTCTTTTTTCTCCTTTCTCTCTTTCCAATCGGTTCGTGAATTAATGAAAAAGAATTTCCCCAAAAAAAAAAGAAACAAAAAATCGTTTCGAAATCTCCGGACCGGAAAGTCAAAATCCATCGAATTAAGAAGCTCTTGGCTCTCCGATGGCTTTTTTCGATAATTATCATTGCGACGACCGTCCCTCGGAGTCGCCATCATTGAATTTCTCAAAAATTCCGCCATTTTGCGGAAAAAACCTCCCCCTCGCTCGAGGCGCACATCCTCCGCTCGAGAGCTACTTTTTTCCCTATTTTTTCTCCTTTCTCTCTTTCCAATCGGTTCGTGAATTAATGAAAAAGGATTTCCCCAAAAAAAAAAAGAAACAAAAAATCGTTTCGAAATCTCCGGACCGGAAAGTCAAAATCCATCGAATTAAGAAGCTCTTGGCTCTCCGATGGCTTTTTTCGATAATTATTATTGCGACGATCGTCCCTCGGAGTCGCCACCATTGAATTTCTCAAAAATTCCGCCATTTTGCGGGAAAAACCTCCCCCTCGCTCGAGGCGCACATCCTCCGCTCGAGAGCTACTTTTTTCCCTCTTTTTTCTCCTTTCTCTCTTTCCAATCGGTTCGTGAATTAATGAAAAAGAATTTCCCCCAAAAAAAAAGAAACAAAAAATCGTTTCGAAATCTCCGGACCGGAAAGTCAATATCCATCGAATTAAGAAGCTCTTGGCTCTCCGATGGCTTTTTTCGATAATTATTATTGCGACGATCGTCCCTCGGAGTCGCCATCATTGAATTTCTCAAAAATTCCGCCATTTTGCGGAAAAAACCTCCCCCTCGCTCGAGGCGCACATCCTCCGCTCGAGAGCTACTTTTTTCCCTCTTTTTTCTCCTTTCTCTCTTTCCAATCGGTTCGTGAATTAATGAAAAAGAATTTCCCCAAAAAAAAAAGAAACAAAAAATCGTTTCGAAATCTCCGTACCGGAAAGTCAAAATCCATCGAATTAAGAAGCTCTTGGCTCTCCGATGGCTTTTTTCGATAATTATTATTGCGACGATCGTCCCTCGGAGTCGCCATCATTGAATTTCTCAAAAATTCCGCCATTTTGCGGAAAAAACCTCCCCCTCGCTCGAGGCGCACATCCTCCGCTCGAGAGCTACATTTTTCCCTCTTTTTTCTCCTTTCTCTCTTTTCAATCGGTTCGTGAATTAATGAAAAAGAATTTCCCCAAAAAAAAAAGAAACAAAAAATCGTTTCGAAATCTCCGGACCGGAAAGTCAAAATCCATCGAATTAAGAAGCTCTTGGCTCTCCGATGGCTTTTTTCGATAATTATTATTGCGACGACCGTCCCTCGGAGTCGCCACCATTCAATTTCTCAAAAATTCCGCCATTTTGCGGAAAAAACCTCCCCCTCGCTCGAGGCGCACATCCTCCGCTCGAGAGCTTCTTTTTTCCCTCTTTTTTCTCCTTTCTCTCTTTCCAATCGGTTCGTGAATTAATGAAAAAGAATTTCCCCAAAAAAAAAATAAACAAAAAATCGTTTCGAAATCTCCGGACCGGAAAGTCAAAATCCATCGAATTAAGAAGCTCTTGGCTCTCCGATGGCTTTTTTCGATAATTATTATTGCGACGATCGTCCCTCGGAGTCGCCATCATTGAATTTCTCAAAAATTCCGCCATTTTGCGGAAAAAACCTCCCCCTCGCTCGAGGCGCACATCCTCCGCTCGAGAGCTTCTTTTTTCCCTCTTTTTTCTCCTTTCTCTCTTTCCAATCGGTTCGTGAATTAATGAAAAAGGATTTCCCCAAAAAAAAAAGAAACAAAAAATCGTTTCGAAATCTCCGGACCGGAAAGTCAAAATCCATCGAATTAAGAAGCTCTTGGCTCTCCGATGGCTTTTTTCGATAATTATTATTGCCACGATCGTCCCTCGGAGTCGCCATCATTGAATTTCTCGAAAGCTCCGCCGTTTTGCGGAAAAACGTCATCGATTTCCGGTACATGACCTTTAGCGAATGGGGAACGCGAGTTGGCACACAACGCGAGTTGTGGAACTCTGCTCGAACCCTCTGGTACACGGTATCCGAGGGAAGGAGATGGGAGAGAGGAAGAGCAAAAGAAAGAGCGGAGCTCGCCTGAATTACGAGAGTCTGTATTACACGACGGTGCTGCTCCCTCGTTAACGTCAAACGTGTACCTTTCGAACGAGACGCTTCGTAAATTACCTGGGAATAAATTACAGGTGCACCATTTACACACTTGGATCCGTGTATCGCGAGAATATGTTCGCTTCTCCTCGCTGCGAAATGTCCGGATTTTATCACCGCGAGAGGTTTCCACCTCGCTTCCCGCGGAACTTTCGGACCGTTTGCCACGAAAACACGAACCCTTCATATTCGCGAAATGTCAAATTAGCAAAATCGCCTCAATTTTTTGTGTAATTTATTCCGCTAAAATTCCGAAAGCCACAATTTTTTCGAACAAACGCAAAGAGTTATTTTTTCTTGCTGCCAGCAAAAATCGATCATTTTCTCAAAAACTCGTCTGGATTATTCGCGCGACAATTGTCAGGTTGCAAAACTTTCTCCTCCATTTTTCAAATTTGTATGAAGCTTTCTTCGGCGGCTGACCAAAGAGGGCCGCTGAGGGGAGATCAAAAGAGGATCAGACGACGTCCCTTCGACGAACGTACGTACTTTGATGCACGCATACGACGAGCGATGTTGCGCTTTCGCAAACTCGAACGACGCGAGAGAGGCGAGGCTTCAAAGCTTTCTAATTGCGCGACTTTATGCACCGTTAATAAGGTCTAGTTGCGCTCGACCTCTCCTCCTCCCTTTCATACGCCATTTTCCCCTCTGGCTTCACGTCCGTTATTCCAGCTTTTTATTTCACGACGAAGAAAATGAAAAAAAGAAATTATTAACAAAAAGGCCAGGGCTAACGAGGAAGAAAAGTTTGAAAAAGTTTGTTCCTCCTTTCGTCATTTTTCTTCCACCCGTAAACGATGAAATTTTCTTCTCAAAGATGTAACCCAGCCTCCCTGTGAGAATCAAGATTTTTCTCGCTCGAATTACAACGTGAATTCATTACGACACTTTTCCAACGACCTATCGAGAGTACACGCAAGGAGTGCGCGGAAGCGTTGATGAAACAAAGCGATCGCCTGATTTTTCGAAGCTTTCCTTCGCCCTTTGACTTTTCCCCTTCGGGGCAAGCTGAAATCTCGCCTCTTGCGCTCGTCATTTCGCTCGCTCCGTTGCGATTTTTCATCCCTCCTCTGTGATTGATAATAATTCCGCGGAATGAAAACTTTTGTTCGAGTCCACCTCGAAAAACGTCCGTACTTTACCGGAGCCCTTGCGGCCATCCGACGAATCATTCTACGACGACGCTCCAGCGTGAAATTCGCGACCGAAAACCTCCTCGGGATCCGGAAAGCTCGGGTGATACCTCGCGCATAAACTTTCACGTTGCCGTTCTCGACTCTCGTCAAACATCCGCTGGGGATTCCCGTCTCGGCCATCGCGGTAAAGTAAAAATAGGAACACGATCCTCAAGGGCGAAAAGTCCTTGAAAAGCTCGGCGCTTTTTCCCCGCAAACGGTTTTCCAATAGCCATCGTGGGACCGCGAAATACGACCTGGTCTCGCGGGGCGTTTACGAAACATTGAAAATCTTTTCCCTCGATCTTTTTGCACTCCGAACCGCGATTTTGCCGAAACTCGACGATGTCGAAAGCACGTGGGAATTTCTCGTCTCGAAAATGTTTGAATTATCGATTTGACCGAAATTCACGTGGATTTTCGGTCAACTTCCGGTTGCAGAAAAATTCTATCGCGATATCGCAGGATTTTTAATTAATCTCGCGAGAGGCTCCGCTCGATGCCGGTAGACTCTCGTTCCGTTCGTCACCAGTTGCTTCCCGTATAGCTTATTGGTCCAGCACTCGTTAACCACTCCCGGCGAAACGAGGCGCTCACCCCGTCGTTAATAGGCTCTCCGCAAAAGCTCTACGATGGCTAACCGTCCTTCGGTCGCCTCCAACTCCACGCGCGTTTAATCAACCACCGACATTCCCATACGCGCATGTGGCACTTTAAATCGCTCAATCAGGCACCCCCGTTATTGTCCGCGATTCGTGAAAAACAGTAAACAGTATTTTCCACCGCGTGCAGCTCGTTTCAGGCTCTACAAATGTCGCTCCCGCGTGTCGCGTAAATCTTCCCATTTTTATGACCTTACTCTTCGTAACATTTAAAAATTTTCGTAAAAGTAAACATTTTTGAACATTGAGTGAGTGGCGAAAAACGTTAATAGGCTCTCCGCAAAAGATCTACGATGGCTAACCGTCCTTCGGTCGCCTCCAACTCCACGCGCGTTTCATCAACCACCGACAATCCCATACGCGCATGTGGCACTTTAAATCGCTCAATCAGGCACCCCCGTTATTGTCCGCGATTCGTGAAAAACAGTAAACAGTATTTTCCACCGCGTGCAGCTCGTTTCAGGCTCTACAAATGTCGCTCCCGCGTGTCGCGTAAATCTTCCCATTTTTATGACCTTACTCTTCGTAACATTTAAAAATTTTCGTAAAAGTAAACATTTTTGAACATTGATTGAGCGGCGAAAAACGTTAATAGGCTCTCCGCAAAAGCTCTACGATGGCTAACAGTCCTTCGATCGCCTCCAACTCTACGCGCGTTTAATCAACCACCGACATTCCCATACGCGCATGTGGCACTTTAAATCGCTCAATCAGGCACCCCCGTTATTGTCCGCGATTCGTGAAAAACAGTAAACAGTATTTTCCACCGCGTGCAGCTCGTTTCAGGCTCTACAAATGTCGCTCCCGCGTGGCGCGTAAATCTTCCCATTTTTATGACCTTACTCTTGGTAGCATTTAAAAATTTTCGTAGATGTAAAAATTTTGGAACATTGAGTGAGCGGAACCCTCCATTGTGTAAATTTATGCCGATTGAATTCCCCAATGGATTCGCGCCATTCGCGAGAGAGCAATTCGAGGGGATTTTTTTTCAAAGCTCGAAATCGGTTTGTCAAAGTCCAAGTTTTTTCCTCTTGGATCGTAAATTTGAAATGCCGTTTTCGCGCAATAAAATCGAAGCTGCGCCAGGGTTCGAGCGACGGGCGATGACGACTGACAATTTTTTCGTCTCGATGAATTTTCATCTCGTTTATTCGCGAAGCTTTCATTTTCCGCTACATCGATTATTGCGCAAAGTTCGATTCTTCGAAGCTGCCGCTCCGAACGTCGAGTGTTTATCTCGATCTCGCTCGAGATTTTCAATGACTCCTCCCCGTTCCACCCCCCTCCGAAAAAAGGGGTTGAAATGAATTTCGAGTGTTGAACGAGATGAAAAAAATAAAGTTTATCCAATATTGATTGACGAACGAGGTGAAAGAGAGCGAAAACAGTCCTCGAGATCTCTCAACTCTCTCTCCTTCTCCGTGATTGCACGTAGCTGCTCAAGAGTCGGAGCTCGAAAAGAAAAAAAAAATCACCTTTCCTCTCTGATTCATCATATCGCTCGACGTTTTTCCACAACGAGGCTAATCGAGACCGTTTCGAGCCTTCAAAATGTCCTCTTCTCAATTGGAAAAAACTTTTCAACGAACCTCTTTAACCTCGAAAAATAAGCCCGAAAATTGACGACCGATGGAGAAAAATCGTAAACCCGCCATTTTTTTCCGACGAAAAAAAGTGTCGGGAAAGGAAAATGAACCTCCGTCGCAGGATGAAGCTGCGTCAGATTGAACCAAGATGAGAAATAATGACATCAAGCGAGACGTACATTTCCGGAATGAAATTGATCCAATGATTTATTAAATTGCCTCAAGGGCTTAATGCACGAGAGGTACGTGTATTCCTCATTCTCCCCGTCAAAGTTCTTCAAACATTCCTTCGAGGGATTTCGCAGTTTCCTTCGCTCTCAGCAGCACCGCGGTGGCTTGGGATATTGGCTTAAGAACATTAGCCTCCTCCTCCTCCTCCTCCTCCTCCTCCTGCTCTTCCGTCCGTCCTGTCCCTTTTCAAACTTTGAAAAGTTTTCATGTACCAGCGGAGCTTGTATCGTCCGCCAGGGAGAACGATAAGAGCCACACGGTACCATATAGTCCGGTATAATACGACTGTACACGAGTGCCACGTCATTCCGAGAGACGGTTTCTCGCGGCAGCAGCATTGCGACTTAACTCGGCTTGTACGGCAGTGTACGGCAGTGTACGGCACTCGCAAAGTGCCTTTACGGTCCAATTTCGATGCACACATACATTTTATACACTCGTCCGTTTCCCTCCTCGTCCCTCCACGAGGCGGGACAAACGTCCAAGTTCGAACAACCGAAATATCTCCCCGCGGACGGTCGAATCGTTAACCGGAAAATGACAGAGTGTGTAGTCGGTTTCGCGCTGGGAATAAACGTTTTGTTCCCGTCGCTGCGTCAACCAGTGGTACCCTCGATTTTCAATGATTGTTCTCAACGATTTTCCTTGGAAATAATCGCGAAAATCGTCCCTCGAGTGACTCTCCGGTGGTCCTCCTTTGATGAAAGTTCGAAGCGACGACAACGCTGCTGAGGGGCTACAGCGTTCGAGGATCGTTTCGAATTAACATTCCAATTCGTGTGGAAATTTAATAGCACTGTGCCCTAAGACACTCATCGTCGCGCTCTGACGTTTCTCCGTTAGAAAAATGAAGTTCACCCTGTGGGTTTGGTCCACATTGCACTCTCCGGGATCGCTTAGCCCCGGACACGAGCTGCTCCGTACGGAACTCGACGTGTGACGGGAGGATAATGGGAATTGTTAATGAGCCTGCTAGCATGGATTCCCGAATTATCCCGGCGTTCTATTCTCCCTGTTGAAAAATGTACAAATGACGTGTTCTCATTTGTACATCATTATTGGCCCTGATCGCAGAGACGATCGTTCTCGTTTTATCCCCCGTTTATTCGTAAATTTGCCTCCGTATTCTCAGTTTCTCGAGACTTTTGTTTAATGTTGAATCGGAAAATGAACAAACGCGTAGAAAATGATGGATGCAGCTTTAGAAAGGTCGACGGTTGTTCGGACGTTCGATTTTTCAATCTTTCTCGACTTTCAATTTTTTTCGACATCGAGTCGGGTGTGTCGCGGTCAGAGAGATCAAGGCGACGCGGCTCGGGAGGAACAATATCGGTGTGTGGAGGCGCGCGCGTGTAAGAAAAAGGAGAAGCAGCCAAGAGGATTGAAACAGAGGACTGCTGACTGAGAGGGTCGAATATTGGTTTTGTTTCGAGTGTGTGGGTGGATGTATGTACACGTGGGTGAACTCGACGAGTGTGATGCGAAGGAGGTGAGATGGGAGAGACGTGCTCCAGCGCTCAGGGAGAGGCAAAGTGGTGCTCTGTGCATCAGATCGAGTATATGCCCATCTCCGCGTTCGCATCTATAGTTGAGAGCTATAGAGGGCGTCGGAAAAGTCGATGCTGAAACTTGAGCGCCGCACAGGGGATGAAATTCCAAGTCGAAAAGTCCCGGAGCACTTTTAGATCGGACGAAGCCTCGTTGAGTTATCAAGCGACGTATTCGGCCGCAACAGGACGCTGGCGCGTCCCCTCTAGCGACGCGCCAGCGTCCGAACTTTGACGACCGATAACTCGCGAGATTTTCGTCGTGGAAAAAAATACCAAAATACACTTTGACCCGGAATTTCACTCCGAATCTAAAGTCCAATGATCAAAGTGCAATTTTCAGACACCCTGTAGGGTCTCTTGTACAAATTCGTGCGATATAGATCGTCGTTACCCGCGTATTTCGCAGCCTACAGCTATTGGCATTCGCACAGAGCGAGTAGCTCAAACTGCGAGTCGATAAGTCCATGTCCCAACGTGTATAGCTTCTCCCAGACTGCCAATCGTTGTATCCCCCTGTAAAGTACATGCAGTAGTAGCTTTTGAAGCTCCTCTACGACGGCATATACGCTATATCCCGAATCACCTTTCACCTCTGGGTGGTCGTTTCTCGCGTACACATGATCGATGCTTCGTCAATGCAGATAAATTCGAACGCTCCGATGCACAATCGGACACTTGACGAGGCGCACGAAGAACGAGGATAAAAAAGATCTAGAGATAATCCAACTTGGATCTTCCCTCGTTTTTTTCTGTTTCTTCCTCGTGCGAATTATTCATGACTCGTGAAATACTCGTATCCATCCCTCCGGGAGAATTTCACGATATCTCGCCTTGGGAAAAACGAATTTTTGCCATTTGTAGTTGTTGCTTCGGGCTCGATGAAAAACCGGATGTTGTTTTTCCCAGCTTGCACACAGCGTCGATGCAAAACGTCCCAGTTTCCGCTCATTAATGGATCCCGAATCTCTCTCCCCTGGCGACGTATGGACAAAGTTCTCGATCGGGGTGTGAGCCACGAGCTCAAAGTTGTCGTTCGCGATAGGTCGAAAGTGTCGTTTCCTGGATAAAGTGTACATTCAGCGGGGGAAAAAAGTCTCGAAACTCGTCGGAAGTGTGCAATAAATGCTTCCGCGTTTCCACCCTCGCTGATGACGTCACACAGAGCGAAGAGTCGGAGAGAGCAAAGTTATCGAGTCCGTGACCTTTTCGGGTCCTCCCATCCTCGTACGACGCATCTCGCAAATATCTTTGTCCATTGCCGGTTTGAAAAAAACGTTTCTTTTCTTTGTCACCGTTAAACAATTTCGAATTTCGGTCCAAGGCCCGGTTGTTCCCCGACGTGCGATGTTGTTATTCATTTTTTATCATTTTAAACTGGTCGAAATTTCGGGGATTGGCGCAAAAACTCACTGACCGAAGTTTGCTCGCAAAAAACATTAAAAAAAAAACCTCTGAATTTTCCAAAAGCTGTCCTATGTAATCTATATTGGGACGAGATAAATGCATTTCGTGCCCAAAATCGAACGCCAGTTTCGCGGGCTTCTCCTCTACGTATTCCAACTCTGCACATTTTTTCAATGATTTTTCGTATTTCAACCTCTCCCTCCCCCTTTTTTTGCTATTTTTTTCATTCGAAAGACTCGCGATCGTTATTCTCGCCAGGTTCAAAAGTGCACGGCGGGTTTCCACCGCTCGTCCATTCCGTAACTTTTCCCCATTGGATACACCCTTGAATTTTTCATCCGATCGACCTCTCGGGATGCACGATTTTCTCCAGCATATAAAAAACCATCGGGATCCGTCCGTCCCCTTCCTTTTATCGCATTGGATAAGCTTTCTTTCTTTTTTCCATTCGCTGCGCACTCGAAAAAAGATGGTAAAACCATTTTTACGCATCGTCGAATCGCGCGCCAGCGATACGAATGATTTTCCTCGGGAAACTGCTAAATGATCCAAATTTTCGTAACGAACATTGTAAAAGCCAGCGTTCTGTTCTCCCTCGTAAGGTTCGCGGTCTATCGCAAACGGCGCATCGCATCGCTGGAGAGATATTAATTTTGAAATTCCGCGATCTACCTCGCGTTTGCGAAATTTATGGAACGGTCGCATCTGCGACGAAACATCGAAAGCGAAATCCGTGCATGCTCGTTTATACTCGTTCTCCAATTTACATGGGGTGTTTCGTTGGAGAATCAAAGAGAATTTTTTGGAATTTCGAAAAACGTCTCGAGTCTCGAGTGTCTGGAATGTTTCAAAACTTTTTTTCATTTTGGAGATTAACGGATCACGCCGATTTAACTGAGAAAAAAAAACAAGCTCAAAATATATCACGCGATACATTCTGGTCATTAAAAATGTCGAGGAACCAAAAATGATCGATAAATATAGAAAACTTGAATGACGGGAACCGCGGGGAATAATTTTAATTTTTCATTCACGCGCAGCTTTGACAAATCGTGAATAAATAATCGTATCGTACACGCCAGTGTGTGCACAGAGGAATAAAGGAAATTTCATAGGAAGCACCGTCGAAACCTCGGTGTAATTCGGAAGTATTAAAAAACTGGCCAGACACCCGAGAAAGGGCGAATAAATAACGCGAACGCGCTGCCTCGTCGGTGGTACTTTGGAAAGCCGAAAATTATCGTTATTAAAATACACGCAATTACAACGCGCCAGCTATAACCAATTAAACAGGCTATTCAATTCTTCCTAGATATTTTTTTCTCACTCTGGAAACGCGCGCGTACAAAGCTCGGGCTCGTTTGAATAATTCAGCGCGACGTAAAACACTGCCCGCGCTTTAAATTCCACGTGAATAAATCGCGCGCATTGTTGTAATTCCGCGATTGTTCGGCGAGGTGAAAACGGAGTGAAAAAAAGAAAATGAATTTCACGAACGAGGGAAAAGCGAGATTTCTCGAACGGAGACGCATCCTTCGTTCGCGAGAAGCTTTTTTTCCCCCGCGGAACTCGGGCGCATTTTTTTTTTCCTTCCTCGAGGGGCACGGAATCCACTCGTCGGATGCTTTTTAGTCGAGTCACTTTGTCTCATGGTGGAAGGCTCCCATGTTTTATCTTCTCCTTCCGCTTTGTTTCTCTCCGGGCAAGCAGCCTTTCCTCCGATTCTTTTCATCCCTTTCATTCGTTTACCCTCTGTCTGGCCCGCGCCAATGAGGCAGACTGAAGCGCCTTATAACTTCGTTTTCCCGAAGAACCAAGCGGGTTGGAAAAAAATAAAAAGTAGCTCCCCCGCGGTGCATTCAGAGGGAACGAAAATAAGCAAAGGACGGAGAGCGAGCGCGAATACCGCCTATGAAAAAGTATGCTTCGACGTAACTTTATTTTCCCCTCGGCTGTGTGCGAGCTCAATGAGAAGAGGCGACGGTAAACGATGCTGGAATAACCCAGCGGGTGCACGAAGTGAATTCCGAGTTTGATTTTGCCATTTTCATGAAAAAGCTTTGGAAAAAAACGTAATAACGATTTTTTTTTCCAAAGTACATTTTTCTTCCCGGAGGACATTTTTTTCCAAGGTCCTCCGCTCCTGGCGATAACGTACGATCGAAAGCCCCGAGGCGAACGTGACTGTCGTGACATTTCTCCGGTGGAAAAGCGTTTTTACGACGTTTTTTTTCATTTCCCCTCGTTAGACTCTTCATTCATTCGTATTCTTCGATCGCATCCTCGAGTCTCGCGATTATGAAAATGTTCCCGAGACGTGATCGCGGAAACCGGGCTGTGGGCGGAGTCGTGATTCTTTGAGGAAAAGTAGGAACGCTTTTCGCCTCGACTTGGACAAAAACGGCGTTTATATGGGTAAAGAATTTGTAAAAACGTCCGGAGAGCCTGTAATGTATACATGTCCAAAGATTTTGGACGGCGGAGGAAGGCTGTACGTAATCGTAATCATGCACAGCGTTGGGACGTAGCTGCGGTAGGAGACTGCAGCTTCCGCGTTGTCCTCGTGAAATATGGTGGGTGTCGCCGGTCGTGTATCGAGTAGCTCGTTCCTGGCTCGGCTAATATCGTCCGGGGATGCTCTCCGGTGACTCGCATTCGCCCATCTGGCTCACACATGCGTGCTGCGTCCTCCGGCAGAGCCGTATTGCCAAACACCGTCGAGAAACACCGCCGGCCATAGATCGACTCCCATTATTACGCGCACACAGCAGGTGTAATACCTTGGTTCATCAAATTGGCTAAACATCTTGAGTTTACACGTGTCGTCCTGCGCGCACAACCCCCCTGTACAACGTTTCGATAACAACGAGCCTGGTTATTACACTCGGGCAGGTCCTGGACCACCCCGTCCAACAGCATCCCTCCTGCCAGCTCATACGCGTTTCCCACCATATTTCCCCGGCTAATGACGACTCGTTCGGAACGTCGGCTCGTTCTTCACATACCAGAGAGCGTTACGACGGATTTACAGGACACGCGACGCGCAATTACCAATTCGTCGTTCGAAATTCGATCGTACTTTTGTGGTCAACTCGCAAAGAAGCTCATTTCTAGCTTACAATTATTCATGATCTCGAATCGATCGAAAAACAGCGACATAAGAACGTTACTCACCGGCTGCCATTTCTTTCGTCCTTGTTCTCGCCGTCGTTGGTTCTTCGGCAACGTCGATCTCGAATCTCCCTCGAGTATGCTGTTTTTTCTCTACTTTCCGACTTTTTTTTTGCTCGCGGAAGGAAAGAAAACGCCGAATTCCGTGCGGGAAGTTGCTTCGTTATTATCCGGGGGGGGGGTGACCTCCTTTTTGGCTCTCCAATTATTGGCCCTGCGAGTCGTCCCTGTGGATGCTCTTAACGAATAAACGGTTCTCTCTGATCGATCCTCGCCGGTCTGGGATGCCCCGTCGTCGTCGTCGTCGTCGTCGACGCCCTCTCGCTTCGTCCTCCGAGCCCAGGCCTGGGGCAAACGCTCCGCTTGACCATCTCAGCCCGAACCCGAATCTCTCGCTCGCTCTCGCCTTATTTCCCTTCCTCGTCGTTCTCCGATGACCCAGTTGGTCCTTGAGAATTCAACGACGGAGGCTGCTCCGCGTTAGAATCCTCAAGGGCAAGGGGAGAAACACGCACAACGAAACAATCCTTTACATTCCCTCTTTGCGCCGTCCCGACGACGTTGGCTCCTGGTTGGACCACCCTGGACCTGTCGGTACACCGAGAACAGACGCAAACTTTACCAAGACGGTCCCTATCGGGTCTATCAGGCGTTTTACGGGTGGAATTTGAGGGAGAATCGATGGGAAACCAATCATTGAGACTGCGTTAATGTCAGCAGGCGTTCTCCCTCGAATCGACGGACAACGACTCGCCGGCATTTTTCGAATCTATCGCGTAATACAGAAACACATGTTCCCCGATTAACTTGGACCAGTAATGACCACTTTTTCGTCCAATTACATCCTTCGAGAGCCTTCCTGCTCGGATCCTCGGTAAGGTTCGGAAAGTCGGTTAATCGTCGGATTTGGTTGATGACGAAAGAGTGACACTGGCTTTTTGGACAGACAGAGTGCGCGGGGAGAGGGATATCGAAGGAAAAACTCGTGGAGCGAAAGCTCGCGCGTCACGCTCTTACGGATCGAAAGAACGAGGTGAAACGGCGCGAGAGAGAGGCTCCGCGAGTAGCCGGTGCTGGCGGGCGTACGTCAAAGGCAGCTAACTAGGCTACGCTCGTAATTACTTTTCCACTCTTTTTTCGAGCAATGATAATTCATCTCGTCACGATTCTCCTTCGTTCCTCTGCAACTTTCAATGACCTTAAAAACGATTACTCGCGGGGATGGCCGAGCGGCGAGAAAAGAAGGCACGAAAGATGGAAAATTCTTTGGGTACCGATGCCAGGTGCGGGCTGTGGTGTGCGGGCACGAAGCGGAAGTGGAAACAGATACAAAGGGAAACAAAGACGAGGCCGGTTATTCGCGAAAAAAAAAGAGAGAAAAAAAGAAACAAGGAACAAAGCTGGAGCGTGGGAAATGGCGGAACGAAGCAAGTTGCAGTATCAAAGGTCGAAAGACGATATAAAAAGGAACTCGCGATCCTCGAGACTTTTTTCCTCCCATCGAGGTTATTTGCTCAACGAGTCGATCTTTTCCACCAACTAGCCATTTATTTTTGCCCCTCTATTTTTATCTATTTTCCTTTTCTCATTTCGCATCCAGTTGCGCTTCCTTGTGCGAACTTTGGCCGTACCAAAACAGCGAAAACTCACGATATTCTCTCGTCTCGACGGGGTCCAGATATTTCCTTCCTTTTTATCCTGGGCGTTTTTTTCCTTCGTTTTTTTTCTCCTGTTTACGCTCGCTCTTCAGGCGAGAACTCTCGCATCTCGTTCTCTACTTTCCTCAATGTTCTCGTTGGTTTCATTTTTCTTCGACGATCTTATTGCGCGCGAACGGTTCTCAACAATACGAGCTCGGATCGGCTCGACTCGTCCTCGGCATCTTCGTCGTTTCTCGAGGAAAGACTCGGCACCGACGAGTAGAAAAAGTGCAGAGGGAAAGCCCTGCTGGGGCTCGAGCGATATCCTCGCGATCTCGCGTTTGATGTTTTTTCTTCGCGTCTTCTCTCGTTACCGCAGACTTTTTTTTTCCACCGCGAGAAACTTGCTCCAACTTTGCTCGATCCTCGTTCGAACGTTTCCGAACGTTCGCGCAATCTTCGATGTGACGATGGTTTTTTGCAGCTCGGGAATTTTCCTCCCTCCACGTTTCTGAAACAAATACGTTTTGCCGTCAAATTGCGGCCGTACATTCCGTCGTAATTCTCGTCATTAACGGTAAATTTAATTATGCGATAAGCGAGCTTCGTAAACTACATTTTTATCCACATCGACGAGCGCGCTTCGACGATATTGCCGGAGCTGCGGGTGTGTGTGGATGAATCTCGCTCGTACGACAATATCACGTGCTTTTCGGGCTCACACGCGCGAGAGACTCAATTTTCCGTGCCACTGTCACTCCGGAAGGCCCCGAACGTGTTTTTTCCCGTAGATTTGACGCCTCGTTCTCCTTAAAACTCTCGAGTGTTCGCAACTTTCCGACTCTACCCGTTCCAATTCCAAACCGAAAAAAAAACGAGAGTAACACGCCCTCGTTTGACGGAAATATTTCAGTCATCGTACAGGGTGTCGCAAAACCGGATGTTGATAGTTTAATGCCTCGTCGGGAAGAAAAATTGCGCGACGAAACGTCTTTGAGCACTTTTTGAACGGACCGCGGGTTTCGACTCGGAATTTTACCTCGAGACAGCCTGTACATCCGGTTTATGAATATTATTTCGAGGAGTATATAAGCTACGCCGAAAGTTCAGCAACGATGCTACAAAGCAGCGTGAGAAAGCAATATCGATGAGCTTCCGGCGAGAGGAGCTCCTCTCGTTCCGCCAAACTTTTCACGATCAATCGGGCAATTTTTCCGATAAGTTGCAACGTTTTTTTTTCTTCTCTCTTCTCTGTACTTATAGCTCGTGTACGTACTAACGTCCATGCTGTACATTCTTATCTATTATTTCGCGCAGTTTTCTCTCGTGCACCCGCGACGCGAAAATCGAGACTCGATCGAGATTTCAAAAAGCTCCTTGCGCTCGTTTCAACGTAAAAAAGTGGGAAAAAACGAAGAAAAATGCTCGTAATTTTCGACTCTCGTAGGAAACGCGATCTCATTTTCAATGGAGAAAAAAGAATGCTTCGAGCGAGTTTTCGAAATGAAAAAAAAAATGAAAAAAATGTCGCGTCGACTAATTACAGCTTCGCTCATTGACAGAGCGAAGGAAAAACGTTGGTTAAGGGGCTTTGCGGTTGCATACTCGAAACATTGATCGAAAAATGATGCTCGACCGTGTACCGAGCTTCCAGCTGGTTCAAAGATTATGTTCCGTTACCAGTTAATTATCGGCTGGGAGAAACAGCCCGAGAGACAAAGAGCTTTGTCTAATCCTCGTGGGGAGTTTGCTGTGGCTGGCTGCTGTGCTGCGGGAGGTTTGCGAATCGTCGAACGAGAGGCAAAGGGAATCGCAGAGGCGATATTCATGATTTCGCGAGCTATTTTCGCTCATCTTCTCTCGACCCACCGACTTTGAACATTCTTTTTTGGTAACGCATACATCGATTCTCCGAAAATTGCCAACGGAGAGAATAATCCAGCACCGGAATCGATCGATTATCAATTTCCTCAAAGCTCTCAAAGATAGATAGAAAATCGATAGAAAATCAATCATACTCGACGATCAAAATATCACAAAGTTATCGACGAGAATTTTCACTCGTGTATAGGAGAGGGGGCAGGCTTGTCTTCTCGGTGTTTTAGCAACTGAGGAAGATTAATTGTTGCATCGTTCGCGGAGGATCGTTGATCAGAAAATCGCGAGGTAAAGCTTGATTATTCCCCATGCGAATTTCTCTAAACATTCCGCAGTGGCTTGGATGTGCCGCATATAAAAGCCAAGCACCGTGCAGCAGCGCATACATCGATTCTCCAAAAATTGCCAACGAAGAGAATAATCCAGCACCGGAATCGATCGACTATCAATTTTCTCAAAGCTCTCAAAGTTCGATACAAAATCAATCGTACTCGACGATCAAAATATCACAAAGTTATCGACGAGAATTTTCACTCGTGTATAGGAGAGGGGGCAGGCTTGTCTTCTCGGTGTTTTAGCAACTGAGGAAGATTAATTGTTGCATCGTTCGCGGAGGATCGTCGATCAGAAAATCGCGAGGTAAAGCTTGATTATTCCCCATGCGAATTTCTCTAAACATTCCGCAGTGGCTTGGATGTGCCGCGTATAAAAGCCAAGCACCGTGCAGCAGCGCATCAACGGGTTTTCCATTGCCATTTCCATTCTCTCCCAACGCTCTCCCTCTCTGTTCTTCTCCGTCTTCTTTGCAGCGAGAGGAAGAGAGAGAGAGAGAGAGAGTTGAACACGAGCAAAGCCAACGGTACCTTGTAACAATTATTATTGCAGCTCTCACCGCGGAGAGCTACTTTGCGTTTGCGAGGGAAAAGCGTGTTTTGCACACGCGGTTATTTCTTGACGTCCTTATCTCCCCTCTGTCTTTCCCTCCAAACACACACCAGTGATCCCGAGCAAATCCACGTTTGCACCGGGATTACAAACGGAAGCTGCACACGATCGTTCAAAAATAGCCCGAGACAAACGTAAATTTCGCTCGAAATATCTCGTTTGGGTGCCAAAAAATGCTAAATATAACAAAAGAGACAATCATCCGAATTTCCCTGCGATATCGAACGTCTTGAAAAGGAAAGGGAATATCTCGACGAATTATCCGCTCTTTTGCGGGAAATTAATTTGTTTTTTTTTTCGCACACACTCTCCGATTTAAAGCTCTTCGAGTTTCCCTGTTTTATGGTGGATACGTCGAGAATGAATCGATGATTCGACGAATGCGGATGAGAAATGATAATTTGACGAGAGCATGAATTATTAATAACGTTGAAATTGGCGAATTCGTCGGAGCCCCAAAGTGCGTAATATCGCCCGGATGCTGGGCGTCGTACTTTGCTTAATTGCGTATTCAACGAGCCGTTTGCATAATTAACGCGGTTTTCGATGATTTTCTCTGTATCTGTATCTCTTCTGTATTACATCATGGCGAATTGACGGATAATATATTTCGAAGCAACGAGATGAATCGAGCGATCTCGTTCAGGAGGCTGTGATTTTTTCTGTATTCTCTCTCGTAATTTGCATCCGCGAAACGCTTCTCGCGCGATCCTTTCGCAGCATCCCTCCCATAGTCTCGTTTCGCCCGACGACGAGGTCGTTTGCTCGAAACTTTTCGAATTAACTCAAAGAGAACGTCCGCGGAGAAGATGCGAGTTGGACCCTCTTTCTTCGTCCTCTTGGTATTTTTTTTCTTTTCCGTAAATTCCATCCATTTTGCGCTTTTCCTCAAGACGAAATATCTCTTTATTTCTTTTCCCCTTTTCGAGCATTCTCTCTTTGGCTCTTGTCGAGGGGAAACACAGCGTTCCATAGTGGATTTCTGACCTTTTTTTCCGCCGAATCTTCGGTGAGTAACGGCGCGCAGTTACAGAGTTATGCCGCGGGCCAGGCGAATCAGATATGAAACATTCGCGAGACTGAAATTGGTTCGAGAAGAAAAGGGAAGCGCGGGGAGGGTTAAGACCATCCTTTTTTCGCGTACACGCGTTCAGCGGCGATCAAACTGCGACGTTCATAGATAAAAGTAGATAAAACCTTCTGTAAAACGGGACAGCGAGCGAAAGACACGTTTCCTCCCTGTGTGAAACGCCGATTGAGGAGAATTTTGGCTCGGAATTTCGCAAAAATGTGTCATACACCCGCCCGCGAAATTGTCGAGAGAAAAATCCAGAAAAAACATTCGCGAGACTGAAATTGGTTCGAGAAGAAAAGGGAAGCGCGGGGAGGGTTAAGACCATCCTTTTTTTCGCGTACACGCGTTCAGCGGCGATCAAACTGCGACGTTCATAGATAAAAGTAGATAAAACCTTCTGTAAAAAGGGACAGCGAGCGAAAGACACGTTTCATCCCTGTGTGAAACGCCGATTGAGGAGAATTTTGGCTCGGAATTTCGCAAAAATGTGTCCTACATCCGCCCGCGAAATTATCGAGAGAAAAATCCGGAAAAAACATTCGCGAGACTGTCGGAAATGTCCGAGTTTGACATTTTTTCGTCGTTTCGTCGTTTCGTCGCGCTCGACCCGTCACCGCGTTGTTCCATCTCCGTTTCCGCGAGAGAGTATCGTTGCGGAGCGAAACGAGCAGTGAGAAAATAAATATCGCGTACGCGCAACGATGGGCGAGTATCTCGCGAGTTTCGCGGTTGTTTGCCTCGGCGTCTGACTGCACTCTGGCGTGTACTACTTGCATCAGGGGTGCGCGATCAAAACTGAGGCGTACGCGCTCTCGAGGCAGCATCAACGCGAAAAGTACAAAAGCTCGCTCCGGGCAAAAGTGTCGTACGATCCGTTGGGACAAACGTTGCGTCAGCGACACTGACGCGACGTTTGTGTGTGCGTGTGCGTGCGTGTGTGTGTGTGAAAGGAAAAACGCCCACAGAGGAAAAAGCTTTGCGGCAAAATGACGTCGAGCAATTATTTTCACGAGTAAATTTCGTCATTGCGATTGCACGTGACGTTTGTTGGATTAAAAATGTTGTGAATTAACGAGAGGGTACTCAGACCTCCGGAATATATATGACCCTTTTACCAGCGCATTTACACGTATTTTCGTATATCTTTTTCTCCATAAATCCGTCTATCTACGACATTTTTTCTCGTCTCTCCTCGACAAAGTGTATATGCAACATTTATCGCTGAAGCCGGCGGTTTACGGTGCCAAAAAAAGAAAAATAAATCCTAACGCGGGGCTCGACCTTTGCCGGCGTAACGACGAGCAACGAGAATTATAACAATGCATTCGGCACGTTTTTGCGTCTTTCACGACGTACCAAAGACACTTTGAAACGATGAAGAAATTTGGAAAAAAATTTACGAAAATAGGTCGTCTGACGTTTTTTTATTTTTTATCACGCCGGAAAGTACGCAAAGTTCGCGAGTTTTACGTCGGTTTCCTCGAGACTCCGCCCGCGGATCATCCTGGAAGGCTCTCGCGTTTTTTGCGTCTCGTACATTCAAAAACGTCTTTTTGTTTTTCCCTCTCGAGTACCCCACGGAAAACCACTCGCCCGCTCGTACCGCAACTTGACTTTGCAAAAAAAGAAAGAAAAAAAAGATCGCGGTAAGAAAAAAAGTGCTTTTTAAGCGTGTTCCACGAATTTACAGAGTCCGTCACTGCGGCGTCGAAACAAAAGAGCGCCTTTTGTCTCGACGCGATCGAAGAGGCGCCGAAATTTTTTCTTCCCACTCGCGAGAGGCCTCGGCGATAAATCGTGCACCGAGAGATTTTGCCGAGGACGCTAACAACACCCGGTAGAGAGGCAGGGGAAAAGCCGCGATCGAACAAAGTTGATCAGCGAAACCGGATGTATTCGGAGGGGAATATTAATGATTCATCATTTTCGTACGACAAGGTCTTTTATCCGAGTTAATTCGACAGCCCGCCCCTCCGGAAATAGCCTTTTTCTTTTCTCTTTTCCAACCCCCGCATCGCAACCAACTTTGCTCCCGTTTATCTCGTCGTCCTCCCCCAAATTTGTACATCGCGGGGAGAGCTTTTGTCGCCTAAAACTATAAAGTTTTATGTAATTTCTCCTCACGTACACGTCCGGTACGTCTATTTGGAATTCTCTCCGTTTCGAAAGCGTTGTTCGCGACTGATTAATTCGCGATTCAAAGCATGAAGAGGCCTCGATCAGCGAGGCGTCCGCCAGCGCGGTGCGCTTCGGGTCATTGAGCGTCAAAACCGCGTCGAATATACACTCGTCGGACCGTCCAGACGATACACACGGGGAAGCGGGCTCCGTCATCCCTCTCCGCTTTTATTACGAAAACGATAGAAATTCCAATCCATCATGCGGTGGGATATTCGCACCGGAAATGGTACACCATCGATCGCTGTTTCTCGTGTTTCGCAAACTCATAATCGACGGACGGTTTGGCCAAAAATCCGTCCGAGATGACGCAGAGACACGCGAGCTTGGATAAAATACTCAAAGTACCTCGAACCCCCGAAAATTTCCAGCGAATCTTTTCGTTTTTTCGACTTTTTCCCGATGCTTTTCGGAACTGTATTTTTCTATCAACGTGCAAAAAAAAAAAGACTTTTTTTTTTATATTTGTCACACGCGTCTTTGAGCGTAAAAAAATCCGGAATTCCGACGTATTTTACTCTCGACGATTTTCCTCCCCTCGATCTTTCCGTCCGAGAAAAATCCGGGTGTGTATAGAAACAAATCGGGTGGGAAATTCCTCGCATTTTTCTTTGAGAAAAACGGATTTCTCCTCGCCGGAGTTTCCTCCATGGCTTTCCATCAATTTTTTTCCGCCCTTCCGCACTTTACTCCCTTTTGTTGCATCTCTGGTTATTTACCTCTCCGATGACTCTGGGTCCTCCGAGGCGACAGGGAGAAGAGCGTCCATACGTCTTTTACCTCGAGAGAAACTTGAATTTAATTTTCACCGGACGGTCCACAGCGCCACCGGCATTTTCTTTCAAACTCTCTCTCTCTCTCTGTTTTTATTTCACCGTCGCAGTCGCATTTTTTCCATTTTTTTTTCACCCTCGAGCGTTTTATCACAAACTCTCCTCCCGCACGTTTGCACAGTTGGGCTCTTCGGGTTAAGCTCCTTTATCAGAGATGAAAAGCTCACGCGTAACAATTGAACAGATAATTACGATTCCCCCACGATTATTATTCCAGAGGGAACGATCGACGAGAGAAAGAGTCCCTTAATACGGAATCGCCGAGAATTAATTACGTTTTTTTCTTTCCTTCGAAATAATTATTTCATTGTTCCGATAATCCCGCTCGCGCCCACGTCAGACTTTTCTTTTCGCCTCTAATTATCCAATCGGCTCCGCCGGGATGATCCGCCGTCCGTAAACATTTCGCTCGGATGCTGGAAAAACAAGTCCCATCACGGATTTTTCAAAAAACGTCACTACGACAGATCATTTTCGTACATCATCCGAATTTTCGATCGAATTTTCACGAGTGAAAAAAGTCCGCGATATTTTTTTTCACCCTCGATTCTCTCGTAATTTTTCCTCACGCGAGTCTGCTGTGGGCGAAAAAAAGTTCGACGTTTTAGACGCGACAGCGAGAAGGATCACCGCGTATATCGGCTTTTTCGGAGGAACTCCGGGATGCTGGATATGGGCGTGTCTTCTCGGAGAGTACACGGAAAACGCGAAAATAATGTTGTTGTCGTTGTCGGCGTCGTTGCGAAACGTGAGAAAATCCACAAGCTCCGAGCGGTTCGCGAAACACGTTGCATACCGGAGTGAAACGAAAAACGACGAGCTTTTTTTTTTTCCCCGGATATCCTTTATCGTACTTTGTCGCGTGACAAATACGCGTCATTAAATTCGCGCGTTCGAGTGCGCCGAGGAAAAAAAAATCACGCATCCGACGAACCTCTCCGGTTGAAGTATCAACCGCGTCGTTGATTCACTTTTTTCGCCCGCTTCATCTCGAAAAATAAAATTCATCTCGCGCTTCTCGGGCTTTCTTGAATCTCTCGTTGAATCTGACTCTCTTGAAACGCGGATGCAAAAAAAGAAAAAAAATTGCGCACTCTGCGATGGTCCAGAGTGAACGAAGGAACGTCGGAGGCTGCGGTGCGATTTTCCGACTCGCAGTTCCAAAAAAAACCTGTGTGTGTGTCGGAGGAACGAGGTTATTCGTTTCCTCTTTTTTTATCTCCCTCGCGATCCCCGGCAGAGTCAATAATCCAAACGAGCGGGCTACATGAATTCCGACGGGAAAAAGAGAGATCACGTACCGGGGTAACCGGGTATGGGCATCACGTTTTCTCGATACCGACATTATGTCATAAGCGACGCTGGCCAAGATGGACCAGTTTCCAAACAAACTTTTCAAAGTTCTCTTTAATCATCGAAGGGAATCTCCGAGATGTTTCTATCCGTGGACGATTTAACGATTTAATTTAGGTTGAACCTGAAATTGCACACGCTCACTCGAAATAGTCGACATTAACGTCGATCCTTTTCCAAAAACCAAAAAAGTCCCTTTCTCACGCGGAAAACCAACGTGCTCTGAGGAAATTCCAGTAAACGAGAGGTCAGGTGCAGTCGGGACTTTACATCGATTTTTCGAAGCCCTCGGCTCTCTCGCGACTTCGTTAAACGTGGTTTCTATTTTTTAATAGTCGTTTATTTTGGCCCATTATTTGCCGATCACTCTGTCTTCTTCCGGTAGCTCCACGAGCCCCGAAAGTTCGAGGAAGTTCGGAGCTCGAAGAAGCGGTTATTGCATCAGAGATGCTGTTTGATCAAAGGGTAAGGGAGACAGCATCCCCGTCGTTCGTTGCCCTTTTCAACCGCGCCAAATATTTACGATATAAATTCGAGCCAATCATCGCTTCCCTCTCAACGTCGAAGCGTTCCCCACACGCGCGAGTTCCTGAGAAAATTCGATACGTTAAAAGTGTACCCTCGTCTCCAGCCAGGCTCCCTCACTCGCATGGGAAGCTGGTACAAAACCTGGCAAAAGTCCCGAGTTTTCTCAATCCTTCCGCACCATCGCGCTTTTCATACATTAGCACGTTGCTCTTTATCGCGGCGTGGCAAAGAGCAACGCGATTCGAGCAGCCTGCCAAAGAATGATAAATACCATTCGTCTCAACCACAGTCGCTCGTGTTTGGAATAATCGCTGCGCGCAATATCCATGGTACAGCTTTGAACGACACTCGCCACCTGTTTGCCGCTGTACCCGGTGTTTCAAAACTGCGTCCCGGCGATTTTTAGCTACATCGGGGGAGAAATTTCGAGTCGAAAAGTCCCGAAGCACTCTTCGATCCGACAAAACCCCGCCGAGTTATCGATCGATACAGGCAGACCAATGGGAGGCCGCGCGACGCCCACCGGAGGAGGGAGAGCGCGCTTCCGATTCGCTCGAACTTTGACGATCGATAACTCGTCGGGTTTTGGTCGTACGAAAAAACGCTAAAGTACATTTCTACTCGGAATTTCACGCTCAATGTACATAGTATTGAAACGTCGAGGCCGAGTTTTGAGACACCCCGTGTACGAGAGCCAAATCATCCGCGCGAGCAATTAGTCAGTGAACTTTCCGGTTTTTTCGCTTCGCGAAGCCCGAGGGAAATATTCCCGTCGCTTTTGTCGATCCCACAGAGCAACGGTGATCTTTCACGGGTTGGAAATACCGATAATATGCGATTCCGAGAATTTTGAAAAGGTCGTGACATTTTTTTTTCACAAAAAACGCATTCCGCGAGCGGATGAACATTTTTTTACATCCGTCTCTCCTTTCTCGACCGGATATCAAAGGGACAAAGGGTTAGGGGTTGTGTTGACTCTGAAAAAAATTCCATCGTCAAACTTTTTAGCCCGAACGGAGTTTCGTTGCTTCGAAAATAAACTTGCCGGGGACTTTATCGAAAATAAACTTTGCCGTCTGCAACCGCGCGCGCAATGAACTTTTCCTCGGAGCTCGAAACTCGGCTGGAAAAATAAACGTCGGATTCTAAATCTCGAAAGTGTTGACAATTTCAACAACCGCCCCTTATCTCCTTTGGTTACGAAGGATTTTCCGTTCCAGCGCCAACTTTTGCAATTTTCAATGACAAATGTTTGTTTCCTCGGTCCGTTCGTTTTTCCCCCGGTATTTAGAAGACTTTTGCCATTTCCGTGCTTAAAATCGACGAGGAAAAGGGGGATGAACGTTGGACGAAAAAAAAAAAAAGCTCGATGAAGAACACGTCGGATTCTACGTGTCTGTTTGTATATTTTGTGGAAAACGAGGCTAGAATCGCATACAGAAACGGTCTCAAATCGACGAATGAAATTTAATCCTCGTCCTCCGTTCGTAAATCTTCGATCGACGATAAAATTCCAAAGATACGAGCGTTCACCGCATGATAAAAAAATACGACGAGAGCCCCCGCTGGCACTGAGAAAATGTCGTTAAATTATCGCGTTAGCGATATTTCGCTCTTTGAAGCGCGATAACTCGCCGTCACTAGGTGTGGCTGTATAAGTAGTATGAAATCGCGCTTGCGAGACGAAACCCGGCTTTTTAGCTCGCTCCCAACGTGTGCGATGAGTACTTGAGACTTTTGTGCGCGAATATCTCGGAAAAAAAGGAGCATCGGGTGGCTGCTTTTAAAGTTTTGCCTGTACAGATTTGAGCATCGATAGAATAATTCGTTGGATCGATCGTGCAAATTGATTGAACTCTGGGAGGATAAATTCTGAATTTGATCGGGAAATTCATCGAATTTTAATGATCCTGCGGAAAGTCGGATTTCCAAAGAACCGTGATACTCCCTCTGGCGTTAATCCTGCTCGAATTCGCGGTCGCACAATCAGCCAGGGTAGACGAGCTTTATTATTCCTGCCCCTTTTCCGTTGTAATTCACTCGGCTTTCGCGAAAAACGTGGCGTACATTCAGCGTACCCTGCTGAATGTAAAATAAGCGTGTGTTTATAGCGGGGTATCTTTGGCAGCCCCGAGAATTGGGAGCAAAACGTGACTCGGGGATGTTGTTTTCGTTGGAGGCTCGTCGACGAGACGTCTCCGCCGACCACCTCGGTTAACCATTAACCTCCGCTATTTTCCATTCCTCCCTCCGGGACTCGAATTCTCCCTCGTTACGTCGAGGGACTCTTGGTGCATCGGACGAGGCACGAGACACTCTACTCGCACCAGCAGGGTGATTCAAAGCGAAAGAGAGAGAGAGAGAGAGAGAGAGAGAGAGAGTAAGGGACGGGAGGAGGGTGGGAGGGCGAGTACGGACGAGCGCATAATCGCTGCTTTAACCAGAAAGACAAACCCCCGGCTTAACCAGCAGAATCAAGAACGTCCGCAATGTATAAAATGTACACGAAAAGCCGCCTCGGGAGACTCGTCCCGCGTAGTTGACTCTCGACTCTCGAGCTCCGCTGCCCTCGCAACGTTTTCCCCGTGGTTAGCTAAATGTCTCGCTTATGTATCTGTTAATTACGGGGGGTTAATTACGCGGTGAACGCGGACGGGACTCGCGGGATCATTTTTACCGGAACGAGAGTTCAATGGCGCGGATCTCACCAGCGGGAAAACCCCGCTCGTGAATTCTTCAAATTGACCATTCGTGCGCAGATCAGTTTGCGAGCATATTCTTCTTTCCCTCGGAAAAGTCAAACTCGAGAAAATTATCGCAACGAAGCGTTCGTCCGATTGCGTGGGACGCGGGGGTGTGTCGGATGCTGAAAATACCCTCGGGAATCATCAGCATCCCTCCGCGATCGAAAGAACGACACGATTTTTCCTTCGTTCGAAAATCGTCGTTTGCTCTTTTCGTTTGACTTGATTTCTCTACCTTGAATCGCGTCGCGCGAATGCCCGATGCTGCAAATTGCGGTTCACACGTTCCGGTAGGGATGACGTAGCTCGCAAAACAGTTGAGAAAACAAACGAAATGCCACCCAGCGAAAGTGTGCTTTATTCAAATTTCACGACAGTTCAGTTTTTTTTTGTTTTTCCCTCTCTCGAGGGCGATTTTTCTTCGTCTTGGTATCTTCCTCCCTCATTCACTTTCACCGCACGCGAAATTTCACTCACGCAATTTACAAAGAGCATACGCTCGGCTGGTCCAGAACGAGAAGATTATACCCGTAAAGACGTATATATTTCCGTCTCGTTCTCTCGGGTCGCGAGACGAGAGAGCACTGCGTACTCCTCGGAAAGCAACCCCCATTCGAACCTAACCCATCCTCCCTTTCTCTCTCGCTCGCTCTCGTCTCCTCTTCATCCCCTGCTTTTCATCCCTTCCCTCCGGATCACTCTCTCGCTTTTTGTCCCTTTTTTTTCATTTCTCTCCCTCTCCCACTCAATTTTCATCCCTTTTTCGACTCACTTTTTCGCACACGCGAGTGTGCACTGAAACATTCCCAATTGTCGTTGACGCACGATACACGGCAGAGTGGATAGCAACGGAGAGCGGAAGTGCCGAGCACGAGAGATATCACGAGCCTGCGAAACACGTAATGCCCAGATGCGTCGAGGGAGCATCGGCACCGGGGATAGTTTTCATCTTTTTTTTTTTCAAAAAATCGTTTTTCCAAAAACTACCCCTCCCCTAGTAAAAACAGGGTAAGAGATTATTTCACTTTCGAAAAATCTTCAATGTCCCGCATCTCGTTATTTTTTTAATTAAAGAGCCAACTTTCCGAATCGACTTGAAACCTCGTCTTCTGTGTATGAAAAATTCAAAGTTTGGAAATAAACTTTGCCGCGAAACGAAATCTTGGAAAAAAGTTTATAAAAGCTGGTAAAAAACGCTGCGCGAGGGAAATGAATCTTGCAAAAAAAAAAATGACCAAAGATCGTTGCGCTCGTCGCGATGGAATATTTCGGGGATAATCCGACGAAGCCGTCGTTCGAATCTTTGGTTTTTTCGATCGTCATGGAAATCACGACGCCTCGAGGATAGCAACGGAGAGCGGAAGTGCCGAGCACGAGAGATATCACAAGCCTGCGAAACACGTAATGCCCAGATGCGTCGAGGGAGCATCGGCACCGTATAGTTTTCATCTTTTTTTTTCAAAAAATCGTTTTTCCAAAAACTGCCCCTCCCCTAGTAAATACAGGATAAGAGATTATTTCACTTTCGAAAAATCGGTGGAAAAAAAAATCTCCAATGTCCCGCATCTCGTTATTTTTTTAATTAAAGAGCCAACTTTCCGAATCGACTTGAAACCTCGTCTTCTGTGTATGAAAAATTCAAAGTTTCGGAATAAACTTTGCTGCAAAACGAAATCTTGGAAAAAAGTGTATAAAAGCTGGTAAAAAACGCTGCGCGAGTGAAATGAATCTTGCAACAAAAAAAATGGCCAAAGATCGTTGCGCTCGTCGCGATGGAATATTTCGGGGACAATCCGACGAAGCCGTCGTTCGAATCTTTGGTTTTTTCGATCGTCATGGAAATCACGACGCCTCGGCACCAACCTGCTCCCATTCGTAATCTCGTATCGCCGGATATTCTTGTTTTTTACGAGGCACGAACTTTTCCTCTACTATTTTCGCCCTCTGGAGTACATAAAAAAAAAGCGAAGAATGACGAGATGAACGAACGCCTCGTACTTCTTTTACGGCTCAATTTCGTACGTACTCTTTCTTACTTTCCCTCCTCCCTCGTTTTTACTCGTACGCTGTTTCATTTATTTCCGCAAGAGACCTTCCTCGCGCACTCGTACACGGTATATACAGTGTCTCTCCTCGTTCTCATCGTTTTCCGTCACGTATTCCGTACTGTCACGATGCTTCATAAAATAGAAGAGATTTTCGTCCTCAGGGATGGAGAGAAAACGCCAGAGACGCGAACGATGACGTTGTATCTCCGTACTGCTGTATGCCCCCTCGTGTATATAAGTGTATATACACGTAAAAACACACAAATTTGCCGTAGCCATGCGCCCCTTGTCGTCATCGCGATCTTCCAGCCAACCAACCAACCCCTCTGTCGCTCTAACCCGCTCTTTCGCGCGTGACACCGAAATATCATGTCACCCCTATCCAACGTGTTGCCTCGGTCTTCCAACAGGGGGAAAAAAAGAAAAAAAACGCCAAAAATGAAATGAAACGCCTGCATGAAAATACCGCGATGGCGGGAGTTCCTCAAGCTCTTTTGCAGCGATACGAGGATACACTCGGGGGTATATGACAGTCGTAATTTGCGACGAATTATGAGGGCCTGCACCGTTGTACAGTTACGAAAAACATGAAAAGGCGAGTTTGGTTGGAAACAGAAAAAAACATTTTTCGTCCCGGGAAATTCCGGATTAATCATCCCGAGAGATGAAACGCGATTTTGATGATGAAATTTCGCGAATGGGCTTGCCTTTTTTTTCACTCGAATTTCGCGTTGTTGGGGTCGGAATGGGCGGCTAGAGCTGCTCTGGTTGAATATTTATTCAGTGGCTATCGAACGCCGGACCCTAAATACGCGTGTACCAAAGGATGCTGGAGAAAATCAGCGGCAGTCGAGGAGGACCCGCCAGAGCTTTAACCCCAGTTTCGTTCAAACTTTTCCTCTCTGTTTGACGATACGTTACGACTGCGAATTTTGCCCGCACGTGACTCTACTCTTTGAACATCTCGTGACACTTTTATCCAAAAAAAAAAAAGAGAAAATATAGTAAAAAATGTAGATTTTGTTCTTCGCGTCGGACTTGATTTTTCTTTTATCGAAGCACGCTCTTTTGATAAATTCAACGTGAAATAAATAGAAAATCGATGATTTTCGGAATATTTCATTGGGACTCTTTAATCCCCGACAGAGTCCTCTATCGGTACGATGATGCAGTACTCTTTGGCTCTCGTATACTCTCGTTGGATGCGAAACGATTTTACCTTTTGTACGAGCGTATATCCAAATGCACCGGGTTCGTACCGTTTTTCGTATTTGCGAAAGACCACCGCGGACGTTTTCGACTCGGGGGCTTTGGCGAATGAAAAAAAGGGAAATTGATCCTGTGGATGTCGAGAGATTCATTGTTTTCCGATATAACCGACCAAAGCGCCACCTGCCGGTGTAAACATGCTTGTGCAAAGCGACCGAATAATATCCACAAGGAATACGAGAACCGTATATACGCGAGGGCGGCGGATAGCACGAATATCCTCGCTCTGGTCCAGCGCGAAAAAGACCTTCATGTTCCATACATCATTTTTTCGATTTCTTCTTCTCACGACATCAACATACACGTGATATCGACCCTGAGCGTTCATCTTGGCGAAACCTTTTATTCCGGGATTAATCGTGCCTCTAATCGCGTACGAAAAACACTGGCGATTTATTTTGAGATACTGAAAAAATCCGATTTTTGAAAATAATTATTCTCCGTCTTTCGACATCGACATACACGTGATATCGACTCTGAACGTTCATCTTGGCGAAACCTTTTATTCCGGGATTAATCGTGCCTCTAATCGCGTACGAAAAACACTGGCGATTTATTTTGAGATACTGAAAAAATCCGATTTTTGAAAATAATTATTCTCCGTCTTTCGACATCGACATACACGTGATATCGACCCTGAGCGTTCATCTTGGCGAAACCTTTTATTCCGGGATTAATCGTGCCTCGAATCGCGTACGAAAAACACTGGCGATTTATTTTGAGATACTGAAAAAATCTGATTTTTGAAAATAATTATTCTCCGTCTTTCGACATCGACATATACACGTGATATCGACCCTGAGCGTTCATCTTGGCGAAACCTTTTATTCCGGGATTAATCGTGCCTCTAATCGCGTACGAAAAACACTGGCGATTTATTTTGCGATACTGAAATAATTCGATTTTTGAAAATGATTATTCTCCGTCTTTCGACATCGACATACACGTGATATCGACCCTGAACGTTCATCTTGGCGAAACCTTTTATTCCAGGATTAATCGTGCCTCTAATCGCGTACGAAAAACCCTAGCGATTTATTTTGAGATACTGAAATAATTCGATTTTTGAAAATGATTATTCTCCGTCTCACGACATCGACATACACGTGATATCGACCCTGAGCGTTCATCTTGGCGAAACCTTTTATTCCGGGATTAATCGTGCCTCTAATCGCGTACGAAAAACACTGGCGATTTATTTTGAGATACTGAAAATATCCGATTTTTGAAAATAATTATTCTCCGTCGTTGTTTTTCGAGTTATTTTTGAAACGGTTCTTTCCTCGTGTCTCCCAAGTCGAAAGATGGCACCGCGTTGGCATGGAATAACTCGTGAAAATATATATCAATAAATACAGTAGGAAAAATATATCGTGAGTTGCGAGCATTCGCTTTCCTCCGGAGCTTCCCCATTAAATTTTCTCTCGACGATATAACACTGTCTTTTTCTCCCACAGTTTTATTCTTCGACGATTTTTTTTTATTCCCTCTACAGCACTGAGTTTAGCCTGGAATTTATGTCTCAACGTTGGGTTAACTGCTGTTTCATCACGTTATCCGAGGTATGCGAGTCTCTGCGTCGAAACCACGGGAGAAAAAACGTACGCGAAAAATAAAAAAAAAAACGAAAAAGCCGTGGAAGACGCAAAAAGCGGAAATTCAATTGTTCTTCAAACAACCCTATTCATTTTTACGAGACTCTGTTTGGAAATAATTTAGCCAACGGTCTAAACTAATTACGCCAACTAATTACGAATGTCTATTAATGACAATTTAGGCATTGTCACGTGATGAAACACGCTGAACTGAAAAATATCAAAAACTCGGTTTTTTAGCGTTTTCTCGCTGAAACATCGAGTTTTCGCGAAAAACTCGATACGTTTTGTGATCGGCGGAAAATTTGCGACGTTGAAGTATTGAAAATTCGGGAAAAAAAGTTTTTCGTCAGTTTTGGCCACTTTTCCACAATCGTCGTAAAGCCGAAATTTCAAGTGGCCATAACTACGTTGTAAATCGCGCTACGTAGATTTTTAAGGGGTGTTTTGGATAGCCCTGGAGTAGACTTGAAAAACGGTGAAGGTTAAATGTCGATAGCTAAATTCCTTCCCCCCCAAAATCGATGTCGAATATCAGCGAAAAAAACGCAAAGGGGTATGTATGGGAAAATTGGCAAAAATCGATGGTCCCACTTTAAAAATCTGCCAAAAATCGAATATCAAAGATATCTCGACGAAGCAAACGGCATTTTGAAGCCTCAAAAATTGACAAGAGAACAAGCACAAGTTGGCGAATCTAGCTCAAAGGAGAACAAAATGGCGATTCTTTTAGCGAACCAACTCAATCTAGCAAAAAATGACGAAAAATTTTGAATTTCAAAAACGATTTTCAACGGTCTATATCCATGTATTTTTGCCCTCTGATTGCAAAACACACCGACGTTTCATCGAAAAGTCAATAATTAATCGCGAAATTCCAAAAAAACCAATCTAATCAATCAGTTACTATTTTTCTCTATGAAATTTCATTTTCCCGAACGAATTCCTCATCGAAATTCCATTCCTCTCTGATGCGCGCGTGTATTTTGTTGTTGCCCAATTTTTCACCGATTTTTGCCAATTTTCCCATGCATAGCATCGATAAATTAGTTTGTGAAACAATCGTCGTCCGAATGTGGCTCGAGAACGCGATAACGTCGCAGTAGCAGCAGCAGTGGCTTTGCGAAAGCCTCAAATATCCCTGCGAACACTCTGCGCTCTGTGCTGCTGCTGCATCTCGGTAAATTACCAACGACTCCGAGTACCACGAGAGTAAATCGAACATCCATAACTTTTTAAACAACCGTTTATTATTATTATTATTCGTTCGTTCGTCGATCGGAAAAAAGCCTTTTGAACGTGTGAAACTACGATGAGTTGGGCGTTTCTGAGAGCGAGCTGTAAAAATGATTAAAAATAACGACAGCGAGATAAAATGCATGCGACGCGGCGAAAATCGAGGAGGCTAAACTCGTGTACGATTTTACGTCGCTGTGCAAACCGCATGCTTTTTCTTCAGGAACAAGCTGTTTCGTAAACATTCCAGTGTGTGTCGCGCGTTGCGAAATCTCCGGAAGTTTCGTCACCTCGGTTTGCACAGCATCCGCGCATCTCTCTTTTGCTCTTCATCTTTCGGCGCGGCGGGGGGCTCAGCGGTAAAACTTTTCCTCGACGCTGAAACTCTCCTCTCGTCTCGATCTTCCTTGACATCCGACGACGTTTTTCCTGTACACTTTTTTGTCTGCGACGTGGCGCGTGTTGCACACTGGAGAAAATTGTCGCCTCGGTCATCGAACGCGACAACCCCGGGGATGTACGCTTTATTTCTCTTTGCCTCTCTCGTACGTTCGAGGAGAAGCTCGTGAAATTCTTTTATCCTCGCAACCATCGCGGAGTTCACCCTTCGCCGGAAATACGCGAAGCTCCAGCTCGAAAAATCGTCGATAAAAGCACGAGAAATTCGAAAGATTTGCGTAATCTTCTTTGCGATATTATTATTTTTCTTTTCACGGAGCCTTTGCACGGAGTGCAATTTTATTCGCAATTTTCGTCACTCGAAACGTCACCGCGTTTCGTTTCGCAAAATAGATGACAGGAAAATGCGCTTCCGATCGCGAGTGTCGACCGAAACCGACAATTTTTCGATCCGTCAATTTTTTCCGCTGGAGAACTCGGTGGATTACATGTTGTTTTTTTTCGTACGTAAATACTCGGATTCTTCGAGAGTGGAGATTGAGGAAAAATTGGCAAGATGCTGGGGCTCACACACAGACTCGCGCCGCAGGCATGTGCATGCGTTTTTGCATTGTGCGACAGCCATTTCCCGCTTGTACGAGCATTCAAAAGTTTTCCTATCGAGCTGTGTCGACAAAAAGACGAGAGATAGAGCTCGCTCGCTCGTCGACCGACTGACTCAGCGACGATGTGTGTCGAAGGAGGAAGTGGGTAGCAGCTACCACTGGGCATACAAAGTTTGACAATTTGCGCCGAGACGTGAGACGCTGAGACGTGTGTCACCTACGATCGCACGAAGCGCGAGGCGAGACTAAACTCGCTATTAAGATACTCGTCTCGTCGCCAAAAGTGTTTTTTGGAGCGCAGGCTCGGAAGGAATTTTTACTTTTTCCACAGATCCTACCTTGTCCTTTTCGCTCTTTTCTTTCGCGCTTGGGTTTGGGGTTGAAACCAAGCTCGCTGTTAAGATACTCGTCTCGTCGCCAAAAGTGTTTTTTGGAGCGCAGGCTCGAAAGGAATTTTTACTTTTTCCGCAGATCCAACCTTGTCCTTTTCGCTCTTTTCTTTCGCGCTTGGGTTTGGGGTTGAAACCAAGCTCGCTGTTAAGATACTCGTCTCGTCGCCAAAAGTGTTTTTCGGAGCGCAGGCTCGGAAGGAATTTTTACTTTTTCCACAGATCCTACCTTGTCCTTTTCGCTCTTTTCTTTCGCGCTTGGGTTTGGGGTTGAAACCAAGCTCGCTGTTAAGATACTCGTCCCGTCGCCAAAAGTGTTTTTCGGAGCGCAGGCTCGAAAGGAATTTTTACTTTTTCCGCAGATCCAACCTTGTCCTTTTCGCTCCTTTCTTTCGCGCTTGGGTTTGGGGTTGAAACCAAGCTCGCTGTTAAGATACTCGTCTCGTCGCCAAAAGTGTTTTTTGGAGCGCAGGCTCGAAAGGAATTTTTACTTTTTCCGCGGATCCTACCTTGTCCTTTTCGCTCCTTTCTTTCGCGCTTGGGTTTGGGGTTGAAACCAAGCTCGCTGTTAAGATACTCGTCTCGTCGCCAAAAGTGTTTTTCGGAGCGCAGGCTCGGAAGGAATTTTTACTTTTTCCGCAGATCCTACCTTGTCCTTTTCGCTTCTTTCTTTCGCGCTTGGGTTTGGGGTTGAAACCAATCTCGCTGTTAAGATACTCGTCTCGTCGCCAAAAGTGTTTTTTGGAGCGCAGGCTCGAAAGGAATTTTTACTTTTTCCGCAGATCCAACCTTGTCCTTTTCGCTCTTTTCTTTCGCGCTTGGGTTTGGGGTTGAAACCAAGCTCGCTGTTAAGATACTCGTCTCGTCGCCAAAAGTGTTTTTTGGAGCGCAGGCTCGGAAGGAATTTTTACTTTTTCCGCGGATCCAACCTTGTCCTTTTCGCTCCTTTCTTTCGCGCTTGGGTTTGGGGTTGAAACCAAGCTCGCTGTTAAGATACTCGTCTCGTCGCCAAAAGTGTTTTTCGGAGCGCAGGCTCGAAAGGAATTTTTACTTTTTCCGCAGATCCAACCTTGTCCTTTTCGCTCTTTTCTTTCGCGCTTGGGTTTGGGGTTGAAACCAAGCTCGCTGTTAAGATACTCGTCCCGTCGCCAAAAGTGTTTTTTGGCGACAAACTAAATTCCTCCGAGGTGGAACGTCGCGGACGTTGAAAGGGTCCGCGAGGGTCGGATTCCAAAGATTACGAGAAAAAAGAAAGGGCGAAGGAAAGAGAGCGCGCGAGGCGGACGAGAGGTGGAAAAATTCTCTCGCCGCCACGATTCTCAATTGAATTCGAGAGGCTCTTGGCGCAAGAAAAAAAAAGGGCGAAAGTCTCGCAACTCCGAGATGTAGTTTATTCTCGCTGAGAAAGGAGTCGCGAGATAGTTTGGATGCTGTAACCGAGAAAAAAAATCATCTACGAGAGATAAAACCGTGTTATACGCGCGCCCGCGTGTGTGTGTGTGTTTGCACATAAATACGAGGCTTTTTTTCATACTCAACTTTTAGGGATGGACTAATTCTGTAGTAATTCGTGACCTCATCTGCGTACCACGCTGTCCTAATTCCCGCGTAAACACGAATAAATTGAAACGAGAAAGAAGAAACATTGAACGCGCGGGAGGCTTTTATTTTCAATTGCAAAGATGCACGCTGAAATAACCACAAAAAAATATAACACCAAAACAAAGGTGATGAGAAATTCGAGAAAAAAATAAAATAAAAAAAATGGCAAAAAACATTGCAAAATTGAGAGAGCGCTGGAGAACTTCCAAGTGTTTCCGTTCCGTCAAACGTCGGCAGTCGCGCGATGGCGGTGCGTTTGAGCGAAAGATTAGGGTGCTTTGTGCTTTTTTTTCACAAAAATTGGAGCAACGAAACAAACGTCGGATGCTGTGTGCCTGACGAATGTCCGACGAGAGCGATTACTCCCGTCCTGGAAAACTGTCCCTCTAAAATCCCTCGGGCTATTTCGGTTTTTTCCTCGATCGCTCTTTGCCCTACATCCTCGGCTCTTCTATTGATAGGAACGAGTGTCGAGGGGATCCGAGAGATCTCGTTGCGCTACACAGGCGCTGTATCGTTCTTACATCACAGGTGTATTCGTACGCGCGAGGACGTTCAACCACCGTCAATTCCGTGTGACAAATCTAGGCTCGTTCGGAGCACATTTATACCGCTCAATTTTAGACTCACTCTCGATGCGAGCCTCAGCGTTTTCGTCCGACGTTTCCGATCGATAAAATATCGAAAAAAAAATTTAGCAAAAATTTCAGACACACAGCTTTGAATAAATTTCGTCTGGCCGGCGATTCGGAGGATAAAAAGTTACGAAACAAGGAGAAAGACGGTGGAATGGAAGAAAAAGAAAGTTTAATTTATTCATCTATACACATCTGTATTAAATTACATGGCAAACTTTCTTTTTCTTTTTCCTTTCTTCTCTCCAAAGTATCGGAGAGCGCGGAGAAGAATCTCAAGCTGATTAATTCCCTTTTGTTTCAACCTCTCGACACTCTGCATTTGACTCTCGATGAAAAAAGCACACGATGAAGAATCAGTGGATCGAGTGAGTTTCAATCAACATTGCCCTTGAAAAAACGCAGCAAAAATGTCGTGTGCTCAGCGCTATGAATGATTCTCAATATTTGCGCCCGAACGTTAAAGGGTGACGACGCGGTTTGTTTTGCTGCTTTTTTTCGTTTTTTTCCTTCTCAAATCCGGAACTACCCTCGGTGTCGTTATCCGCGGGGGAGCTTTAATGAGACGCGACGGCGAGAAGGGTAGGAAATGAGAGCCATCTGCTTTACGAGTACCGCATACTATGTACTATATCGTTCCTCCGTAAGGGCGCTGTCTCCTTCGCGTTTGGTTGAATATACAATCGTGCGCCGTCGGTGTATTCTTAAGCAACGAAAGGGTCGTCAAAAACTCTGCGCATCGCGAGCAAAAATGACGTCAAGGCTGCGCCTCACCTTCCCCGCTCCCGATTAATCCTAAAACCGAAGAAAACGATAATTTCATCGAATTTTTGGCTTGCGTTTGAAAAAAAAAGTCTCTCGCATCCAAAAACGAGCCGGAATATTTCGTTTTTGAATAAACGAGTTTTGAGAGGTCGCCGACACGCGTGACGCATTCGCAGTCGGCTTCCATTTCAGAGACGAAGCCCGAGGGCGGAGAATTTGCATTCGCTTGATACGAACGCGAGCGCGATGTGTGTTCCGAGCCGAGTTTCCTTCCGTACGTTCGCTCCACAATTTGCGGTACTCGACTCGCGTATCGACCATTTTTCATATTATTTTTTTAAACCTCCGCGTCCTCCAGCTCTTTTTCTCCTGCTTTTTTCTTCTTTCTCAAACAAGAGCGGAAGGCACATTTTGTAACCCTCACGGAATAAAAGTCTCGTCGATACACAAAACTCGATGTTTTTCGCTGCCAACTTTTTTTGTATTCAATTTTTCCGCGCTCCGATTTTTCTTCTTTCATATTTTTGATATTCATCGCCACACTTGTGTTTACATTCCGATCGATCGATTAAGCGTTATTCGCCGAACGTCCGATGGATTTTCGTGCGATAAACCGTAGATTTGAGGTGCAAGAAACGTGGAAAAGTTTCGTCGACGATCCCGCGAGCTTTCGGGGCGTTTTTTTTTTTGTTCCGCCATCGCAAAACGGTCCCTTCGTCTCGGAGCTATTTTCCCATTCTCGCAAACATTTGCCATCGTACGGGAGAGAGCGCGCGGGAACCTCGGGGCGATCCGACGACCGATGCCTCGACGGAGGTCTCTCGTTGGCGAGTTCGAGCCCGTCGAAAAAGTTTCCTTCCGCCGGACTCGCCCTTATCGATCCTGCGGCCTGCCGCAGCCTCCGCACACGCCGAGAAAGATCCTCTTTCTTCTTATCGTCGCATCTTCCAGCGCGTTGTCCGCGCATTTTCCCAAAGTACGTCTTCCTCTCTCGCGTTCTCGAGATAAATATTTCCCAAGGATAAATTCGTAATAAAACCTCGGACTCCTCTCGAGCCTCCGAGGGACACTTTGTCACAGCTTCCATCTCTGATTTTCCGATAAAATTCGTAATATTCCTCGCAGTGTCTCGGTCGTACGAATAAAATTCGAATCGACCGAAAACCGACCCCTTTGTGATATTTATACATTTTGAAAAATCACCTCCATCCAGCAAAAGTTTTCCTCCACCCAAATTCAAACTCGAGATCGTAGAATTTTCGCACAGGACCTCTCACGATGTACTCGCAGAGGGAGGAATAAATTTTCTCCCTGGACGAAACCATTCGTGGGCAATTTTCGAAAAAGTACCGCGGAGGCGAAAGTTTGCGCTCTCGCGAGCTAACGTTCGACACGGAGAAAAAGAGAGAGCGAGGCGGGAAGCGAGGAAGGAAGGGTGGAAAGCTTTCCGCCAGCGTGGAAAACCATTGAATATATCAGGCTTTCGCAGGCAGAGACAATGAGACTCTCGCAGGATCAGAGTGCTCCGTTGCTCTCCGATATGCCCGTACAGTCGCGGTTCTCCGGGCTGTCGACATACGTGCCGGAAATTCAAAAGAAACCCTCGCAATTGTACAATCTATTATGCCCTCTTCGGTTAAAAAAAAAAACGTTCGACAACCAAACGAAAAACATGAGATTTTTGCAATGAAAAAATATACAGCGAAAGTTCCTCGTGGATGCTGAGAATAGCGTAAAAAATTCACAATCCAAAATCGGACGATCATTGTGGATTATTTCCCGTGATTTTTCATCATCAATCCTTCGTTCGAAAATGAAAAATCTTTGCGCGTCTTTATTCGCTATTGACAGATGAGAAATCGAATGAAGAATCGAAGATGATGAAAAAATCGAGATGAAAAAGATACTCGAGAAATCGGATTTCCGAGGCGAGAGAGGAGAGAGTTTGAGAGCGAGCAAAGCTGAAAATTCGAATCCATTGACGAGAGAAGAGAGAAGATGAGGGGAATGCTGCGGTGACGAGAGGGCTATCGAATGTGCCGTATCAATCATTCTGATTCGCGCCGGGCTCTGATGCAGGTTTTCTCCTTCCTGATCCTGATCCTGATTATCCTTCCGGGGAAGATCCACGTCGGTCTTCCTCCCGAGACGAAATTTCACCGTCTCATCGTCCAAAAAGCTCGAACGCAGAGTCACGTGAGACTTTTTACGGTACACCGCATTGGAGAGGAAAAAAAAAACATCCCCAGACATACATACTTCGAGAGAGAAGGTAGTCATATTTTTTACACCATTTTGCGTAATAAAATTTCGTCGAGAGTCAAATAGGTATTGAAAAACCGCGAGAGACTGTCCTGGCTATTTTCGGCAACGTCGAATCGTCGTGAGAGGGAAGAAAAAAAAAGAAGAGAGTAAACAAAATTGGCGAATGCAACTGACAAAATGAAACGAAACCAGAGACGCGAGGGGGATGGAAAATTCGTGAAATCCTTTCGCCTATCCGCGAGTCGCGTGCACCGGAAGTACGGAAACTGCCGTAACGTGTATCACGTGTCGCGCATGAACCACGGGTCGCGGCATTAAAATTCATGAGCATACGAGAGACGGAGAACGGACTGCATAACGATTCGCCGAGTTGCGCAAACTTTTTTCGAGGCCAAGACCTCGCGCTTCGTACAGGGAAGATGATTTTTATCTCCGATTATTGTTTCTCCTTTTTCCCGAACGTATAAAGTCCCGACAAACTCTGGACAGAGAGAGAGAGAGAAAAAAAGTGCGAGGGGAATCAATCGTACGAGAGACGATATTCAAAATCGTATTTTCCGTTCGTTTTAAAGAAATTCATTCGCTCTTTCGAGCATGAATCGTTTATGTTTAAATATCGGAGATGTTGATTTATTTTTCAGACCGACTACAATCGTCACTTGGAACACCTTTTGGAGCAGGTCGAGAGTCTCCTTCTCGAGCATCTCAAGCTGAGATTGAACGCCGATGACCTCCGACACATCGCAGAGTATCACAGCTGGCTGGAAAAAGTCCAGAATCTTTCGCACGGTAAATCGTCGAGAGCATGAAAATTATTCGCAAAATATCGTTTTTTTTCGAAATGACACTCGCGCGAACCGCGAAACATCGTTATTATCATTATTTCGGCTATTATCGATGTTTTTATCGTGATAAAAAAAAACTGCCGGTTCGGCAAATCGATGAGTTTATTTATCGGTGACACGTGCCCTCGATAGTCGCAGTGGGTCAAGTAATCCCACGTGGTTCATACTCGAATCAACCCCTGTCGTATCAAAGGCATCGAAATTCTAAAGAAAACCGGATACAACAGTCCCGGATTTCCGCGACAAGTTGACGAAGTTGTCGAATTTTCCAAAATGTCGCTTCAAGACGCGAACGTTATTGTTATTATCGTGACACATTTTTTTTCTACAGAGGAACATTCAAAAATCACGATGACCGCCGAGACGGAGCTCTTTCTTCGCCGAACGAAGGAATTGTGGAAGCTGGTTACAGCGATGAAAAGTCTGGAAAACGCGCCCCTCGATGCGCTGCAATCGATCGATGAAAAATTACGAAATTTGGCGACGGACGTTAAGCAGGACAAGTGCCTGAACGCGGGAGGAAAATTCGAGTGGGTGGACAGCGTTCTCGTCAAGGTATTTACCTTGTTATTTCCAGTCGAGAGATTGGAAAAATAATAAAATAATAATAGATTCAGATGCAGAGCGATAAATTTGCAATTTAAACGAAAGGAAACGAGTGCGATTCGAAAAAAAGACACGAGCCCATAAACATCATCCTTTTTGCTGCAAAAACGTTATTACTCCGAGTTGCTAATTCGTAAAAAAAAACTCTTCAGTGCCTGCAGGAGGGCTCTTGGCTTCTTTTGGACCAAGTTAATTTATGCAGTCCCGCGGTATTGGACAGGCTCAACGGACTCTTGGAGCCCGGCGGTGTTCTCACTATCGGAGAGCGCGGCGTTGCCAACGACGGTAATGTCTTGACGATTAAGCCGCACAAAAACTTTCGCCTATTTCTGACGATGGATCCGCGCTACGGCGAAATCTCGAGGTGCGTTTTCCTCCCCGACGATCTGGTAACGAGTCCAGGGCGTTTCAAAGATGGGCCTTTGCGTTATCATCATTTGTCGCTTTTTTAAAAATGTCTTTACAAACAAGTGCTCGAATGATGAAGATGATAAACGATATAGCGTTTTAAGGGCATATTTAAAAAAAAACGAAACGACGCGTTTGATTGCAGAGCAATGCGGAACCGCGGTGTAGAAATTTACATGCTCGGCCACAAGGAGAATTGCGCCGCGGATATCCTCGATCTCAGGTCTCTGCTCCACAACCTCGGACTCCGGAGGTCGAATCACCAGGAAGCCCTGTTGGAGATTCACGAGGCGGTGTCGTCGGCGGACGACACGGCGTCGGAAAAACCGAGTTCCGTGCATTTGCTGCACTCGGCGTTTTTGATAAACCAACAGTTGTCCCGTGGCTTTCCAGCCGACGAGGCATTTCGGGCGTGCTGCGCCGACGTTTACGTGAAATCGCGTTACGTTCAACGAGCGAGCTCGAAAAAACGCCTGGAGCTCGTCATCGACGGGGCCATCTCCCGCCACGACGTCACAGGGGTGACGAAAAATTTCTTCGACCTCGCCGCTTTGACCCCGAAAATCGGCGATTTTCAGGAGAATTCAAAGTTGACGATCGTCAAACAGCAGGGATTCCTGCTCGATGCTCTATCCCGGATCGTCAGGTCCGTGGAGTCTCCAACGACCTCGATGATCGATGAATTTTTTTCAAGCCCGGAAACGAGCGAGACCGACGAGGATTTCGACCTGGTGAAAATATCGCCTTACCTGCTTTTGAGCTTTTACGAAAAATCCTCGACGAACGACGCTCCTCTGAGGAACCGTTGGCTCCGACGAGTGTTTTCGAGCAACTGTCCCGATTCCGACGCTTCGAGGCAACTCGAGGCGAGAAGCGAAATTTTGGCCAGCGTCATCGAAGATTCCAGGCGAATACTCGCGTCCGAGACGTTCAACTGCGATCTCGTACACTCGCCAAATGTTTCCGAGGATCGTCGTTATCGTCTCGGTCGGCTAAACTGCTTGGCTCTCATCCTATACCTGAATTCCATGAATAATCAGTATTCCAAGATCCTCGACGATACGACCTTGAGTAAGAACGCGAGCGTCATTTCCGTCCTGCGGTACTCGAGCTCCGTTTATCACGGTGAGTGTTTCACGGTTTTTTTTCGCTCTAAAACGACACGGGAAGTACGAGGAGTAAACGTGGCTTCTCTTTTGCAGGAAAACTGACGTCGCACTTGAAAAATCAGCCTCTCGTGACGAATTTCGTCGCGTTCGTCGCTCAAGTGAGCTCCTGCGTAAATCTCGTACTCCGCGACGATTCGACCTTGCTGAACAGCGAGGAGTACGCGAAATTCCGAAGAAACGTCGCTTGGATCGGGAGGTTTTACGCTCAGGGAAGTTTGCCGTTCGTCGACAAAACCGCCAGGACCGCTCGCGACGACTTTGCCGAGACGAGTCTCATGCTGAGGGTCCACTACAAGTGGCTCGTTAAATTCATCAAGGATCTGTTCCTGCTCGGCGAAAGATCCCGTCGGACGGAGGCGTGTACGAGGGAGATGGAGAGACTGGCGGAGATGATGGAAAACATCGATCGGAGCGTGAAAACCGTCGACGATCCTCTGAGAAAAATGACGAAACGCATCAAGAGACATCTCCCGATGCCGCTTCCGTTCTCCTCGGAGATGACAACGAGGGGCTTTGCGCTGATGAAAAAATTGTCCGGCGAGTTGGAGCTTTGCGCGATCGAACGCGGCGACAGCCGCGCGAAGGGCGATTTGAAGATCGTTTTGCTGCAAAAAGACGAGATCGCGAAGTCGCGCGCCAGGCTGACGAGAGCGTGGAGGGACTTTCACAAAAGCGAACATTTCGACGAAAGTCTGATGCGGGATTTGCGCGAAATCGAAGAGGTCTTTGAGCGCGCGCGTTTGGCGCTTCGCACTCCGGTGGAGATTTCTCAAGCTCTCGAGGACGTTCCGACTCCCGGTGGGCGTGAGATCGTCGAGTTATCCGCCGAGGTGCAACTGTGGCCGATCTACGAGTACATGTTTTTCATCCTCGCGAATCATCTGCACGAAAAGATCAGCAGCGATGATGTTGAGATCGAGAGTCGCGCCGCGGACGCCCTGGAGCGACTATCCAAAGTTCCCAGTCTACCCGTCGACGTCGTCGCGCTTTTCCGCTCGATCGTCGATCGAGAAATCGGTACGAGCCAGCGAAATCGCCTGAAATGGCAAATTTTCACCCGCCTCGACGATTTCACGAGCGACTCCCGCGTCTTCAGAGACCCCGACGGCATCCTCCGCTGGCGGGGAATCAACGTCGAGGAGTCGAGCGACGATTCCGAAGATCGTAAAATCGTTGCGTCCACGAGCTCGCCTGTTCTCGTGAACTTTGTGTCGCGATTGATAACCAACGAGTCGAGAACGAAGGAGGAACGGTCGATTCTCGCGACCGCTCCTCTGGGTGCTTACAGATCGAGATTCGGACAATTGAAAACGTTGAACGACGTTCTGTGGCGCAACAGCGTTGCTCTCAACTCGGCGGATTACGACAAGGAGCTCAATGATCGTTTGACCTTGACGTCGTACCTGAGAGTCTTCTTGAACGCCGAGGAAGAAATGACGAAGGAACGGGACCCCGTTCTCGGACTGCACACGGAAATCTCGAGGCAGAAGGAAGCGACGGGCGCGAGCGAGTTGGAGGAAAAGTTTCAGACGCGCTACGTCGAGCCGCTGAACGAATTGAAGCGAAAAGCACGAGAATTCTCGGACTGTTCCGCGTCGAGGGACAACGAGGACGTTGAGAGGGCGAAAACGTGGATTCTTCTCGGTTATCTTCAGGTGTTTCTCTTCGGCAATCTCGGTCACATCGATCCGATCCACAAGGTCAGTCTGAAGCTCGGCTACACGGACGAGGACATCGAGGATTGCCGGCGAACGTTGTACGTGGCCTCGCTGGCTGCTCGGATCAACGGCGATTCCTTTCCGAGCGTCAACGCGCATCCGCGTGTAATCGCGATGAGAGAGTCCCTGGAGGGCCTGAAAAACGCGAGAAACGATCTGCGAGCCTGCGCAGCGACGCGTCCGTCCTGCTTGAATTTCATCGGATTGGCCAACGAGACGTTGAACTTCCGCGATACCCTCGCGTCCTGGCCGACCGTCGAGAGGATAACGAGCAAGCTGTCGCGCGCTATCGAGGAATTGTCGAACGACGCGACAGACGCGAGCGCCCTCTCCGCGGCCAACGACGCGATACAGGAAGCGGAAACGTGGCGAGAATCGCTCCTGAGATTCTCCAAACAGCTGGACAAAAAGTTTTTATCCTGCTATCCGGACATCGTCGTTCCGCTGCAAACGGCCGTTGCGCAGTTGAGACACGGCGCCCGGAGCCTCCTCGAGGAGACGAGAAGACGTCTGAGTTACGCGAGATCGAGGGTCGACCGGAGGCACACGGATCGTCTGCTGCGAAACCTCGCGCGTTTCCCGACCATCGGCGACGGGCAGGAGGACCTACCGAGTCTCGTTGCAGTCTGCACGTCGTCCGAGACTCGCGAGGTCATCAACGAGAACGCGAGAAACAGCGACCTCTCGCTCGTCCGGCAATTCCGAATGGTCAAGGTCGGACTCCTGGAGCTCTACAATCACGCGAGTCTCGAGGGTAAACTGGATTCTTCGTTGTGGCGGGAGGTCAACGCTCTTCTGCGGCAGATCGCGTTAATCTGGCGGAAGCAGCGCGAGGAGAGCGACAAAATGGCGGCGGAGCGGGACAGCCTCTACAGGAACAGAGCCAAGGTCCACGGTGACGGTACGACGGAGGACGAGGAAATTGCCCGAGAGTTGCGCGCTCTTTTCCCCAATTCGCGGGACGACGATTTCACGGACATCGAGACGTCGCCCGCGACGTTGGAGCGAACGGAAACGAGGCGAAGCAACGACGAGGACGACAGCGGGCGTTACGTCCATCTCCTGACGGACGACGATGTTCGCGAGATTCACGAGATCCACTCGCGAATCGTCAATTTCTTCGTCGAGGCAGCGTGGCTGAGGAAAAAACGCGCCGATAAAAACGAGCGCGACTATGTCGAGCCGCTCGTGCAACGTTACGAAACGCTTTCTCACCTGCTCGAGAATCTATCGTCGGTAATGCATTACCGACTGAGCGCGCAGCTCTACGCGGGTATGAATTTCCTGACGTTTCTCACTGTTCGCGCGAGCGACGGAGACTCGGACGATCTGCTCGATCCGGCGAGAGGAAAACCGCGTGACTTCTACAGGAGCAGCAACGTCCAGGAGGCGAAACAGTGCCTGACGCTGTTGGAAACGATCGTCGACAGAGTCGATCGTTTCTTGGGCGAATGGCCGGATCACCCGACCCTGAGATCGATCAGAACGATCATCGAGAGGATCTACGGATTCTCCGTGACGTCGCCGATCTCGAGGTTCCTGACGGGCCTCGAGCTGTTGCTCGTCAAGATGAAGGAATGGGAGGAGAACGCTCACAGCGGCGTTAGCCTCGGTGAGTCGTCGCTCGTCTTGACGCAGCAGATAATCTCGTGGCGCAAACTCGAGCTCTCCTGCTGGAAAGATTGCCTGAATACGGCGCGATCGCGACTCGCCTCGAAGGCGTCAAAATGGTGGTTCTTCCTTTACGCCCTCGTTGAATCCTACACGACGAGTACTCGGCTGGAGATCGAGATTCCAGAGTCGAACGAGAAGGTGGAAGAAATTTGCAAAAGCGAGTCCGTCACGCCGGAGAAACTCTTGGAACTGCTGGAAGCTTTTATCGGCGGTTCTTCGCTCGTCGAGTTTCAACCGCGCCTCGATCTTCTTCTCACGTTTCACCGCCACGCCTGCAACTCGCGAGAATCCGAAGAGAGAAATCGCCTATTGGCCATCTTCTGGAACGTTCATAATTATTACGCGCAATTCAGCGCCGACGTGGAGAAAAGGATCAACTCCATCAGAGCACCGATCGAGAAGAAACTTCGAGATTTCGTCAAGATCGCTCGCTGGAACGACATCAATTATTGGTCGGTGAAGGAAACGGTCGCAAAAACCCACAGAACTCTGCACAAATTCATTCGGGAGTACGAGAGCGGCCTCGGGACGAGCGCGGCCGTTTGTCTCCTCGTCAAACCGCAGGCTTACGGCTCCGAAGCCGACAAGGGCGAATGGGACAGATCGAAGGAACGCGATTACGCGATAGACCCTCGTGATTTTCTTTGTTCCGCGAGTGCAAAGATGGCCGCTCGCGTCGATGAGAAAATGACGACGAAAAATCGTTACGACGCCAACGATCTGATATCGAGAATCGAGAGTTTATTCGGCAGAGCGAAGCGTCTCAGCCGAGAAACGATCCTCATGTCCTCTTATCCGGGTCTGAGAATCGGTCTCGAGGAATTCGTCGAGAACGTCGTGTCCCACGCGGTTCGTCTCAAGAGCTTGGAGGTCGATCGCACTCTGCCGAGAGCCAAACAAAAGTCGCACGCCAAAAGCATTCTTCAGCAGAAGAAAATGGCGCTCGCTGATTACTTCAAGAACTTGTCGCACATCGGTCTCTCCTACAGAACCGGAAGTCTCGCTTGGAAAAATCGTCAGAGCGAAGTCATCGATCTCACGGTTCCGCCGGTCGATCTCTCGGCGTCTTTGCAGCGTTTCCAACACGGAAAAGCCGACAGACAGATGCTGGCACAGTGGGAGGGTTGCGAAGAATACTACTACAAATCGCTGATAAAGCTCAACGCTCTGAACGTTGCTTTCGCGAAGACGCGTTCCGACCTCGGGATGCCGAACACGGAGAGGTGTTGCGGTTTTTCCTGTCACGTGATGCTCCTGGCGCACAAGCAAAAGCGAATTATCGTCGACTTTATCGGCGATTTTACGTCGCTGAGAAGGCAAGTTGCCGATTCGTCGAAAATCGACAGCAGCAGCAGCAGCAGAAGCGCGATTATTTGCGACGATGACTTGCACGATTGTGCCAGGAGCCTGAAAAAATTGCTCGTCACACTGCGAATCAGTTTGGAACAGCTGACGCTTTATCTCGAGGCCTGTCCGGCGGATCCTGGTCCGGATTTCAACGAGGAAGTTCTTCATCTCGAGAGGAGCAAACTCGCCATCGTGAATGCGACGAAAAACGACGCCGTCTGGCAATCAGCGGCGTCTCTCGTGCAATCTTGCCTCGATCCTCTGAATTCCATCGTTGAATCTCACGAGAAATTGTTTCACGATGGTCCCGCGGTGCTCGCGCCGATTCACCATGAATTCCTCAACGCCGGAAGTAAAATTCTGCTGGATGTGAAACGGCGCGTTCGAGAATTGTCGCGCGTGTTCTCCAGCGACGAGGAGAAGTCGCATCCGATTCTCGCGAGCGTCGAGTTTTTGGAAAGGCGAATCGACGAGTGGACGGAGAAATTTTTGCTCCTCGAGGTCGTTGATTGTTCGGCCGAGGATGCTGCTGCCTCCGGACCCGACGATGAAGCTAGCGATTACGCGGCCGACGTTGAACTCGTCGTGAAAACTATTTTATTGGCTATTCAGCGGAAGTACAAGGATACGACCTTGTACAACGAGTCGGCGGTGCGGGAAACGGGTTCGAAGGGGAACATCGCGGAAAACGTCGACGACGAAAATATCGATAGGGAAAAGGGTGGCGCGGAAGTCGAGGAGGATCACCAGATGGAGGAAAACAGTTTTCGCGAGAGGTTGATAGAATCCTTGGAGAGGGACATTGACGGTCTTCGCTTGAAGGACGTACATCGGTTGTTCTCCAACGTTTTGAAAAAGTCCAATACGCCCGATCCGTCCTTGACGCTACAGCGCCGAGCTCTCGTAGTCCGTCTGTTGCCTCTCGTCGAGCAATATCTTCTCTTTTCGCAGTTTTATCTGAACGAGCAAGTCGGCGCGTTTCGTACGACCTGCAAGTTGTTGAATCTTCAGCTTGGCGTTTTTCTCGATCTCGCAACGAATGGTTTTTGCCTGCCGAAGGATTTGGACATGGAAGAGGGCGAGGGAGAGGAGACGAAGGAAGGAAAAACGCAGAACGGCATGGGTCTCGGGGATGGCGAGGGTGAAAAGGACGTTTCCGACAGGATCGAATCCGAGGATCAGCTGGAGGACGCGAGGCCGGCTGATCAGGAGAGAGACAAGGACGAGGACAAAGATTGCAAGGAGGAGGAAAACGGTATAGACATGTCGGAGGATTTCGAGGGAAAGATGCAGGATCTCGAGAAGAACGACGAGGAGGAGAAGGATAATGAGAGCGAGAACGAGAATGACGAGGAATTGGACAAGCAGATGGGGGAAACGGAGAAAGGCGCCGATGCCCTTGACGAAGAGATATGGGGCGACGACGAGGACGAAGACGCGAACGAAAACGAGGATACAAAGGAGGAGCATGAGGGTAGGGGCGAGGAAATCGGTGAGAAGGAAATGACCGCCAAGGAGGACGATAGCAGCAAGAGGGACGAGAGTGACGAGAGAAACGAGAGCGGAGACAAGGAGGAACGGGAGAAGCCGGAAATAAATGAAATTAACGAGCCGGAAGTCAACGACGATCAGATCGATCCCTATCACGGGAATCAGGAACCTCCTCCGGAGCCCGAACCGATGGATTTGCCCGACGACATGAATTTGGACGGGGAAGAAGCAGACGACAAGGCCCAGGACGAGGAGGGAAATCCCTTTGACATCGACGAGATGAAAGACTGCGCGCCACCGCCGGAGAAAGAGGAAACCGCCGGTGAGGAGGAGGAGCAGGAGGGACCGGAGGACAAGAACGAGGCTGATGATTCGACGAGCGACGAGGAAGAAAACGAGGAAAATGGCGCTGTGAAAACCGCGAACGAAGATGTCGTGGAGAACGAAGAGCCGCCTCGGACGGAAAGTGCCGACGATACGAACGTTGAAACACCGGAAACGAAGGACGATGAGGAGAACGAGGTCGACAAGAAAGACGAAGATGAGTCGTCGGAGGACAAAGCAGCCCCGGACGTCAACAATCCCAGCAAGGAGATGGACGCGACCGACAAAGTCGATACGATGACGGATGGGACGCGTGACAAAATGGCGGACCAACCGAACGTCGACGAGCAGCAAGAATCCACGGCGGAGAATAACGAGGACGAGAGTAACAATCGGGGAACCGGAAATGCCCATTCGGAGCAGCAGGAAACTGGTCATTCCGGCGATTCGATGCAAAATACAGCTCCGATGCAGAGACCCGACAATGATAAACAAGTGGAAAAACGTAGAAATCCCGGCGAAAGTGACGAGAATCGTACGCTCGTCGACGAGATTCAGCCGGACAGGAAGAAGATGAGGATGATACATTCCAGGCGAGATTCGACGGAGGAAAACGAGGAGGAGGGCGCCGAGATCGACAAGGACGACAACGACACTGAAATGTGTCAGCACGTGAAGGATTCCGAGAGATACGACGATCAAGCTGTTGACGCGGCAACGAGGGAACAGGTGAAGCGACAAATTGCTGACAAAGAGGAGGAAAAGGAGCAGGAGCAGGAGGAACCCATGGACGTGGAGGGGAATCTCGATAACGAGGAGGAATCCAAGGACAAGGAGGACGAAACGGTCGAGCAAACGTCCGAGGCCATACCGCAGAGCCAAAAGGACAAGGAGGAGAGGAGGAAGAAGGAGAGCAAGGGTAACCAAGAAGATGGACGGATGGAGAGCGTCGTTGAGGTCGAAGGCGAGGTTGCCGAAACTATGAGAATCGACAGAGGCACCGAGTCGGCCTTCTTCACGAACGTCCTTGACGATCCTCCGCTGTCGTCCTCGGCGCAAATAGCCGGCAAACGTATGCAGGTCGAAACGATGCTGAGCAAATGGACTTGCGCGCCGTCGAGCGCCGAGGCCCTCGCCGCTTGGAACTGTCTGAACAGCGTCGTGGAAGTACCAGCCAGGGATTTGGCGGAAAAACTGCGCCTCGTGTTGGAACCGACTCAAGCGACGAGGCTCAAGGGTGATTACCGAACGGGAAGGAGGATCAACATGAGAAAGATCATCCCTTACATCGCCAGTCAATTTAGAAAGGACAAGATATGGCTGCGACGCACGAAACCCTCCAAGAGGGATTATCAAATTGTCTTGGCCATCGATGACAGCAGCAGTATGGCCGACAATCACTCCAAGGAATTGGCTTTCGAGTCCCTCTCGCTGATAAGCAAAGCCATGAGTTATCTCGAAGTCGGCGAGGTCAGCGTCATCAGCTTCGGTGAGACCGTCAACATCCTTCACCCTCTTGGACAACCGTTTACGGAGAACAGCGGCTCGAGGTAATTCTTTTCTTTGCCTCGAGACTCCCCATTCCGGTGTGACGCGAATCGTTTTTGTATGTCATTTCTGTTTTGCGTTCCTAAAAATCTTTAGACTGATCCAGGAGATGAGATTCGAGCAGAAAAAGACAAAAGTCGGACAATTGGTTGACTTTACGGTCGACATGTTCGACAGCCGGAAAAGTTCGAGCGATAGCGCCAAGCTGCTCGTCGTATTGTCCGACGGACGAGGCGTCTTCTCCGAGGGTTCGGAGCAAGTCAACAGCGCCGTGAGAAGAGCCAAGCTCGCCGATATATTCCTCGTATTTATCATCGTCGATAATCCTCTGAACAAGGTAAATAATCGTCGTTGAAACTTGGCGAAAATCAGCGGCTGAATTAACGTTCGCGTTCCGTTTCTTTCAGGACTCTATATTGGACATTCGTATGCCAGTTTTCGAAGCGGGTAAGCTGCTCGGAATAAAATCGTACATGGACAGTTTTCCGTTTCCATTTTACATGATATTGAGGGACGTGAACGCGTTGCCGGGAGTACTGAGCGACGCCCTCAGACAATGGTTCGAAGTGGTTGGAAAAATCGACACTTAACCAGCTGTGCACTGCGCGAATTACCTCAACTATGTATATACGTGAATTTACCGAAGAAAGAAATAAAGAGATTTGAAGAAAAACGTTTTATCGTGCTTCGTCCGATAGGTTAAGTTTAAAACTCGTTCAAATATTCCCGCTCTGATTCCGATGGCACGCGCGACGACGAGACTGCGCATGCGCCGAGAATGGTCGAACGTTTCATAACCTCAAAATAGAGAGCGGAAGAGAAACGAACGTCGCGGCGTAAAATCGAGTAAACGCGAGACATGTTTCTCGTTTAATCAGACGGGAAACGTCGAGAAAAAGGGAAAGATTCGTTTTGCGGAAGCGTCGAACGAGTCTCGCGAGAAACAATGAATTGTCTGGCGAGGACGATTCGTTACTTGCCGCGCGTCAATGTTTTGATCAACAACGGAGCTCTCGTCTCGAGGACGGCGGCTTTCAAGAGCGACCTCAAGATAAAATGGACAAGACCGCCGAAATTCCCATCGACGAGTCCGGAAAAGAGCGGAGACGGCGGTTTGGATCTCAAAATAACGCCTCAGCACTATGCCAATTACTTTGATAAATCGAAAGAGCTCGAAGAGTAAAAGTCACTTTCTTGAAAAAAAAAATGAAACTTGTCGTAAAAATATCATTTTTCCTCGTATTTACTCTCGCGTCTCGGTATTTTCGTCGTTTCGTTTTCAGTGCCGACGAGATCGTCAAAAAAATGTTCACTCTGGAGTTTATGCCCAGGCGGGCGACGCGCGACAGAAACCGCGAAGAGACCCTGGCGCTCGTGCAACGTCACAAAGCCGATCGCGGATCGATGGAGTCGAAACGTTGGCCGATTGTTTCAATATTTTGTTTCCCTCTCGACGTTGCTTTTCTCGTTTTCCATAGTTTATCCCTCTTTCCGCAGTCGCCGCTCTCACGGCCGAGATTCTGCATCTGCAGGACTGCAGGAAGCTGCATCCGTACGATAGAAAAATGAACGGTTTCCTCAAGGACATCATCGACAAGAGAAAAAAGTTTCTGGGCAAATTGCGCCGTTGGGACTACAAAAGATTCGAATGGTTGCTCGAACAGCTCAATCTCGTTTACAAGCCGAATCCCGAGTAAGTGGTTTCCCGCGCCGTACGAAATTTCCCACGAAATATGAAATTACACAAACAGCGGGGGTAACGACTTTGACAACGATAGAAACTTTGAGCTACCATTGATTTTCAGTTTGTACGGAAACGTTACGAGAAAAAGATCGATGAGGATGCTGACGAAACTTCATTGCAAAAATCTGAAGGCGGAAAAGATGCACGCGTACAAGTTGGAGCTGCAGAGCCAGCAGGAGAGCTTCTTCAGCGAAAAAGTTAGCAAGCTCGAGTTCATCAGACAGGAAGAAATAGCTTGCGGCAAAGAGCCTTCGGTCACCGAGGAGGACATCGCGGAAGCCAAGAGAGTAGCGGAAACGTACAAGAAAAAAGAGACGACGGGAAATAGGCACGAATCGCGGCAACGACGAAAATCTGTCGCAAACAAGTAGTCTCGCACTTTTCATCTTTCTCCCGAGAAAAAAAACTGTTATTTGCGATTTATAAATAAAATACGCTGGTTCCGAAAGTAATGTCACAGAAAAATCGGGCATAGTCTGGATCGTCGAAGAAAAAAGATTTATTCGTTCCTACGCAAATGTATTATTTACAAACATCAACGAAACTCGAGTAAGATTCGTACGAAAAGTCATTCGTCGCTCGGGGCTCGAAGAGATTTCGCGTCGATCTCCCTCGATTTAATTTGACCAAAGACGGAATTGTACAATTCGTTTTTGGCCAAATCCGACCACGTGTCGTGGATAACAACGGGCGCCATGAAATTCACCAATTTCGGGTGAACGTTGTAACGAATTCGACGTCCCTTGGTCGCTCTCGTGTCGATCTTTCTCTTCATTTTGCTTCTCATGTTCTGCAGCGCTATCCACTGTTTGCTCAACTGCACGGGATCGGTGAGGTCCGAAGATTTGTACTCTATCAATTCCCGCAACAGCTGATGGTAAAAATCATCGTCGTCGTAGATCTCGCGATCGTACTCTTGCGTTCTTCTGCCGTCGTCGTTGAGGGACGACGCCGCCTCTCCCTCTTCTTTTCCCAATATCGCGTACTCTGATCTCTTCAGCTGCGTTCTCTTCACCAACTTTGCTTTATCCCCCAACACAAATTCGATCTGCTTGACGACGGCTTGACTCGAATTTTTATTCAAGTTTCCGCTCGCAACGCGCGTCTTGTCGTTCCACTTTTTGATCACGGAGTTTCTGTACTCGCGATAATTCTCGTGATTCTCCGCGAGGATATTCTCGTACTCCTCGAGACTCTGCTTTTTCCTTCTTTTCCGCGGTGAAGCTTCCTCCTCGACCGAGGATCTCTCGCTGTCCGTTTCTTCGGCCTTTGTCTCGTCTTCCGTGTCGGAGCAAATTTCCTCGTCGTCGTCATCCTCCTCGATCGTTTCCTCGGCTTTCCTCTTGCCTCCTTTCTTCGCGATGTTCCTCGTCTCTGGATAATTCTTCAAGAGATCTCTCTGCATTCGCAATAAATTTTCCAACAGCACACGCAGCTGAATTTTACCCTCATCCGTATCTTTTTTAAAACGTTCGCTCTCTGCGAACTTCTCATACGTGTCGTGCTGAGGCATTTTGTTGCTCGTTACGAGGCACTTTTGCAGCTTTATTCTCGCTTCCAAAAGCGTCTCCCATATCTTGAGTTGCTCCCTGACGCAATTTCCCCTCTCCACATCGGCTCGAACGTCGCTAGACGACACGGTCTTGATCGTCGGTTCTTTCGCGCGATCTCTGCGCAGGGGATTATCCTCGTCGATCTCGGAATGTTCGTCGGCGTTGGAGTCGTCTTGGCTCTCGGAGCCAATGTCGTCTTCCTCAGAATCCTCATGGACGCTGTCGTCGTCATCAGAATTGCTCGACTCTTCCACACCGGCCGTGTCTTCGTCGCTCTCGTCTTCCTCCTTTGTCTCGTAAACATCTTTGCGGGACACTTTTTTGCCTTTGTATCTGGAATTGTGAAGAGAGTAATCGCAACGGCGAATTATTGGAAATTGCCACCAGAGGGACATAGAGATTTTTGCAGTTTTTTCGTTGAATCAATTATTTATACGGACCTATTGTCGACTTGATCCAAGAGATGAACGTTGCGTTTTCTGAAGGTCGACTCCGCGGGATCTTGGTCGGATTCGCTTTCGTCGTATTGTTCGACGACCCTCGCCTTGCTCTCCTCGTTCTCGTCGTCCGAGCCGAAAACCGTGGGTGCGGCGGTCACCAAACTACTTATTTTCTCAGCTAAACTCGGCGTCTTGCGTTTCGATGCCATTTTTACAGCCTGGAAGTTCGGATTATATTCACTTGCCGCAATCACATTGCCGTCGCACACGTGTGTACACAAACATAACCTATTTTGCGAATGACGGATGAGGTTACGTTTTTATCTCTCAAGGTTAATTCTCACTGCCTTCGAGAGAGACTTTTTCCGTTCGGTTCGTTCGTCTTTCATTCGTCCGTTTATTCACAGCCAATAATGATATTCTTTACGCAGAGGAAACGTAGCGCTGTGGAAATTAACCTAGACAATAAAAAAACAACATACTTTCGAGTTCGCCTGATACTTTAGGCAGTGCGCAGACGCGGTATTAATGAGGATACGAAAGGCGCAAGTTCTTGTCTCACCGCGAAACACGGGGAAATGAGAATCAGAAAATCGCATATTGTATCAGGAGCATATGAGTACGGAAGAGGTATCGTGTTACCTCCTATGCTCACGTAGCCGCCTGATACTTCAGGCACTGCGCAGATGCGGCGTTAATGAGAATACGAAAGGCGCAAGTTCTTCATTTACCGCGAAACACGGGGAAATGAGGATCAGAAAATCGCATATTGTATCAGGAACATAGGAGTACGGAAGAGGTATCGCGTCACCTCCTATGCTCACGTAGCCGCCTGATACTACGGGCACTGCGCAGATGCGGCGTTAATGAGAATACGAAAGGCGCAAGTACGTCCTTTACCGCGAAACACACGGGGAAATGAGAATCAGAAAATCGAATATTGTATCAGGAACATAGGAGTATGAAAGAGGTATCGCGTTACCTCCTAGGCTCACGTAGTCGCCTGATACTTCGGGCACAGCACGGCCGCGGCAATGATGAGAATACAAAAGGCGCAAGTTCCATCCCGCTCCGCAATTCACGTTAAACGTGGGGAAATAAGAGTCAGAAAATCGTATCTTTGTATCAGGAGCATAGAAGCGTCAAAGAGGTGTCGCGATACCTCCTATGCTTGCGTAATAGCCTGATACATTGGCTACCGCGCAGGCTCGGCGATAATAAGAATAAAATGGCGAACGGTCTTTGCCTAACGCGTCTCTCGTGAAACACGGGACAACGAGGACCAGAATATGATATATTGTATTAGGAATGCAGGAGCATGAAAGAAGCATCACGTAACCTCCTATGTTATCTTTGTCGCCTGATACATTGGCCACCGCGCGAATATCGAGGCTTCCCCCTCTCGCAGCCACTTTCTCGCGCGACCTCTTGTATGATCATGTGCTCCTGATACAAACTGAGATTTCCAATGCCGAAATCCCGAAAATTTCCACACCCGACACCATCGGTCAATTAGTTTTCTTCTTTATCTTATCCGGGTATTGCTCTCTGAGTTTTTTTTATCTTCGTTGTTTGTTTTTTTCATTTTTTAAACTTAAATAAACAAATTGTTCAACAAATTGTCTGTTTTAATACTCTTTTTTCGCTCACTACTGTTGAAATAGAAAATAATTAAAAAAACAAACTAACTTTACAATTTTTTTTTTAATTCCTTGTTTTCATGCGTTTGATTTTAATCGAGTTAAAAATATTTATAAACAAATCCTTGTTAACCCGATTTATTGACAATTGTTCCTTCAACTTTTTTCCAATATTTATGTCCAATATTTATGATTGTTCTACAAATGAACCATTTCATTTGTTTAATGATTGTCGATTCTTTTGATTTTCTCTGCTGACACACGATCGTGTCGAGAAAAAAAGAGAGCTCTCCGCCGAGTCTTTGATAATAGCTAAGAGCTTTTGTACAACGCCGTTAGGCGGCGAGACCGACCTTTTCTTCGTTCGACGAAAAAAAAGAAAACAAAAATTATTGCGAATAACACGCTGTCCATTTCATCAACGCTGATGTACGTCGCGTCATCTTCCTCCTCGTTGTGTGGTGAAATGAATGTGCGTAGATTTGCAGGTGGTTATTTTTTTTCCCCGTCAATTCGTACCGATGGCTGTTGCACCAAAGTCTATTATGATGACAATTTAATTCGCTATATTCGTAATAATAAAAAATCGAGGAAACTGCAAAACGCGAAATGTATGTTCGTTTATTAGGCGTGAGTGCTGCGCGCAAGTATCACTAAATACGTACCTCTTGCTGGAAGCTTACCGACCGGTAGCTTAAACGTCGAAAAAAAAGATAGATTCGTTTGTTTCACCTCCACTTCCCTCATTTTCACGTAATACAAACAGTAATAGAAAATTCATAGAAAATGCAACGGGTGCAGAAAAGTCTTCCGGTTGAAGGAATGAAAGTTCGGCAGGCTAGCAGAAGGGGCTGTTGGGTAAACACAGAGATTTATATATAGTACAGTTTGACTGGCATTCGATGCTTTCGGTTAGCATTTTATAGGAGTGAAGTAGAGGCAAGTACGAACTTTACGAAAATTCCAAAAGTAGCGAGTTTCCTCTTCAATGGAGAGGAGCCTTCGTTTTATATTCATGAGAGCTTCGTTCGCAGTTTTAATGCAAACCCGAAGAATCGTATCCGTATGAACTTTGATACCTCCAAACTCGTGAGAAATCCGACGCCTCCTGATGAATTAATCATTGGTGGTGAAAAAAAAAAAAAAAATGTCTTATTGCACCTTTCGAAGGTTTTATTGAAAAAAAATGTACATCATGAATCTTTTTAATAAGAAATACTTCGTCAGGGATAGCGGAGTAACGGTACTTTGGCTCTGTGCATGACCACATACGTTTATGTCCTCTGATTTGTTTTTCCGAACATGAAAATTCAGTTGAATATCTCTATTCACGATAATACATTTTTTCTCCTATATGGTAGCATATGCGATCTAAATACATTACGCTCCAATTACGCGAGCTCCGAGTAACACTTGAGGCGCTCACATTCATCTTGTAAATGAACGTTGTGAGCGCAACTTCCGGTTCCTCGCCGCGCGATAATGCGGAGGATACTCTGCACAAAAGTAGGGTGAAAATTCATCTGGAAAAACGGCAAATACTTGTGAGGAATCATTGTACAAAAGCCGCCGGTCCCTTTGTCATTCGAGAGCTTTTTTTCACTCGCAGAAACGCAAAATTGATTTTCTCCATAGCAGCGCAGTTTTTTCTTGATTCCGAGGTCCTCTTCGTCCCCCGGTCCAGTAGGCGCCATTTTTAATCTAGAAAAAAAATTTCTCTCACTCTTCATACCCACAGCTCTGGAAATCCTTACGGGATTTTCGATAAGTTTGTCCAAATTTTATTCAATATCAATAGATTACTCCCTAACCAAAAGAAAAAAATGAACGTTGATAAATAAATATTAAAAAATTTTCAATATTCATTAATATTTTTTCTTAATATCATTGTTCTTGAGTCAGAAAATGCTAAATTACGTGAGAAATAATCGCGAAACGTGTTGCAAAGATGCACAAAAGCAAATAGACGAGGGGTCAGTAATGGTGCGTTCGCACAAATACAAATCTCGAGCGAACGTGTACTTTTTTCGCGATGCTGGCGAACGAGACGGTATCTATATGCATGTAGAACTCGCAAAGTCACATCGAGCATATAATACCTTAAACATGTCTCGTGTGTATATATACACCACTACCGTAGTACAGCACACAGAGTACAACTGGCTTGTGATGCTGATCACGAGAATCTGGTAGGGCTTGCCCCGAGAGCAAAGTCAGACTCTGCTCTTCGGGAAGTGAACGAGACCTACGCGAGATTCAGTCTTGCACGGTCTGGCACACGCTGCCAAGCCAGCGATAGTCGCGGTCACCAACTAAAACACTGTATGGTAACGTCGTTGTCGGTATTTTTTATTTTTTTCCTTCTCTCCAACGCGCGCTCGCGTCTCGCTCACTCTGTGGAGCGAACGAAAAAGCAAAAACCCTCCAACTCGTCGATGTTGGATATCTTTTGGTATTAAACAAAGGAACGGATAAATAAACGCGAGACTGTAGATTTGCGACGAAACATTGGCCGGCGATAAAATAGATCGGCACTCGCGTCCCACGCGCGATCGTCGACGTGCGATGTTTCCTCAATGAACGGTCACGGTTGAAAGGAATTACGAATGTTACCGGTTCGACGGCGTATCGCGTGTATTACGATTCCGCAAGATCTTCTTATCGCGGGCGAAAGTCAGCGGGCGCGAGCGGGAATTCCGTGGGGGTCGTTATTCCCGGGGGTGTGAGGGAAAAAGAGGAGGAAGACACGGTGAGGTGATCGGTAAGTCGAGATACGAGAGTCTCGAGAATATACTTTTGTCCTCCCTCGTGCGATTGTCGCACCAGGTGAACCGGGAATCCCCGAAGGAACTCTCAGAATGGCGGGACTCGCGATGATCCTCGTGCTCCAGATCGCGGCGGTCCTGACCGAAGGTAAGCCGAACGTCGATACGAAAATTAATACTCGCGATTTAACATGAATTTTACACTCCCGGAAATGGTATCCTCGTGTGATTATGGTTGTTTGTAAATAGTGCAGTTTCTTTGCGATCAAACATTTTTTTATCCACCATGCAAAATTGTGTTCGTTCTTTGTACATTCGGGCACACGCCAGAGTGCCAACAGACTCGAAATAAAAAATTCGTATTCGATATCGTAAACGTGTATGCGATATTCGGTAATTTTATAGAATGATGAATCATCACAGCTCGAGTTGTCATTTTGGTGATGATTTTGAAAAGGAACCTGGGTACGCACATTTTCAAGCCGATTATCGAATTAATGCAAATGGATTTTGCGGTAATGCGTAATTCACAAAAGACTAATTATTTCATGTCACGATCAGGGCAAACGGGATGAATTCCGAGTGAACAAAGTCCGGGATGATAAAACACCGTGTCGAAACTTTATACGTTTCGACGCGTGATTTTCATACGCATCCGCGGCGAAGCTCAAAACTCGGAATTTACAAAGCTACGTGCATGTTCTCTGTGCGTCGTGCAAACTTGTACATTCGCGCGCGGGCTTTTGCGGTTTTCAACGGGCAGGTATACACGCTCGATGGTATCCGGTTTTGTCGTAATTCCTCCCGAAATTATACAGGCTGTCGCAAAATTCGGCGTTTATATTTTGATGCTGCATTCAGCAGGAAATTCCGAGTCGAAATGTGTTTTAGCGTCTTTTTGTACGATCAAAACCCAACGAGTTATCGATGGTCAAAGTTTGAGCCAATCGAATGCGCGCCCTCCCCGCTCCAGTGGGCGTCACACGCTTCCTATTGGTCCAACTACATCAGCCGATAACTCGACACTGATTCGTCGGATCGAAAAGCGCCCAAGGACTTTTCGACTTGGATTTTCTTTCTCAATCTGTCCTTAAATTCACAGCGTCCAGTTTTGGGACACCCTGTAGGTCGTCGGCAAAAAGCAGCGACACACTTCGATAATGGAGTACTTTGTTTGCCGAACGAGCGAAAAGCCGGCGTGTTCCGCGTGTGGCGGCGCTAACGCAACTTTTGTCTCCATTTGTAGGGAACACCGACAGGTGTGTGTTGATAAGAAAAAAAAGAAACTCGCGAAGGTTATTTTCGAAAAAGTAATGAAAAAAGACACCATCCTGCGGAGCGGTATGTTTATTACGGTGAAAAGCGAAAGCGACGAGTTTGCGCACATGGCGTTATAATTCACACGGAGTTGAGACATTCCGCGTTTGATTATATCCGCTAATTTATTTGAGGATTTGTAACTTGTTTTTTTAACGTTTCTCAACTGCAAAAAAACAAGATGAAAAATCGACCAACCGAAGCAAAGTCGCCCCGATTTGTCGATAAATTTCAGACGACTCTTTTCATCCCGCAGCATCCCTCTGCGTGCGGACGTTTATTACCGGAACCGTGTCAATCGC
>OY390720.1:0-86168 GCA_959613375.1 Heteropelma amictum | reverse complement strand
GTATAGAAGGTGGGAGGACGGAGGGCCACGACCGTCCGATGAAAAATCAGCCTTGTACTCGCTGAAAACTTTGGCGCGAGAGTCACATCGATAATCGCGCGCGCGCTTGTGCTTATATCGCCGGGCGAATGCCTATTGCCTCTGCTTGGACCGGGAGAAAAATGAAAAAATAAACGTGACTCGTACATAGCCCATGGTTAAATCGCCTGTACCATTACCCCGTTCGTGTGAATTTTCAGCCAAATTATACGATGGTTATTGTCGTCGTTTCTTTCTTCGTCACTTTCAACTCGCGATTTAATCGCGAACGAGCCATCACGGGGCTGATGCCCACGAAAGATTACCGGTAAGAAGATGAGCAAACAAAAGTGAAGGTTTGGAAAAAACGAACTCTCCCGCGCCTTATCTCTCTCTCTCTCTCTCTCTCTCTCTAAGATGATGCTGTTTCTCGTTCTCCGAAAGTCCCGCTCTGCGCGAACGAAACATCATTCCACTCGATGCGAAACTCGCCTTGTATAGCGGATTTTGCAAACCGCACGATATCCCCGAGGTGCCCAAGGCGAAGCGAGAAGGAAGAAAACGCCGCGAGAACGGGTTTCTCGCGATCGAGTCGAACGAGTCGGGCGGACGAAGAGGTGAGGAAGAAGAAGAAGAAGAAGAAGAAGAAGAAGAAGGAGAAGAAGAGAAAAAAGACGGCGCTGAATCCTTTTAAATACATTACCGTGACTCGGAGGATGAAGGAAACGAAATGATGCGCGCACCTCGATTCAGGGAGAAAATAAGAGAGGAGAAGGGAAGAGGATCGGACAAGTTGGCAGATTGGCAAGGATAGTCCATCTCGTTCTCAACGCCGGCGGAATAAGTTGGAAGCTGCTTTAGCGTGGTCCGCGCACATTTTATCGCGAGCCTCCGTCGTTTAAATCCCCCTGCGCTGTTGCTGATGCTTACAGCGGAGCAGCAACAGCAGCAGCAGCAGCCTTTGACACGCTACCGACTATTCGACTCTGTATTATATACACCGCGTTATACGCGCGCTGGGTACATCGATATGCAACGATTATGCGCGACTCGCGTTTCATGATTTTTCCTTTGTACACAGCGTGTGATGCATACTCGACCGAATATACATACACGCAGCTCTCACCCAGTACGGCCCACAGGAAAATAAACAGGATGCGAGATACTATTCAAGACACTACGGTGTTTGCCCGAACTCGCGAGTCATGATTTTCACAACTTACACGGCTGTTTCATCTCGAATGAAAAATCTTTTTGTTTTTTTTTTCGCAATTCTCTTTTGTAAGAAAATAATCATTTGGAAAAATTGGGGATACCGTCAACGGTGGTACTCGTTGTCTCGAGGAATATTGCAAAATTTCCGAAAATTGCGTTCATCTCTCGGCGTCTCCCGGCTCACGCATATTCAAAATTGCCAAACGCCGTGTGCACGAGCCCACTCATCCCTGTGGGGAGAACTACATCTGCAGCGGAAAATCGAAATTTATCTCTCTCTCTCTCTCTCTCTCTCCCGTAATAACCGCACCGGTAAACGAGTGTGCGCAGTGTCCTTGGTTATCATAGTTGTATCGCAGAGAGACACCGACCGTGTTTCATCGTAGAGCCGTTCGATGCGCGATTCCTCGCTCGACCGTGAAAAACGAGCCTTCGACGGAAAGGATAAATATTCAAGAGCGAAAAGTCGAGTCGACGAGAGGAAAAAGGCTCAAATTTTAATAGTCGCTCTCTTTCGATTCTTCATTATCGCACAACGGGGTCGGTCGAAATTGTAACGCTCAACCGGCGTGACCGACAAAATACACCGACCGAAAATTGGTTATTTCTTCAACTCGACGCAGGGACGTAATGCCCCAATGCGATAAACCGCAATTGCGTAAAGTCTCTTCCGCGCTGCTTATCGCATTATTATCCTCTGCTTCCGGTAAAATTGCCGCTGCATAAATGTCGCTATACTTTTGCGTGTGGAAATGCCCGTGTATACAAATGTATGCGAGCGCGCGCACACACACACACACACACACAGGACGTACAGCGCGAATAGGCAAACGTATACGCGTATGCAGGGCTTGTTTCATCGAGGGGTGTTTCATATCGACCGTCGGGACTTGGCTCCGCCTTCATCCGACTCGTCGACAGTCGGCATGCGGTCGCGATTCTCACCCCTCACCCCTCACCCCTTCACCTCCTCATCCGCAAAATTTTCCTCCGTTTCGCTCCTGGAGCGTCTCTCGGTGCACGTATGATACAAGTGTATCATAGAGAGGAAACAACGAATCCCAATTCGGGACGCGATGAATAACAATATTATTATAATTTTACAATTGTACAGCCGCGTATACGACCGCTACGTTCGAGCGCAGTGAGCGCGGGCGTGAGACGCTCTATATAGTACATACATTTTCGATATAGCCGCAGAATTGCCTCTGCGCAGCACGCGATAAACCGGTTTTCCCTCTTAATCTTTTTGTACCTCCTTTATATTTGATTTTTCTCTCTCTCCTCCCGCGCACCAACTTGCTTCACCCTTCTCAGACTCTCTCTCTCTCTCTCTCTCTCTCTCGTACTCGCCTCTGTACTGTACTCGCGCCAATAACCGACATGTCGCTCATATACACATACTATATGTATAATACTTGCACTATCCGCTTATATCGGGGAATATCGCGCTTATCTCGGGCACGATACAAAACTCGTTTGGACCATACGGATAATCGATTATTTATTGTACAAGAGGCGAAGGTGTCTGTCGCGAAACGTTTCATCGACGATTCGCATGCCGCGCGTTGATTATGCGGGAAAGTCGAAAGAATTTCATCAGCTGAAATCGAAAAATCAAACGATACGGTTGGCGAAAAAGTTGGCGAAAAAGTTGGCGAAAGATGGTTTGAAAAAATGCTCGTAACATTCGAAAGAGCCCCTCCTCACCTGCTTACCGCACCTTCCGCTACACTCGATAAAATAGCCCCATTTTAACAACGTGGCAAGTGTCGTATATCGTCATCGAGTACCCCCTCGGATTTATCGACTCGATCGAATTTATTTTCATCTCTCAATCAGCGTTCATCTCTCAATCAGCGTTAATAACGCGTACAAATAAACGACACATCTCTTCTCCCCCCCCCCCCTTTCCCCCGTGGGAATAGTACACGGGAAGCGATACAAATTATTAGCGAGCGAAATTCCAACAAATATTCCACCTGTCGCGCTGTCTGCTGCGACATGATGATTTATTTCACCGCCGTCGTCGCTCTCCGTCATTATACCTTCTAAATGCACAGTCATAAATATATAAGCTCGTGTTGTATATACGCGGGCTCGTACACACATGCGAATGCGTTCAAGATGAATGTAACGAAAGAAAAAAGGAAGAAAGTGGATTGTGAAGGAAAAGTGATTGAGGAAACGCGAGTTGCAGTTGATACGAGAGCATTATTAAGTTCATATCGTTTTTAGCATGCGACTTTGCGTGCGCCCGGGCTCGCGTTAAAACAGCACTCTACCAGCTAAATATATGTACTTACTCTTTCGCGCATGTACACTCTACTATACGGATGAATATACCATGTACATGCACGTGTATATGTATACTATATGCGGGAAGACTGGGCCGGAAGTGAGGCTCGTTGGCGGTAAAGCCGATCGACCACGAAATGCGATTCTCGCCGCGGAAGAAAGTCAAAGAGGGCGCAGAGAGAGAGAGGGAGAGGAATAAAGATGAAAAAGGAACGTGACGATGCGCAAGACTGTTACCCCCCTGCTGTTGCCCCTTGCGGAAAATAGTTTAGCTTGTATACTGTACATGCTACACACTTTACATGAACTTGGTGTCAAAAACCGCAAACCCTCGGTACATTTGTGTCCATCTTGTTACTCTATATGAGAAACAAGTTAACAAAAGTCCAATTTAATATGACGAAACTCGAAAATTAATTTCGAACGCACCTGGATAATATAGTGCCTGAATTGTCCGTATGATATTTACGAAAGAAAATGCATCAATTCCCCCTGAGAATTTGTTGCTTCTTTTCCCATTGAAGCGGCAACTTTTTAATTCAATGTTCGATATAGTATAGTATATAGTCGAGATAAATCGTCGACGCTGTTGGTAAGCCGGCGAAACTTTGTCCAGCTTTCGGAGTAAAGCGCAAAAGCGATACGAGAAGGGCGACAAAGCGAGGGCTAGAGAGCTAGAGAGAAAAGAGAAAGATCGTGTGACGGAAACAGGATTATTCCACGGAGTTTGCCCGAGGGGCGGTGAGAAGAGCGAGACGAAGAGCGAGGCGAAGACGCGGCGGCGGACGGCGAGGAGAATGAACCTAAAATGGATATATTCGGCAAACGTGTGCGCGTTTGCGTGGCTGTGTGAGTCAAAGCGGTATATAGACGCGGTGGTATCAATGATGTACGGAATAAAAAATACCGCGATGGAGATGGCGGAGGAGGGCGATGGGTAAAGAAGGCTCATGTTTGTACGCAAGTTTATTTCATTTACGGTTCGACCCTCATTCACAACAGCAGTCTCTTCTTTTCTCTCTCTATACCTCTTTCATTTTCTCCTCCATCCTCTTCATCTTGAGCATTTTTTTTACACATCTTCTTTACAGCATCTTTTGCTTCTTTTTTCGCCGTCCGAAAAGAGAGAGAGCTCTCTCTCTCTCTCTCTTGATTCTCCGTTTCTGCCCGCTCGTTTGTACGAACAAAACTTCTTGTTGGATCATTAAAATTCGAAACGCCACACCGTTGAAAAATTACGCGCATCTCGTCTCGCTCTCTCTGGTACTCTTATTTAGTTTTCCGTATATTCTTCTCCGCCGAGATGCGCCGAGATCCGCCGAGACTCGGATCCTTTTGCCTCGCTGCTCGGCCTCGTCTTAAATTTCCCGTGCGCATGAAAATGTCTCCCTTTCCTCTCGATTCTCTCCTTCTCCTCCGCAAGCTCGTTTATACAGGTCGTTGCGCGTAAAACTATTCTCTCTTGTGGACCTTATTCGTGTATTATACAAATGAGGTAAGGAATACGAAGATTCCGCCCTCTCTGTTGGAAGCAAACGAGAAAAGCGGAGAACGGGTACGGAGAAGAAGGAACATGAGGCGCTGAGTAACCCGCTGAAAAAGATGAAAAAGCCTCTTTGAGAGGTTCGAAAGATTCGCTTTGATTCGAGCGGCGATATACGGCTTGTATACGCTCTCTGCTTTTATGAAAATTCAAACGCGCATCTATCGAGTTAATCTCTCGCCTGGGTAAGTCGATCACATCGGCCACGTATACATCGAACGCATCAGGAGACGCACATGTTTCGTTGGTCGCTCGCCACTCCGGGGGGTCCTCGTTCTCGTCCGTCGAAGCCCGTCCCCGGGCTGGCTCGCTTCGACGATCGATATTAATGGCGTATCAATTCATAGGTACAATGTAGCCAATTACAGCGACTGCACCGCGGCCTTTATCCTCGCTTGGCTGTCGTATTCCGTCTCTCTCGCGTGTCCGTTTGTAACACGATCCCCCCGTCCTTGTCCAGCGCACGTATGAGTACGCGTACGGGCGTAGAAATTTTCACAACGAAACGGCAAACACGGGCATTGCGACCGTCAGATTTTTCCTCGTGATTTTCCTCCATGCAGCGGCAAGTTGCAAGTTGCGACGAGTCTGGTAACGGCAACGAAACCTCGCGAGATTATTCCTCTTTCGTTTTCCATATGCGCGAGGATATAAGAGAGAAATCGAAAGAGACCGCGGCGGAGCAGAGCCCGATGTGACGCAGCGACGCACGGGGAGTGCGATCGGGGGACCACCGCCGAGTCTTCTCTCGGGAGCTTTGCTGTTGCGGGACACGATATATTATTCTCACTCGAGTAGACGAGAAACACGCGTATATACACACGGACTTTTCTTTATCAAAAGTTGGGTACTTTCAACGGACGAGTTGGGTATCGTCGTTGATATCGTTATCATCATTTGCATCAGCTGAGCAATTATCAATTTTGTATTTCTCCAAATTTCACCCGCCAATGTCCGCATATGCGTCCTTCGGGATTTGCCGATTTTCGAGATGCCGCATATCGGGTAAACGACGATCAAGCAACACACGCCGAGGAGGGGTGCAACGCGTTCAACACCCCCGACGTACATCCCGTTGAAGAAACACGCGAGAGTTCGCGGTGGAAAATAAGGGCAAAGGGGGGGTTGAGGGGGGGGGGGGGCGAAAGAGACAGAGACAAGAAAGACCGAGAGGGATAAAAAAGGAAAGGTGAGCCGTTTCAAGAGCAATCACACGCGTCAAAAGCCCTCAGTGCGGCGTCTAAACGTGACAGAATTTCTCAACGAGATCGATCCACAAAGCTGCTCGCTTCTCTCCCTCTCTCTCTCTCTCTCTCTCTCTCTCTCTCTCTCTCTCTCTCTCTCTCTCTCTCTCCCTCTCTCTCTCTCGATGCGGAGATAAGACGTATCTCCTTATAGTTTTTACACATCTTTCGACTCTTGTCGCGATCCACCACTTTTTTTTTCTATTCCCCATCTGATTATTGCGCACGAAAAAAAAAAGTATTTCAAAAGAAAACAAGTTCCGTCCCTCCGCGTATCTCTCGAGGCTCTTGCGAAGAGAGAGAGAAGAGATATATACGTATACCATATACACACGCGACATCGATCGCGAAAACTTGTTTCGCGAAAACGAAACACGTCTGTGCGTGTGGGAGCACGCGCACTCGGGATAAAATGGCACAAAGAGGCGGCAATGGCACTCATTCGCGGCGTCGTCTTACCCCGCGACTCTTGCCGCGTACTTTTTCATCCACGATGATTTATTTAAACTTGGCCAAAGCTGTTTAAACCGCTGAACCTTTTCCGTTCAATATGCGCCAGGCTCTTGTTTTTTCCGACACTCGCCAGACTTTTTTTTTCATTTGTATACAAGCGTTGTACGGAGAGAGAGAGAGAGAGGTCGAGTTAATTATTATTACGACACAAGATTTTCTTTTGGCAAACAGTGTCGAGAGTGTGTTCGTGTCTCTGTACACGACCCAAATGATTTGTATGTATTTACGTTGAAACATATTGAGAAATAAAAAAAGCGTACGCCGCATGGACGGTAACGCAGCAACGTGGATTCATCCCTCGGGTCCTCGACGAATTAATTGCAAGAAAAGGTATCCGCTTTCAAAGGACTCTTTGCTTTCCAAGTTCCAGCTCGCTCTCTCTCTCTCTCTCTCTCTCTCTGTCCGACTCGTAGACTCTCCGTTCCCTCGTTACAGGACGCAGGGGAGATCCTTTGAAGTTCCGCGCAAACTCTACGGTCTGTTAATTAAGAGAGTATTTCACGTGAGTTTGCGAGTCAGAGCGGGATAAGAGAGAATGCGACAGAGACAGAGTGTGGAATAGAGGGAGAGCAGAGAGAGAGAGAGAGAGAGAGAGAGAGAAGCCGAAAAGCAGAGTAAGAGCCGAGTAGAGGCGGACGTGTTTAACCACCGACTTTACTCCTAGCTCCCGAGCTTCATCTCCGATGAAGCTCATGATCCTTCCGCTGCTGTTGTACATGGAGCGACCGGTCAATTCCCAACCGGTCGATCTGTGAGGATATTTGGCACGTAAGATGTAACAAGAGCCCTGTAAGATGGAAAATAATCGTCTTCAACGAGGTTGTTGCTTTTTCTTTGATACACAATCCAAGTTGAAGAAATTTTGGTACGTCGGGAATAACGAACTCCTCTGCTGGCATTCGCCGCGTTAACCCCGTAATCGAATTGAAGCGCGAGAACCGTCAGAGAACCTTCATACGTCATATACGTACAAATCAGAGAGTCGTTCCCGCGCCCCCTGATGCCGAATGAGAATGACGATGCGCGTTTCCGGGGTTCGGAGGACACGCGCGCACACTACCGCGATATACAGTACAATCTGTAATAGAATCTCTATACATTACAGCGCTGTACGCATGTACCGTAATACAGAGACTGCTGTCGTGTGCGATCAGAGAGGGAGGAACTGCGAATGATGATGATGATAATGACATCCATCCGGGAATATAACGGTGCGTCTATGATGATATACTATGATGAGCGGAAGAAAATTATCGACAGTTTCGAGATACGATCAACGATCGGTTTTCCGAAATCCACTTGTGGCCTTGGCCTTTTCTCCGTTTTTGTTTATCGAAACGCCCCTTTGGGAGTTTCGAAGCACATGTCGCGAGTGACAATGAGAAGAAAAAACAACGTGACGAACGAGTCTGTCGACATGCGATACTACTCTCCGACAACTCTTTGGTGCCTCTGCATGACCGTGCTGATGAACCGTGATCCCGCGGGCCGCTGCTGTATCTCTTTTACGACGTTATTCCGGCAGGTCCGGCGAAAGTGAGGCAGGGAAGCGAGGCGAGTCGCGTCGAGAAAGAGAGATAAGAGAGGCGCGGCCAGAGACACGCCGGAGAGTTTGGGAGTTGAACCACCGAGAGAGCGTTCTGCCTGGCTCTGCCTGGCTCTTCCTGGCTCTGCCTGCTGCTGGCTGCGCTTGGGGTGTTTCCTAGCAACCCTCCAAACTGCCAGAAAAGACTCGCCATCGGCGCGTGTACGATCGGTGACGAGTGTGGCCCGCCTGCGTATACGTGTGTCCTACACGCGGTTACCGGCACTTTCAGTGGAATAGGAATACCGTGTTTTTCTCGCTCGCTCGATCTCGATCTCCATGAAATTCGTTGCATCGACTACGTTTCCGAGCGAGTGTCCCACTTTGACCGTCGACCACTGCTGCGGCATATATCGCGCGGCGACCTTGCCCGCCCGCCAATTTTCACCGGTCGACGGGAGAGTCATCGCGAGAGATACGGAAATCACGAGGAAAAGGCTGTCCTCTCCGAGGATCGACCCTCAAGAGAGAGAGAGAGAGAGCGCTGACGAACGAAACGATATCATCGCTGCGTATGCGAGGACACGACGCCGGAGAAAGCATCGACGAGTTACGCGATGACGGTTGTTTTTTTTCCCTTCATCCCGAACGGTCCAAGGGTCACGGGCGATGGCATTTCGATCTCTCCGTGTGCCCCGGCACACGCATATACACATACAAGTGCAGATGTATATTACGCGTATATTACAAGCTCGGTCGTTTCTTCCGGCTCATTTGCTCAATGCTCTCGCCTCTTGGCCGAGAGAGCGCGGCAAAGAGCCTCGCTTTTGCCTCCGCTTCTCTCTCTCTCTCTCTCTCTCTCTCTCTCTCTCTCTCTCTCTCTCTCTCTCTCTCCCTCTGCGCTCGTCTGTCCTTCTCTCATCCCCCTTCCACCCTCGGCAAATCTCCCTTCTTCCCTTCTGATGAGTCTCGGCCTCGGCGATGCCGACGAGAGCAACGAGCACCGTCTGGGTGGCCCGGTGTGGACGTGTCTGTCGGCCAACCGATGTGGAATTATCCAACGGGAAAATAAGTGGAAGAAGGACGGAAAGAATGGGCATGCCGCTGCTCGAGAGACGAATCCACTCGTACACACAGAGAGATGCCCCTGGAACGGTGCGGAGAAAACAAGAGCGCAAAGGAAGAGAATGTAGAAGAAAAAGAGCGAAGGTAGTGAGTAAGAAACAACAGTGTGTGTGTGTGTGTGTGTGTGTGTGTGTTCGAAGAGGTAGAGAGAGAGAGAGAGAGAGGGATGAGAAAAGGAGAATGGTCCGGAGAAAAAGATGGAGAGAAAAGTCAAGTCGAAGGTGCGCCGACGGCAAGGAGGAACTGGACAAGATTTAATAAAAAAGGAGGGAAGGATGGAAAGTGAGAGAAGGACGCCGTTCGCCTTGGGTGTACGGCGAAAAATAAAAAGAGTAAGAGGGAAAAAATGCGAAATGAGCCGAGTGAGAGAACGACAGCGGGAAGAAGGGATGAGCTCTTGGGTACAAAGGGAAGGACTCTCGTCGTCGTCGTCGTCGTCGTCGTCGTCGTCGTCGGCGCGAGTCTCTTATTCAGGTACGCGGCGGCAAAACGAGAATATACACTCCATTCGACTCTCCTCTTCGTTTTCGTACGAATATAGACGCATAAACGATTCAGTCATCGTCCCTTTAGGCTGAGCTAAAAGAAAGCGGTCATTGGCAGGAATCTCTCTCTCTTTCTATCTCTCTCTCGTCACTTATTTTTTTTTTATTCCGCACTCGACGCGCGAAAGCCTTCTTGGGGTAACCCTCGTTTATCCTCGGGCCCCGGCCAACGAGGAATACAATTATTTCCTCAACTATTCGTAAGAATATTGATAAATCACGGTATTGAAACAGCAGAAAGAAACGGATAAAGGTCATAATGTTAAACGTTCTTTTTGATAATTCTTTTCCTCGAGACGACTCGTGATTTATTTTTCACGAGAACGTTGCGAGCTATTATGGGCCAGGAGCAACCGTCGGAGAAGGAACAGTTTGCGCCCCTCTGTCGTACTTCCTGCGCAGCTGATCGAACCGAAGCGAATTTTACCACCCTGTGCGTGTCCGCGTGTGTGTTTGCGCAGTACGAGAAGCCCTCGCGGAGTTTATCCGCGATGCGAACGTTTTAGGATCGCAACGCGATGGAGTCGCAAAAATAGAGAGAGAGAGAGAGAGAGAGAGAGCCACGTCGTTGGAATCATCAGAATCATGTTGTCCAACGAGTATACGTATATATATACGAGCGGAAGAGAGACGAGAAGCCGCCACGACGAGGAACGTGGACATAATTAGCCAATTAGGCCCGACACACCGAGCTACGTGTGTTTAGATCGGCGCGATTTCCCGCGGCAAAATGATCGCCGTTGGCGATTCGGTTCTACGCCGCGTGTCTCGCCGCGGAGAGTCAAGCCCCCGGCTCGGAGGCAACATTGTACTATGCGCCGAGACGGATTATATACATATAATAGCGCTCGCGACACGATGGACTCTCCTTCGACTCCTCCGTCATTCGGGACGTCCGTTACCGCGAGCGCGAGCCAGCCAGTCCGACCCGAATAAGAGGACTCTTTTATGTAAAGTTGCAAAGCGAAGCTCTATGTACAGTGTACAGGCACGTTGAAAAAGATGAAATAGTGTGTATGCACACGCAGAGAGATAGAGAGAGAGAGAGAGAGAAAGCAGAGCTCCAGCAACAGCAGCAGCCATTTCTTTACCGTTCGTCCTTCGCTCCTCTCATTTCGTCTATCCATAACTGGCGTGTCTCTCTCTCTCTCTCTCTCTCCCCCTTGACTTTCACCGTGCGTCGACGAAACATGACAATTATACCATGTGAGACTACAAGCCACGGAATACCATATAGTGTATAATAGTGTAACTTGCCCCGTCGCTCTCCCGAGCTAGTGTTTTGTGTCTATTCCACGAGAGGCAGCACCCCATCGACGGATCGCCCGTTACGTCGCTGATGTTGCCGCTATAGCAGCCACCAGAGGCTACCACAGCACGAAAAACGAACGTACAAAGGGAGAGAGAGAGAGAGAGAAAAGGACAGCTCTGTAGTGTCTGTAGAGCGACGACAGTGGGTATCGGGCAGAGTGAATATACTCGACACTCGATGGGTTTCTCAAATCGGCAAAAAAAAAAAAGTCTCTGCGTTCGAACCAAAGTCCGTCCCGCTACTTTGAAAATCCAAGAGACGAACGTATTGCTCGGTCAACGTTCCAACGAAACTTTCGTGCACGAATGTCCCGAAACGTGACGTTTGGACGGACCAAGAGTGAACGAGGTTGGAACGAGCGTTGGACGATGATGTTTGGATGTATACGTCGGACGAGCAGAGGGGAATTGTCCAGAGGCGGCAAGAGTGCGCGAGGAAGCCACTAGACACTTAGACACACGGGGAGCAACGCGCCAAGTACGTCCAAGTTCGAGACGTAATTGCAACCAATTGCAACGAGCGCCCGAGGACGACGCACGAAAGAGAGAATCCGAACGATCGCGCGGTTTCGACCAACCAGTTTCGACGAGCGCCGCGACCATTAACGCGAAATAATTATTTTCAGCGGCGTTTCGCGATACGAAGGACGAAATTCTCTTCGCCATTCTCGTATTGTTTTCTTCCATTATATTTCGGTGCTGTTAAATGCCAGGATCGACTTTCCACCAACCTAACCCTATTTTGTCCTCCGAGGACGCTACGTTTGCCCGAAAAATATTTCGAAAATTTCTCTTCTCTCCCGGTTTAATGAATTGTTTCATTCGTGAAAATTGCAAAACAAAAAATTGCATTCAGCTCGTCTGGGCTGGGCCAATGTCACAATTGTACAGAGCCAACCTGGTGTATATAGGGTCATGGGCGGTAAACAATTCCTTTGTTTTCTCCTGCCGCCTCTCCCTGCCGCGCAACGTGCGTGTTACGCCCTGTTCTCTATCAACGTGGTGTTATCAATATGTACTTCTATTTCTCTCCGACTCTCTGTAGAGACACACGTGCTACGTCCTATATCGTCCGCCTATTGCGCGACACGCCTGTTCAACTCGCTCGAATTCTCCTGATTACCCCCGCGCACACGAGTGCATACTCTCGAATACTGACCCAAAGACGTATGGCGGCTCGCGTTATTTCGGCAATTGTAAAACAGAACGAAGAAAATGTCGCTCTGCGGTGTCAAGATGCGCGTAATAAAGAGAAAGAATAATAATCACTCCGAGACCTCGTTATCCCATCGGGCTCCATTATTTCTCATCATTCGCGCTTGTCCAATGACGCAACGACATCTGTTGAAACACGCGCGAACTCGATCTTGCGCTCGGTCAATACCATCGTCATTTGTCGCTCACTCTTTCGTGTCGTGTGCGTTTACTCGTGTCCGGATCGCGGCGCGTGCGACTTGGTTACAACGGAAATGACCAATGAGATTTTTCAATTACGAATGTTGGAGAAAAACGCGTCGCAAATATGAAAAAAAACACTTGGAATTCGAATAAAAACAAAATACTGCGCTCGCATTGTTTTTAACGAACGAATAATTTAACATTTATTCGGCATGAACGTTTGAGGAACGTTTTGTCGACGGAATAGTCGCTCGTTTGAATCGATTTTCCATTCGAAATTCCGGTCGTCACAGGGGCTACGGCATGGGCTATGGGTTATCACGACTGTCATGGCCTTTTCCTGTTCACGCTTGTTCCGACGAAGACGTGAGCTTACGTTTTAGGGTAAGATTATTGTAAAACGTGCCGCGAGCTAACGAAACATTGAAAAAACCGTCGGTCGGTTATCGCGGATGCTTCGAGAATTTCCGCGATGTGAAACGAACCGCGAGGATATATCGCCAATTGCGATATTTTATTTGGCCGTCGTCGTGGTTGAAAGTCGCGAACCGACACACGCGCTCCGCATGGCCGCGTGTGTTTTTATTTTGTCTTCTCGCGCAATATGCCTCTCGGCGTTGGTGAAAATTTGTCGCATCGCACATTTTTATTGCAAACAAAAGCCCTCCCGTCGCTCGAGTCCCGATCGTTCAATCATTCGCGGCAACTTTTCATCGCGATTTTTCGTACGGCCGAGCTAACCCCAACTTTCTTTATTTTTCTTTATTTTCACCAACAACGAAACGTTCACGAATGCAATGCAATTGAAAAATGAAATGCCATCGTTACTCGAAGGGAGAAAGACGAAATGGAAACTGGGCGGGCATTTGATAATGGAGAGAGAGAGAGAGAGAGAGAGGGAAACGCGCGAGTCAACATAACCTCGACGCTCGAAAGTAATTTTGGTAATGTTTTTTTCGCAGGACAATCATGGCGGAGGAAACCTTCGACGATGTAGTTTTGAGCAACGTGGATACGGCGCCGGTCGCCCTGTCCGCCGAATTGCCGGAAATCAAATTATTCGGACGTTGGAACTGCGAGGATGTCCAAGTCGGCGATATGTCGCTTCAAGATTATATCGCGGTGAAAGAGAAGAACGCCAAGTATCTGCCGCACTCGGCGGGACGCTACGCGGCTAAACGCTTCCGCAAAGCTCAGTGCCCCATTGTCGAACGTCTCACCAATTCTCTGATGATGCACGGACGTAACAACGGCAAGAAACTCATGGCCGTCAGAATAGTCAAACACGCCTTTGAGATTATTCATTTGCTAACCGCCGAAAATCCCCTGCAGGTAAACTCCGTTCATTTTTCTTGTCATAATTCGTGTCTAACGCGTTTCGACGAGTTTCAACTCGTTTGGAAATTTTTTCAAAGATCCGCCGTGGTACAAAAAGTTTTACCAAATACCGATTACTCTCGTAGGTATGATGAATTGTTTTTTAAGCAAAATCGCGCAGACTAGAAAGGACGTTGCGTTGAAAAAGAAGGTCAAAGTAATATTGAAAATGAGACCGCGAGTGGACGATTATCGTCGTCGACGTGTTTGTCCCATCGGGATTGAACATTTTGGGCAAAATTTTACTCGCGTTATATATTTTGAAAAAGAAGCTCCAAATTCCTCGTGGAATTAATGAATAGAAAATTCGTCCCCTCCGCTTTAGAATCATTAGTTTATAAAAAGTATCGTGATACAACCGGGGCATTTTATGAGGAAAAAGCTGTGATTGTTTTTACGCTAAAAGCCATAAGCACGCTGTTGGTTTCTCTGCAAACGTTTCTTACAATTTTCCAGATCCTGGTTACGGCGATCATCAATTCGGGGCCGCGCGAAGATTCGACGCGCATCGGTCGAGCGGGTACTGTGCGTCGTCAGGCGGTCGACGTTTCGCCGCTGCGTCGCGTCAATCAGGCGATATGGCTGCTGTGCACCGGAGCACGCGAGGCTGCTTTTCGCAACATCAAAACGATCGCAGAGTGCCTTGCGGACGAGCTCATCAATGCCGCCAAAGGCTCATCGAACTCGTACGCGATCAAAAAGAAGGACGAACTCGAGCGCGTTGCTAAATCCAACCGATAAACATTTTACGTCTTTGGGATAAACAATAAAACAACAGAAAAACATGATAATACCGCGATGTAAGCGTCATTTAATTTGTCACCCTATGGAAAAACGTCGAATTCGCGAGCAGCCATTTTTTTTCCTCTCTTTCGCAACACTACGAATTGCGATTCAATTGTGGATGATGAGAAAACCGTGTCGTCTTTTGACTCGTCCCGTTGAATTATCGATAAGTCGCCTTTTATCCCACCCAAGAACGACGATAGGAACAAATTCTTTAACAATGTCCAACTTTATATTTACCAATTTTATATTTATATGTATCAATTTTGGGTTTTCGCGATACGTCATCTTGTTTCGCGCGACGTTTGTCACCGATATTGAAAAGGAAATCATTGCCGGTTTTAACCGTTTTAACCAGTTTTAACGTTTCGATGCCGAAGATTGATTGCCCGTTGAATTCTGGCGCTGTTGAACGATTGGTCGTTCAACGCGCCAACAGAGGCGCCAGATGGCGCCTCTGTTGAGCAGCGCGAGTGCTGTGTGGCTGGTGGCGCTCAGCTGGTGGTGGTGACACGGTGAATCTTTGCGTCTATCGTTCGGCTGTGGCTCGGCTGCTTTCGTGACATAAAAAGAATATCATACAGATTCTCCGCCGGGCCGGGGACAACAGAGAACAGAGAACAGAGGCAAAAGACCAAAGTATTTACATACCGGGGTTTTCGCCCGACGATCTCTCTAGGATCTTGGAGGAAAAGAGAATGGCAGGAGTTTTGAAGAAGGTATTTCAGCGACTTTTTGAACAATCGGTTGCTTCTGCGATGGCATTACGAAAAAACGCATGTTCCCGTTTCCTCGAATGGACTATTATTACACAATCGAGCATAACCTCGTAATATTTATCCTGACGCTGAATCGAAATCTTCCAGACGACCGGTTTGACCGGAATGACCGTTGCGAAAAAGCCGCACTACAGCCTCGGCGTGCTTTACACGAAAATTCTTCGCGCGCTCGAAAAACTACCCAAAGATTACGCCTACAGGAATTATACGGAGCAAATAATCAAGGAACGTGACGGTATCGTGAAAAACGTGAGTCTTGATGAATGAGGACGTTTGAAAATTCCCGAAAATAAATCGTAAATATACCCGCCGAGATGACGGGTTCTCCGTCAGTTTTGTTTCGTTTTCGTCCCTTGATGATCGTTGGACGGTGCTTTTGCAAAGTTAACAAATTGGCACTCGGCGATTGTAAATCGATAATTACGCGCCGTTTTGACTATTTTTAAAGATCACACGCCCGAAGGCGAAATGTTACATCGACTCTGAATTTTTACGCCCCTAGACGCCGAACATTGCGGAGATAGAGAAAAAGATTGGCTGTGGTCAGATAGAGGAGCTGATCATACAAGCGGAAAACGAATTGTTGCTAGCGCGTAACATGAGCACCTGGAAACCTTGGGAGCCTCTTCAAGAACCTCCGGCCAATCAGTGGCTCTGGCCGCCTCACAAATGAAATTCTCGCTCGCGATATCTCGGGCCTCGTAGAAAAGTCTATATTATTTCAGAATCAAAGAGCCGTTTGAGGGAAATTTCCGACCGAGATTCATTAAAGACACTTTCAAAGTAGGGACGAACAAAAAAGCCTTTGATCGGAAACAAATGAAACAAAAATTCCAGCGAGATCCTTAATCCCTGTGCTCCTAGGATGGAAATGTTCATTATGGAAACTCTCAAGAGTAGAGCGAAAGCCAATCGGGAATTAGTCCGCCTCGACCGAACATGTCGAACGCCGCGGGAATATTGAAATTGGTGGAAAAACGTGTACGCCGTGTAAATATGAATTTTGTCCGAGGTTCATTAAAGACTCGTTGAAAGTAGCACGAGAAGTGCTTTGCCGTTGAAAAAGCCTTTTGCCAAAATCCCGGCAAGATACTCGAGCGAGATACTCTTTCTCAAAACTGTCGACATCGTTGGTGAATCCTCGAACGAGGGAATGTTTGCAATTACGAGATTATCGAGGATAACGGCTCTCCCTCTCGGGAGAAAGAGAGCCTATTAGCTTGATGAGTTGAAAAACAAATATTCCACATTCCGTAGACATATTGAAATTCCGAAAGAAATAAATCAAAGATAATCCATTTTAACGAGATTTCCATCCAAGCGATCACGATGGAGATAACGAGAAAAAAAAAACTTTCTCAGTGGAGACAAGTAAAACATGCCGACGAGATTGTTATATTTCTCCACTCGTCGGACAAGAATTTTCTTTCTCAAAACTCTCGAAATCGTTCGTCGGCTCGAATATGGGAATCTCTGTAATGACGAGTTTATCGAAGGTAAAGAGGGCTTTGAGAAAGCCTCTCGAGTAATTACAAACGAGAATCCACATCGCTTCGAATTTGTCCTCGGCGCTTTTTGTCGCGACCGGTTTTGCCGATCTTTCGCGTAAACTTTGGAAAGTGTTGGCGAAGGGGGGCAAGAGGCGGACGCGACATCGAGATGTTAAAACTTTCACGAGATCGCTGATTGATGAAAAAAAAAGCAGCTCCGAGCAGCTCTTCGTTTCTCGGGGGAAAACGTGGAATTATTTTTTATTGCATAAAAAATGAGATTATCCTTGTCGTTGATTTACCGGGCCGACGAGACGTCCGCTGTCCGTTCCAAGTTATTTTTTCTCATAAAGAATGCAAATTCTCGTTTTTTCTCCGTCTCCGATGGAATATAATATAGCACAATTTCGGTATGCATTGCGAACAAGAGGAAAGAAGAGGAATACCATGATGACGGGGCTAAAATTTAGCTGCCCTTGAGACAAATATACCGCGAATAAATTCTTCATCATCATCATCATCATCATCATCATCGTCTCTTGGGACGTATAAATTGAATCGACAATCGGACAAAAGGCAATGCGACGTCGCGGTGTGACGAGATATTTCCTTTGTGCCGCTCATTTCGACCGAGAATGAGAGATTGAGCTGTATTTATAATTCGATACGGCGTTGCCGTAATTATCGCCAATTGCTTGTGGAGCAGCGAATGAATGTTGGAATCAGCGGATAATTCCCGAGGTTCGAACGAAAGATAATGCGCGACCGGTGCGAACCAACGGGGATAATGGTCGAAAGAGCAACAAGTGCCAGTGGTGCCAGGCATCGTTGTATCGCGACCCCCAACGTCGAGGCAATCTCCCCGGTGGTTGAGCTCGGTTGAGCTCGGTTGAGCTCCCCCCCTCGGCTTGAGACTGAATTTCAGCATCGTTGGAAAATTCGATATCGCGTCACCATCTTTCAAGCGCAATTAAAAATATGTAACATCAAAGTCGGCTTGCCAAATGATTCTATGGCATGTCGTTTTTTTCCCTCAATTTTTCCATTTTCCGGTCGATCATTCACCGCCACCGTATTTCTTTTTCATCTATTCCAAAGTAAAAATAACGCGTCAATTGAATCAATCGCAGACTCGCGAAAAGACACGAAACACACGCGTTTTCCGCACGAGAAACGAGTGACGAATTTTTCGCGTCGAAAGTTCAGGTGGGCTCGTCGTGCGCTCGTTCCGGTTGTAAGAGAAAAGGCGAGCGTTCCCCACCCCCCGAAAGAGCGGAAGCCGCGGAGTGCGATCAACTCTCTCGATCCGTTCCGTTCCTCGCTACCGCCTTCCGCCGTACGGCCGTACGGTGTTGACGAGCTTTCCTCTCTCCAAAGATCGAGGGATCCCCCTCTCACGCGCAAAAAGAGCAACGAAGCGGTGACCATCGGTGACCGTGCTCTGTGCTCACGACAATTTTTCTTATCGGTATTTTACTTTGGTAAAAATTCCGTCCAGAATTATCCCTCCGCGCGAGATGGACGCTCGAGTGGTCCATGCGGTAATAACGCGAGAGCGCAAGGTCAACCGGAAGCGTCGTTAAAATTTCCATTATACACAATTCATTGTCCACGCACGAACGGGCTTTCGTTCTCGTGGAGCAGGAAAGTGCCGGAGAACGAAATGAAAAAGAAACAACACGGCGGCAACGGCAAAACCGCGCGTCGCCTCCCGACACGAGTCTCTTCGTAAAGATGGTAAATGAGCCACTCTGGTGGAGGTCGGAACCGAGAAAATATCTCGTCGTTGAGACCGGAAGTCACAGAGGAGCCTGCTCCTCGATCAGAAGAGGTTACGTGGTTACGAGCGACTCGTGTGCCCCCGGCCCCCGGCCCCCGGCCCCCGGTGTGGTATCGTACGTCGTACGTGGTCGCGTTTGGTCGCGTTCGGACACACTTGGCGTTGGCGTGTGTCTCCATGTGTCTCTATACTACTGTTTCTCGCGACTCGCGCTCTCTCTCTTTCTCTCCCCTACCACCGCCCATTTATTCAGAGAGACGGAGACAGAGAGCAAAACACGAGAAAGGAAAAAGCGTGTAGAACGACGGCACTGGCGGGGAGGGGGAATCTCTCCACTACCCACCATTCCGGCGCATAGCAGTGGTGGCTGGTGGCTCGGCCGTCTCGCGCGCGCACCGCGGCGCACTTGCCTCTGAGACTCGGTCGTGGATCTGACGAGGCGCTCTGTGTGTTCTCTCTCTCTTTCTCTCTCTCTCTCTCTCTCTGTGTGTGTGTGCATGTGCGTGTGTGCGCGTGTGCTCCGATGTAGGAAACGCTTGTTGTTTCTTTCACTCTCGACCGCAAAATGTAAACATCCCGCGCTACAAGTGGTCGCTCGCGCCTTGTTTTTACGCCATTGTTATTACTGAAAATTCACCCAGATTTCTCATTGTCGACGTTTTTTCGTTGTTTGGTCGAAGCGATTTTTCTTGTCGACTTTCGCGCGTTTCGATCGGTGCGCGTGTGACGGGAATTATAACCTTAAAGATAAAAGAAGAAGAAGAAGAGAAAAACAGAAGAGCGTTAAGTTTGTCGAAAGGAGGGACGTATTTTCAGACGCCTCTTTCGACACAACGAATTCGTCAAAGTGTTTTCATCGGGTTTCGTGGACCGTTTGAAATTCGTCGGGTCTCTTGTTCCTCCGCCTCCTCCTCCTCCTCCTCCTCCTCCTCCTCTTCTTCCGTAATTGAAATTGCCAGTCGAGTGTGTTATTGCTCAGCTGTCTTGGCCGTACCGCCGGTATCCGCTGCTCCCCTTCGTGGGCTCACCTCCTTGTTGCTCTCCCTCTCTCTCTCTCTCTCTCATATCCGTTCCTCGTCCTTATCCTCTCGATCTTTGCAAACTCGCTCGCTCGTGCCGTGTCGGATTGAAATATCGGCGAGCCACCATCCGTGGGAAAGGGAGCAAACGTCGGTGTGGAGCCTTCTTTCGGTGAGTCTCCATCCTTTTCGTTTTCTTTTCTTTTTTACACGTATCGACAAGAATGATGTTTAAAAACATCATGATCATATCGCGACGATGTTGAGACTCTGCGCGTGACGTTTCGAGGTCACGCAGCAGACTACTCCCGTATCAACGCGTTGCAAAGAGTCAAGAGGGAAAAATTGAAAAATTGAAAAATTTAGCCAAATTCTCGTGAGATTTGTCGAAAAACACACTCAATCAACAGAATGAAATAACAACAGTAACGACGATGATGATAATTTCCGTACGATCTCTATTGAGAGACATCGCTTTTCCGATATACGAGGCATCGACACATAGGTATGTAGAACGAGGCGCGAGATTCCAAGCCGTACTTTCTAGCCTTTACCGGGCGGCGAACGTTGAAAAAAGTAATAAAGCGAATGAAGCGAATGAAGCGAATAAAGCGAAAAAGAGTACGCCAACTGCCAACAGCCAAAGTCAGTCGTTTCGTTGCGATCGCTGCGTGCGTACCCGCGGCCGAGAGAGATTTCAACACATTCGAGCACGTATGCGTATATACGTGTATACGTATAGTAGACGGTACGCGTAACTGGGGCATCAGCTTCGAGAATACTTCATTTACGCGTTTTCGGAGTATGCATTTCTTTCGAATTTTTCTTTCGATAATTCGTCGACGAGTTTTTCATACTGTCGAAAGTTGAAACGAAGAAAAGGCAAGAGACGACAACAATGATGAAACAATGAAAATATTATAACGCATAGTTCATAAAACACTCGGAATGGCCGGTGAAATTTGAAAATAGCCTCGCGGAGGGAAAACAACCGAGGGAGATGCAAAAGGAGCGAACGAGGAGATGATTATATCAAATAAAAGAAACACATATCGCCTCCGTCTCTTCTAACCTGCCTGTTTTCTCCATACACACGCACACACCCACACACCCACACACATATATTTGATTGCGATACATCGAGTTTACATTCGCGCTGAATAGTTGCTCGTCGTGCTCGCGCATTGGAATTTCTTCTCTCTCTCTCTCTCTCTCTCTCTCTCTCTCTCGAGATATTCTCGTCGCGATTGTTCGCCGAAGGAGCAATAAATGGCGATATCTGAAATATCAGTCTCACGTGTTTGTTGGCTCATATGCATAAGTATATTATGTACGTTATGTCGCAAAACGTGCATTTAATTTTGCGCAGTTGATCGTGTTTTTATAGATAGATTTTATAGATAGATTCCCGCAAATATCGTTTATTCCGATTTTGCACGAATTCTCTTGCCGAAGAGTTTGGTCGATTGTCGGAGTGTCGAAATTCAAAAATCACACGTTATATACCGTGAAACCGTATGAAACCATTGCAACAATGATCAAAAGCATTCTACCCCGACTGGAATTCTGGAAAAAAATGTATTTATCTCAATAAGCGCAGAGGCGAGGAAAGGAAAAATATCATTCCCGGCGAGCAGACAACACGTACGAAATGAAACTCGCCAATTCCCCAAGATGGTCGGGGTACGAGGGAGAGGGATGTTGCACAGTCGCATCTTTCCGCTCGAAGAGCAAACACAATGCTTTGATTTTTACGATCGTGAAAAAGGAGTTGATTACCGCTCTCATTTTTTTTCCTCCTTTCGCTCTCTCTCTCTCTCTCACACACACGCTGCGTTATTTTCATTTCGATTGGTTTCCAATTTGATTACCGGTATTTTGCAAAAAGGATAGCAGGGCGAGGAACGGATCGGAAGTATATGACAGACGGTGCGTCAGACCTTTTGCGGTCGAGTATGTATATACGACAATAGTGACTCTGCCGATACTCGCCGCATCCTCTCGTGAGACTTTTGTCGACAAAAACGAATTTCAATGATTTAACGAGAGAATTTTCTTCACGAATTCGTTTGCGCGTTTGCATCTCCACATCTGGCGCGTCTCTCGTCAGCGTTTGCTCCTCGGCAAATCGGACCGTGTGTCTTTCGTACTCGTCGTTACAGCACGCGGGCGTACTTGAAACTCGGGGTACCGCCGACTATGACGCGCGTCGTAACACTGTCCCCAATTCCTACTTGTTTCTCGAAGAACGCGTGTGTTATTTGTGACAATACGGCAATGATGACTCATTCGTCCGCAAATAACCACGATCCGTCGTCGTCGTCTCGCCTATTAGGAAGCAAGGAGATCAACAACGAGCAACTTTTTCTTTTTTACGATCAATCGAGCGCGTCGCTACTCCGCTACTCTTTGGCTGTTTTTTTCGATCCCCCGATTGCAGAGAGACGCGTAAATGTGTATGATGAACGGGCGCGCGTATGAGGCCCAACGGAAAAATACGATCGAGTCTTGGCAAATTTATTTGAAATTGGTTATTTTCATCGTTTGTTTGATCTCTCGCGAGCTGCGAACCGAAGGGGGAGAATCCCCGCAGGGGGGAGAGAGCGTTAATCAGAGATTTTGCGCTATTCATCGTTGCGCCGTCCGACCAGCGCAGACCGACGCGCAACGCAGAATGAAAATAAAACATACGCCGGCGTATCCCGCGCTCTCGCGGTATTTCGCGTACGAGCTCGTTTTTCCATTCCGCGCTGTAATTCGTGGCTTTTATACCGGGAATTTCGGAATTTATTTATCGCCCGTGCCATACGCGTATATTATTTCTCGTGTTATTCGAGTGTTGATATACGCGCGAGGCGTATATTTATTCGGGGATGTTGCACACACGCGCACACACGCGCACACACGCGCGCACACGCTCGAAGCTTCTCTCCTCGTAATTGTCGAATGTCGACAGTTTTGTCATTATTGCGTCAAGTGTTTTCCAATCCTCGCGCGGGCTCGATTTCCTCAGCACGAGAGGAACACACGTTGACGCCCGCTCGTTCCAAGGTTCACGACCTGCTTCTCGCTCGGATATCGAGGCGATTCGGTAATACAACGATGATTAATGCCGAAACTCGCGGGAGAACGTTCCAATTGATTTGTCCAAGATTTATCCTCGAACGGTCGTTCGACGTCGTAGTCGACCAAGGTCGAAATACGGAATAGGGCGGAATAGGGCGCTCCTTGGGGTCAAAGGGGCGGGAGAATCATGTTGGAATTGCCCCTTCATCTCTGCTGGATAAATGGCTCTCGGCCTTGGAAGCATCCAGATTTTTCGAGTCTGGCCATCCTTTTTTTTTACCAATTTTCCCATTCGTATCATTGATTTTGACGAGGAAGGATTCGCTTGTCGAACGACATTTGTCTTTTTTTGTCTATTGATGTTATTTCATTCACGGCATTCACGGCATTCACGGCATTCACGGCATTCACGGCACCAGCAGTCGGCACAATAACGAGTACAAATCAGCGCAATTTTCGTTTTTTTGGAAAAACTAAATGGCTGGGCCAACTTTGCACACATATCGAGGGGAGAAATAATCGAGAGTCGTCCAACTTTACAACGCGCCGCAAAACGTGGCTCGTTACCCCCTCGCCGTTTCTTACATCGCACATGTGTGCCTCGGCTCGCGTCCATAGATGTAATATCCCAGCCGAGATAACAATCTCTCGCTTGCATTCCCGATTTATCGGATCGAGGCAGGCAAAAGTTCCGAGCGCAACAAGTAGCATAGTTGACCGTATACGAGTGGCCGAGAACACATATATAAATCGATACATGCCGTATGCCGCTTATAAAAAAGTCGTATTGCTGGCCAAACGATGAAAATCATTTGCCGTAAAGATTCTCCAACGGAGAAAATCAGGTGAAAAAATATCATTTAATTAACGAACCTGCGGCGCTAAAATCAATACAACCGTAAAAAGCAATTGAACGAAACTTTTGTGATAAAAACTTGCGCACGATCCTGGGTAATTGCGCGAGAATAATTGATCAGAGTGAAACGATAAGCCTTCGCGGCTTATCCTTTCACATGGGTTTATATCGCCGCTTCAACGATTGCTTTAATTTCCAGCATCGACAATTGCCTCTTGTCCTTTTTATTAGTTTGGTAATCGATAGGTTCCCTCTCTCTCGCTCTCTCTCTCTCAGAATTTTCCAAGCACGCGCTCGTATCATCGATCCTCCCCTGGCGAAAATCCGCCGCGCGAGCGAAATCCGCGAATCTGCAGCACGGAGGATCCGTAGCGCATCCTCCGTGCTGCTGGGCGCGACGTAACGCATATCACGTCCCCCCCCTCATTCGTCCGACTCGTTATCGCCCCGGGGGTCGCGCTGAGAACGCGGCGGACCCCCGCATCCGCGGTATTATATACATATACTTTGCTCACCGTGCGGTGCGGGGAGGGAGAAGCTCTCGCGGGAGATTGCGAAAGGCTTTTTTTCGGATACTCCGGAGGTCTTTTCGAAATGTTGCACCTTCGCGAGAATGCCCCTTGTCATTCGCACATACACCGTCATACGCGTAATATATTCGCATATATTTTTTCCTTCTTTTGCGGTTGGCTCCAACTTGGCTCGAACGGGACAGGCTGTTTGTAAAACACAAAAGAGGGAGCGAGCGGTAGACACTTTTGTCGTACGCGTTTGTCAGGAAAGAGCGTAACGCGGGAAAGGACGAGGCGCGCTGCTGCCTGCTCCCGCGGTGCTGTCTCTCTTTTTCTCTCTCGCACGCTACACCGATTATCTCGGGCACATTGCGTTTCCTTGAGCGTTAATTGGTACGAAGAAATCTCGAGTGTCCTCCACCTCCGCCTCGTTCGTACGGATATTCAACGGAGCAGAGGCGGTGCGGGTGCGGGTGCGGGCGCACGCACGCACATTCGTTCCGGATGTTGTATTCTCGTTGAGTGTGCTGTGTTTTCGTGCATGCATCCTGCGCCGGGAGGAAAGCCTCTCGTCTCACTTTTGAGAGGTGCGACGCCCGCCCTCTGAAATTTCCATCCCGACATTTCCAAACTTGGTTTTTTCGAGCGTCATTTTTCTTGCAAGTTTTGTGCTCCCCGAAATACCTCGGGTGCTCGAAGCTATAATCGTATACGCGAGTCTGTTACAACGGTAAAAGAGCGACTCTCTCGACTCTCGCTCTCTCCCCGCGATATGCGATCGCCGTCGCTTCTTCTTTGTCGTAACTATACAACTAACTATACAATTACAATGGCATTTGTAGAACGGCGGCAACGAGGTGCGCGAACAAGTGCCGTAGCGAAATGAGCGGATGAGCTTGCTGTATATATATGCGCCAGCAGAGACCAACGATTTCGACCGAAATTTGTTTTACCTCCGCTCTCGAATGCTCTCGAATGCTCTCGAAACGAGCGTATGCGGACTAGTGTGGATTTATGATGCGCTTTCGCTCGAGCGAATAGTCAAAATAGTCTCACGCGATCGGTGAGACCGCGAAACACGCTTGATTTTCGTGCCCCGGGCGCCTCTTTCTCTTCTTCGATTCTTTCGTTCCTCTCGCCGTATATCCGTCGAATCTCGCCATGATACATGTACCAATGGGAATGAGTATATAGGTACACACGATAGGCGCGGAAAAATCATAATCGTCCCGCGAATTCGCGATAACCCCCGTCGATCGCCGTTTCCGAATTTACGATGAAATTTTTCAAACGACGGTGATCGCGTTCGTACGAGGCACCGTCGTCGTATCCCGGAGCAGCGATGAGCAGCGATGAGCAGCGATGAGCAGCGATGAGCACCGTTTCCACATGTTTACTCGCGCCGAGTCTTTTTTTCTCTCTCTCCCTCTCTTCGATACCCTCGGCTTTTTTCTTTCCTCCTCCAGCACCTACCGCGGCAATGCCATTGTCTCGTGCTCGCCCGTGCTCGCCCGTGCTCGAGACTCTGCTGTTTCTTTTGAATTTTCACACGCGCCTTTTCCCGAAATGGCCGACGTTTCTTCCTCGTGGAAAGTCGCGTAGCGCGGAACAAAGCGCATTTATTCCCAGCAGCAGCGGAGCGAGACCATCGAATCGTTTTAACGAAAATCCTCAAGGATCATTCGCACACATATCGCGCTCTACATACGCGTAATTCTTTTGCAATTTCCTCCGCGGTACAAGAGAGGTCACGAGGAGGAAGAGAGGAGGAATGGCGACGACGAGATGGAGGAACGCGCGAGAGGCAGCGTGGCAACTTTCAAACGCTTACTCGTCGTTGCGCATATACGCCGCGCTGCTGCGTATACGCTCTATTATACGCGGCGGTTACGAACTCATCGTGTTTCTTTCTTTCGTTCGTTCCAACTTTTCGGCACACGCGTCTCGTTTATCGTCGCGAGAGAGTCAAATCGATCCGATCGTCCCTCTTCTTTTTTTCCATCGCTCCTTCGTATTTGTCATCAGTGTTTCTCGAGATGCGGGCCAATCGATCGTTCATCCCTGCCTTCCGTACGCATAGCGCGAATAAACGCGCGGGATTGTGCCGTCGGCGTCCTTTGCGCGAGAGATACCCCCCTGCCCCCTCCTCGCCCCTTGCTCGCTCTCAGCTCGAGCGTCAGACTCGAGGGAGGAGGCAACATCCTCCGTGGAGCAATCATCCCGCTGGCTGGAATGGCCGGAGATTAGCGGAGCAAAACGCGCTCCGTCTTTGGTCGCGGAGAGGAGCGAGCATCTCGCGATTAGAGAGACGCCGGAACGCGGCTGAACGAGGCTCAACCAGATTCAACCAGGCTCAACGCGGCCTCGTCTGCTCTCTCTCTCTCTCTCTCTCTCCTCCGTCGGCTTTTATTCGCTCCTTTGGCGTTTTGCCGCGATGCTCCGTTGCCGCTGCATTGTGGGAAAATAGGGGACTCTCCGCGATGCACGAAAGAGTACCAAAGCGAAACTGAGCGAAACTGAGCGAAACCAAAGGGCGACCGCGGGAGGAGCAGTGATTTTTCGTTTTTGTATTCCCGCCGCTGCGAAATTCTCTCGAAATGCCGTTTCGTCCGATTGCGACTGACGGAGAGCGATCAATGTCCGATCGGGATATTTGGGATACGCGCTCGAGTAATTTCTCGAGACTCTGCCGCTGTCCGACTCGCCGTCGGTTTTTTCGTTGCGCCGAAATATTGAAAAATCCGACATTTCGGAACGCCGAAATAACGTCGTTGAAAACGTCTCTCGTTGAGGAGAGTACACGCGAGAAAGGATGAAGGAACATGTGCCTAAGTAATATATTTTCTTTCAAACAGTTTCTCGACGCAGCATCGTTACCGCGCTCGCTCGACCGCGCGGCGTTCAAGTTCCAATTATCGATGACGAAACGCACAGTGAATTTCACAATCGTTATTTTCACATGTTTTCCCGCATGGATATTCGCAAAGATTTTACTTCATTTTTCTTCCATCCAGTCTCAATTTCGCGTTATCCCTGGTCATCCCTGGTCATCCCTGGTCATCCCTGGTCATCCCCTCTGAAATTCGACCGAGAACAAGTTTTTTGTGCTTTTTTCTCAGAAAGTTTGCTCGATTCTCGACGCGAGAATCGGCACCGGCACCGTCATCATCATCAGGGAAGCCGGGGAAGAGACGGGAAAGGTCGCTTCATCTTCGGGATACTCGCGACTCGTATAGATTCGTTGCTGGCGCACACGGACCGCGGAACCCGCGCGTCCCCCGCCGTCATGTCTGTACGCGGCGAAAGTGAAAATCCATTCATTCACCGACATGGTGGGAGTACGCGCACGCACTCGGCCCGACCAGCCCGACTCGCTCGCTCTTCTATACTCTCCCTCTCTCCGGCGGCCCTCGTATATATCCCTTCGTTGCTCCTGTTCCTCATCCGTGTTATTTACGCAAATTTCTCAAATACGCGTGTAATACCGCGTATTACACGCGTTTAATAGTACCTCCTATCGACCGCGAGTGTACGCAGACTGATCGACTGATGTCGATTTCCAAACGATTATCGCAAACGTTGGCAATGATAACGACAACGATCGATTTACATAGACGGCGGGCGTCGAGCCGTTGACGTGGCATCCGAATAAAAAAACATCCTGCTCTTCAAGATCGCGACGCGCGTATTATATCCACGACGATGGAACGTGATGGAATTTGAGGCAGCAGGGTGACAAACAAAAACAATTGTGTTTTCATGCGGTTGATGGACCGAATACCTTAATGTCCCCCAATAAGGAAAGATAAAAAAGCACGTTTCGCGAGGAGGAGACTTTCGAGCTTAGGTTACGTTTCTTACGAGTTTCGTTTCTTAGGTTTATTTATTTATTTATTGATTTATTTATGTTTCACATCCTCGTGAAATATTGGACAAGGTGTAGCGCATGAACGCGACGTTCGCCGATGCACGCTTCGACTCTTTCTCCCGCCGTATACGCTACATCAGTAGCGCATCTTCCATCCGCGCTGTAATGAAAATTTCACGCTCGGTTCGTACGAGATCTCGCGTGCCCCGGCGAGGCATGTACTCTCGAGGAGAAAGGCTTTTGAAAAAAAAAGAAAAAAAAAGGGAGAAAACGTTGGGAAAACTTTGATTCGAATCTCCGTTTGTTCACGCCGATGCGGAAAATTGCGAAAGAAGAAAGCGCGATCCTCGCGGGGAAATAGGAGTGGGTCCATCGATTTCGCCAATGCTCTTGTCTCACTTTGACTCTCGAAATCGCGCGATCCACCGAGCGTCGCTGGTTTTATTCTTTCCGTTTGTTTTTCCCGCGCATGTGCTTCCTTTTCCTTTTCTTCCTTCGTCGCGGTCTTTCGTCGTATTATTTTTCTCAAAGGTATCTCATCGTATAGAGATCCCCCGATACCAATGACCGCTCAATATATACGTTTGGCGCATCAAACTCTCATTATCCATCAACGTGTAAGAGGGTTCTCGCGAGCCTCGGGTGCGTCGGAAGGTGTGTGTATCTATGCGCGTTACGGTATATGCTTCCGAAGCTATACGATCAGGTACGCACCAGCACACAGCACCGTGTGTGCATACCGTATACCTTTCACCGAAGGACCTCTCGCGACCTCGATAAATTCTGCAATCTAATTCGAACCGCGCGCGAGAGACGCGGTAATACAGCTTTTCTCCTTTTCTCTTTCAGGCCGCGCGAGAATGGGGAGGAATGTGCAGCGTGCAGCGTGCAGCGTGCAGCGTGCAGCGTGCACCAGACATAATACACGAGCGGAACCCGCGATTACCGCGATCCTCGCTCATCCCTCGCGAAAAGTCACATTTAGGACAAGACACGCGCAAACACTTTTATTTTTCATAAATAAACGTTCGTCTTTCGACAAATTGTTGAAATTATCCAATTTCGAGTATTTTCCTATCCAGCCCGAAATCAATATGGTACAATATGGTGTGATGCGCGTGTGGTACGATTAAAATACCCGGAAGAAAATGTACGTATGCGAGGGGAGGAAGGAACTGCTCTTGAAACGACCGCGAGAATAAAAGTAAAAGATCAAAATGGAAAAACAAAAGACCCGATCTCTCGCGGACGCCGAGATAAGAGTGTGGTAAGAGAGAGAGAGAGAGAGAGAGAGAGACGATGAGGAGCCAGCGAAGAGCATGTATATGCGCTTTGTGCTCTCGCTCGGCGGCGGCGGCGGCGGTCCATTCGCCATTAGAAATCATCGCTGGTCGCTCTCGGCGAGAATTTCGAGAATGCGGAAGGACAGCCGCCGGGGGGATATAGTTGGTAATCCGAGAAGCCGCTCGTTCTCTCCGGTACCCGCAGAGAGCTCTCGAGCGTGCCTCGAGCGTGCCTCGAGCATGCAACCGCGTTGATGCTCGCGATGCTTTTTCTTCTTCTTTTTTATTCCCCCGAGACTCGTCGCATTTTCTCTCTCTCTCTCTCTCGCTCTCGCGTGTAATGATATTCCGCTCCTCCCCGTTGCCCTCTTCTCATTCTGTACGCCGAGAGCATTCGCCGAGCGCGCGCGTGTCTGTGTATATACGTACATACACGTACTTTGAAGCGCGATCTACGGATGCGCGCGTATCGTCGAGTATCCCGCGTGCCCCGACGTCCGCTTATTAATCCTTATCTGTATAACATTTGCTCGCGGATATTCTCTCCCGAGGATTTATCAATCGATATCACGCTAATTTTATACGCCCAATGTCGGTATATAGCTTGGCAATTGACGTGAAAAAAATAGCGTGAAAAAACAACACGCGTACGCGTATGTAATATTGACGTTCCGAATATAGAATTAGAATATAGAATTAATTTTTCAACGTATTATTTGCGATTATTCGATCAACGATCGCGTTTGACGGGGGATCGAGTGCCGCGGATATGCGCACGAGCCTCGTTATAAATATTCGACATCGGCGTTGTATTTCGCGCGTGGAAAATCCCAACATGGCGTATTTCGGAGGTTCTCACGGAGAAGAATAGAAAACGGGTTGAAGAGAGACTCGCGATGATCGAGGAAGGCTCGAGACGTATATGAACGAGAGAGGAAAAAGCATATATAGCGCTGTTTCGCCCGCGTGCGATGCGCGTCTCTCGTCGTTCCGAGGAGATGCAACGACGGTTCGCGGTTCCGCAACGGATATACCTATGCGGCTTGACCGCGTGAAATCTTCCACGTCGACCTCGCGAGTCTCGCGCGTGCCTCCTGGGCAAAATTCATCAAGAATCCTCGAGAACCGCAGCTTTGCGTTATTCCTCATCGGCACGGTTTTTTAACGCCAATAAATGTGTCGCTGTGCCTAGGAAGCACGGAGCCGGGCGCGCCTGCTGATGTGTATGGCCAAAAAATGGGGAAACGGGATCACTAAAATGTTGGCACACTTTCTACACGGATCGTCGGATCGCCGCGTCGCCGCGTCACCGCGTCACCGCGGTGAACAAGGCCAAGACCAATCCAAGAGGACGAGGAAGCATTCACACGCGCACGCACGGTTCGACTCGCGCATATACATTTCGATCAACGACACGATCCCCATCCGTGCCAAATTATTCGCTGATAAATTGGCATCTCTGTTTCGGTTATTCGGCTTTCGAATTGTGTATCCAGCGGGACAATTTTGCGGTGTGCGGCACGTTGAGCGTACAGGCCAACTATCTCGCCATGCAGCAGCTATCGCCTCTTCTCTCTGGCTGCATGTGCGCAACGTCGTTCGCTCACCGCATATTCCACGTGATACCTGCCGATGCACTCTGTTGCGACATCTCTATACTTTTTCTTTCCTCTTTTGTTTTTCAATTTGCCGCTCTCTCCTTTGGCATTTTTCGGTCCATTTTCAAACGAAAAATGTCACAATAAGACTCGCTGTTACACAAGTTCAGTGTGTCTCGCGTCTCGCTCGAATTATCTGGACGTATCGACCAGCATTTCTTCAAACAACTATTTTATACAACCTCTCATAATCATCGTCATCATCATCATCATCATCGTTGCCTTTCCGGGAAGATGTACGTATATTTTGAAAAACGACGATGACGAGTCACGGCAAGCATGCAGCAACACCCGCCCTAGCATCCGTTCTGATCCGAGTCGCGTGTCGCGTCGTAAGAAAATAACGATTTCACGCTTCTTTCCGCATCGTTTCACGCTCAGCATCCTCGCGCGAATGATCCACTCGAGTCTCGTGATACGCGCGATTATGGAGGCTACAGCGCGGGGGAGGCGCGCGCGTACCGCGTTATCACGCCGGTTTCGCCACTTTTCGATCCAACAAGGACGGCTGCGGATGTTCCGCTGTAGTATATACAACGTGTATCACGTGTATACATGCACGCGACAATCTGCATCATCGACAACTGAGTGTACGAGCATGCGTACCCGTGTAGTTCTCTCTCTCTCTCTCTCTCTCTGTGTGTGTGTGTATTTAGTATCGAATCGCGCGAGAGAGCAGCAGGTAGATATACATGGAAATGTGTGCGCGAACGCGGTGCACTATATGTAAAAACGCGTATAACGGAATTCTCGGTCGGACGGTCGCAAGTTGGAGGTCGGCGCGCGTCCCGTGCGTCCTGTACGACACTGTACAAAACGGTATTACTGGTACACGGTTCGGGGAGCCTGAGAAATATCATTTTATTCTTTGTACGACCTTGCGCGCTATATATTTCGATGCTTTCGATAAAACTCTGTATAGTTTGATCGGTCGATCAGCCGGAAGTCGCCTTGTTGAATTTTTCATCGTTTGTGCCTCTTTGTTCGGTGATTTCACGAAATTTTCCCGCTATACCGCGAGATATCGTACGCGCGCGCGATGTATATCGCGTGCCGCCGCATGAGATATGTACGTGGAGTAAAACGTCGGTGAAAAAAAAAACTGCCGTAAAACTCGGTGTTTCCGCGTTCACGCCCGAGTACGTTACAAGCAGCTTATTCCGTATAACGAGTACACGCGGCGTACCGACGCGAAAGCGCGCAACGACGAGTCTCTGCTGCTGGAAATAGCGCTTCAAAGTTTTTCTTCTTCCGCCTCCTTCTAACGCACATTGCGCGAAGGAGCAACGGGAGAGAGAAACTCATAGCTCGGGGTAAACCTCGGGAATCCTCGGGAATCCTCGGGAATCCTCGGGAATCCTCGGGAATCCTCGGGAATCCTCGGGAGAAAATTATAGCCGCAATTCCTACTGTGGAAATAGCACGCACTGGTGTTTCAAATGATCCTGCAAAAAAGAAGAAGAGAAAGATGGAGAAAAAGAAAAAGAAAAAGGAAAACAATATCGCGAAGCAAATAACAAAAATGGCACTATATATCGATCCATCGCATCCTGAGCGATTTTAATTGCAATTGTACCAACTTGTTGTTTTAGCCTTTGTGAAATACGCATTTCTCGTACATCACGTATAATCACGAACGATCCGTGTATAGAACAAATAGAGAAAAGAAAATAGACAAACAAACTATATCGCGAGACGATCAATTGGCAATTTCGTCGTATATTATTCCAGGCTGTAACGATGAGTCACGAAACGGTTTTTGCAATTTCCCATTTTCTCTGTCGCGATGCTCGTTGAAATCGACCGCCGTTCGTCGTGAATGGCGAATGCCGCGATTGTGAAATAACTCTTGTACGACGTCGTACGAGACAGCCAGATGCAACTCGGCGAAAGTAAAGCCAGCGCGGATGCGAACGTTGCGGCGCTTCCTTCTCTACATATAGGAAGGAAGAGCTGGGAAGAGCCGGGAAGAGCCCGTCGTTACGATGATTATCGTCGTGCGTCCGACATGGCCGCCCTTTCGTCCATTCCGCTGCAACAGACACAGGCGCACGCGCCCATCCGTGGTACGTGGTGGGTGTGTGTACAATTACGCAAGGAACCGCAGTTATCTCGACCGTCGTTTCGCGTGCCCTCTCATTTCTCCACAGGAATGGGAATCCAGCGGCCGACCGAATCGAAGCGTATCCGTTCCATTCGGGCATACGGCGGGTGCAAATTTCGTTGTACGATCGTCGCGTCAATTACAAATGACGAAGCGAGCGCCGCCTCGACGTACCACGGAGGGGCTCCGATAGGTTTTTCTCAATATCCGGCGATAAAATTGTCGATGAAAAGAAATTTTGAGGAAATTCGAATGATCGTATCGTCGCGCTGTATATGCCGCGCAAACACGCGTCCTTGAGAGATTCCAATTCGAGGTCGTCCGACGATTTTCCCCTCGATCGGTCGAGTCATTCCAGTCCTCAACGCCAATGCTGCGACGGAGCGAGGATCGTACGCGCACGATCGATCGTATACGCTCTTGACAATGCCGGGCCCGGTCGAGGATCCTTCGTCACGCTCCGTTTCGGTCCACCGCGCGTCGTCGGCACTTGCTGGAACTTTTGCGTCCGGGGCGAAAGTCGCTCGACCCCAACGACCACCGATCGTAATACCCGTCTCTCCTTGTTTTTCCCGTACTCTCACCGCGCGTCGATGAGTGTGACTTTCAACAATCGAAAAATAATAACAGCCGAGGCTCTTCAATTTCGACTGCTGACCGGCTGCTGACCCGGTAAGATAGTGAAAAAAACAAAATAGATCAACACTTATTGCTCGTTTTGGTGGCTCGTCGCGCGACCAAAACTTATCGAAAATCAATGAATTTTCAAAGAAATTCGTGTCTCGATCGTCTCGTCGACTGTTTCGTCGACTGTTTCGTCCGAATGAAACATATTGACGAGGTCCGCTGGGTAGATTTCTCATTAATCCGTATCCTCTCGATGGCCTCTTATTCCGCGTGCCCTGGGGCGAATTTTCCAGCACCGTTGTCGCCGCTCATCGACGCCGGTATATTACGGACCGCCGCCGGCCTTTCAACGTCCAACAGCAGAGGGCCCAACGAGGGGCACGCACGCCGCGTTGAGAGAATTTACTTTCTTCTTCGCACGGAGAATAAAACTGGGCCATCGCGATGCGAGCAACCTCCATCTTTTTTTTTTCAATCATTCTCATTCCCATCCTCGTTGTCCGCTCGTTCCGCAGCAACCTGCTGCTCGATCTCGCACTCGCTCGCTTCGTCATTTTTTCCTCATCCTCATTTCTTATTCATTTATTTTTTATCGCCATATCGCCATTTATCGCCATACTACCATAATCAATTTCCAGCAGTGGGAGCTGCACGCTCGTGCTCGCTCGCGCGCCAAATTGCTGTACATCTTGTGATTATATGTCGTAAACGGCGGGGGAAGGGCGGGAGGGGGGGATTACCGCAGTTGAACGATCGCATACCGTCGCCAACGCGGCAATCCTCGTGTATGTACATGTTACACTATATACTATAGTATACAGTACGTTTCATACGTTTCGTACACACGGCGTTTCTCGAGTCGAATGAATACCTCTTTTACCGAGTACGCGCAAACGTAAACCGTGCTGTGTATACACCGTGTGTGACATGTGTATATTGTACTCTGCTGTATCTGTGCGTATTTCGATGACTCTTTGCCGCGCGAGAAGAAAAAGTTTCTCCTCTCTGCTGGCTCTCTCCCTCTCGTTCGGCAAATCCGAAGGATCTCTCACAATCAGCGTCAATTGAGCAAGAGTCGCGCGGGACGGGCCCGCGCAATCTCCATTTACCTCTCGGCGTTTCAGAGAGTTTCCCATATATGAGCGGCTCGTATACGAGCGAAGAGTATCTCGCCTCGCCGTGTGCCACCTTATTGCGGAGCACATACTACCGCGACTGTAATATACTATACCGTAGTATATACTATAGGGCGCGCTGTGTGCTATACGAGCAACCTCCATGTGGCGGCACACGCGCGCACGACGCTCGTCGAACTTTGATTTTTTTCAACTTTTCCGAGAAAAGAAATCGAGAACAAGATTTTCGAAAAAAGCTGAGACGGACAATCGTCTTTCGAAATAACGTTCCAATACGAGAATTGAAATTCATGAAGAAGAGTCGGGCGAGATTCGCGGGCGAGCTGGAAAAGTCATGGAAATCCATTGGTCAGCGGGTCAAAAATTTGAAAAAAGTCACGAAAATCATTTGTTTTGGCAAATAAACCGCGCGCGATTCGCGGTGGAATGTATACTATATACGCATGGCATTTGCGCGTATACGTGTGATACACGAGCCCACGGATCGCGTATTTGCATGTATCTCCGTATGGTGGTTCTCCTCGTGCCCCTTTGTGCGCGTGTATGGCATGTATCTTGCCAGCAGCGAGTTGTACTGTACTACACACGAGGTGAATGTCCCAGTTAGTGACCCCTCGGTAACAATTATACCGATGACCGTTTTGCCGAACGACCAATCACAAACGGACATACACACTGCTTGGGGTATATAATCTTTTATAATCATCGGTCAAAGTGGGTTATCTCGCGCGCTCTCTCTCTCTCTCTCTCTCTCTCTCTCTCTCTCTCTGCGCCGTTTCATAATACTATAATTTGTGTCCTCTATATTTTCCTTCATTTTTCTTCTTCCTCGAAAGAGCCCGAGTTGCACATTCAGCATTTTTTCAAAGAAGAATACATTTCAACGCGTTTCGATGGTTTCATTATCAAAGTTATCGTTCAAACGAGAGCAACAACAAGACTGAGTATATCAGCGGCGACCGCATCAAACATCGCGTGTCCTCGGAGCATACTTTTATATCGATAACATTGTTTCGGTTGGTTGGTTGGTCTCTCTCTCTCCCTCTCTCTCTCTCTCTCTCTCCATCCTTGGTACTTGATTATTTTTCATACATCATCATTTAGACGCGATGAAAAGTAAAAGGATAAATGAACAATGTCCCGAAGGTAGAAAGCCAAGAACGAAGCTGCTGCCGCCGCGCGTTGAGTGGAACGCGAGTGTGTCGCGTATAGTACACTCGGCGCAGCGTACACCAGCGCAGCGATGGGGTCGACGAAAAAAAAATCGCCGTCGGGCGAGGAATTGCGACAACTCGCGGTCTCTTTCCATTATTTCTTCCCCCTTTGTGTACATTTGTTTCCCTTTATCGCACATTTTGCCGAACAACATTGTCATTACACGCGCGTATACGAAAGGACGCAGTTGACATTAAATGCCGCCGGTGCATGGCACAGGCGCGTATGCCGCGAGTATTCGACACGAGTCCTCGGTAATGTACGTCGATGTCGTCCTGCTGCGGTAAAAGTCGATGGCTGCCGCGAATGAAACAACGCATCATTGTTATTTCGTTATTCCGTTATCGCTCGTTTCGCGGTTATACCCAGGAGCAGCAGCAGCAGCAGCAGCAGCAGCAGCAAGCACGTGTGTAATGTTCGATGCGAAACGGTGGATAAGAGGCAGGCAACGCCCGGGGCATTCCGCCCCTTCCTCATTCCCGCTGCCTCGAATGATAAATTCAATCGTCGTAGGAAAAATACAAGTCTCAACCGGTCGAGTATAGAGAGAAGAGAAGCGCAGCAAAAAGAGCATGAGACAAATTCGCCATTTACTCGCTCGTGCACGATCGATCCGTCCTTCCGTCCTGCTTCCGTTCTTTCCTGGAGACAAGCGCGTCTGACGAAAGAGCAGGGGAAAAACGGATAATGACGGCAGCAGTTTCATTATCGGTTATCGGCTAAACATTCCGTACGACGGCACTGCTGGACGAAAGCAGTGCGCTCTCGCTGGCTCTCGCTGGCTCTCGCTGGCTCTCGCTGGCTCTCGCTGGCTCTCGCTGGCTCTCGCCGGCTCTCGAGACGAAAGTTCGATGACTCCTCGACCGCAACAGCGGCATCATCATCGAGGAGAGAGTTCCCGAGGCCGAGTCGCGATAACCGTGCTCGCCGCCATCGTCGCGCCAACTATACTTGGAGCTTGCGTCGTTGGACCTCGACGTAATTCCGAATTTTGTCGCTTTTCAATATTGTTTTCTCCGGAATTTTCATTCCATCACCTTCCCCGTTCGAGAGGCTCGGTATTTCGACGTAATTGCCTCAAATGTGTTGGGCGCATCGTGAAATATCGACGATAAAAAATAAATTTAACGACATTTTCTACCGTCACGCGCGTCAATCGCCGCTTTGTGCCAGAGTGTGCCAGAGTGTGCCAGAGCGAGCCAGAGTGAGCAGCCTAGCGGCGGAAGGCCGGCCGCAGCTTTTTCTCATCCGTCTTTGGCTTTGTACTCCATCTCTGATGCTGTATTATCACGAAGCGTCGCTGCGGCACTCTTGTTTCCTACTGCGCGCACACGAGCCGACGAGCCGACGAGCCGAACACAGAGGAAGGGAGGCTGAACGAGGTGAACGAGGCGAACGAGGCGAACGAGGCGAACGAGGCGAACGAGGCGAACGAGGCGAACGAGGCGAACGAGGCGAACGAGTACCACTCGTGCTGCTGGGCTCTCGCTCGGGAGAAAGCTCGAGAGATCCAACTGCATCCAACGTGCGTAAAGCCGCAACAGCGGAATGAGAGGTGTCTCTGTTACATTCTTCATTCTCGAGACTCATCATCTCGTATCGGTGCTGATGCGACGGAGACGCGGACGACGTCTCCACTACGTAAATATCTCGACATGAACTACTAAATCCGTAGAATCGTCCAGAATCGTGAGCCAAAAACCATAGAAACAATTTTGTACGCAGCCAAATGCTCCGTTGTAAACGAATCTTTGTGTCTTTCTAAAATGTGCGATATACGTAAAAAAAACAATGTCTCGCATCCATCTGGGTGAGCATTTCAGAAATGACCACCGTCGAAAAGAACCATTTTCTCCTGAAAATTTCACGAGGACGAAACTTTTCATCGGACGATAATGTCATTTTCAACGACCACTCATCCAACTCGCTCGATCGCGAGCGAGAGAGAGAGCGAGAGAGAGAGAAAGACGGAGAGAGCGGCGGCAGCAGCGGCAGCAGCAGCAGCAGCAGCAGCAGCAGCAGCAGCAGCGGGAGATAGTGGCTCAGTTTCCTATGTAATATACCGTATGGCGAGCGAGTATGCGCTCTCGCCATGAGGCAACTCGGTTGCTGACCTTAACGGATCGACGACGCACACCGCGCGCGAACGCGACGTTAAATCGCGAGCGGAACTCGCGAATGTTCCTTTTTTCCCCCTCCACCTAGTCATCAGATTGGTACATAAGGTCGTTGTTGTAAGGTCAAAGTGTTGTAGATATCGCGCGTGTACGTCGACCGACACGCGAGGGCAAATGGATCGAGCATCGACGACGGCGTCGTCATCTTTCGTCATTCGTACGATTCAACGCATTCGTTCTTCGATCGGGAGGAATCGCGTCGATCGATTTCATTGCCCCGCCAGCTACAGTGTCCCTATCCTATCATTTTCATTCGTGCGGCATTTTCAATGTGCCGTTTGTAGAATATGTGGTACGCGTTAATGGCCAATGCCGTAAATGGGTCAGGTGCGGCCGGAAATGGCGATCTTGATGACTCGCTCTACTCCGTATCCCGCCTCTGCGCTGCTGGCAATGGACACCGCTGTGCCGGATATCCGTTTGTTATTGCCGTCACGCGGCGAACGAATGAGCATTCGCCGATCGTAAGATCGCCGATACATAGCGAGAATAATAATCTTGTATCGCATGCATGGCCCAACGACGCGGAGGGCGATTCTTCTTTTTCTTCGGCTTTTTTTCAGTGTGGCGAAGACGCGCGACAACGCGGCAACACACCAACGAGACAATCCGAGACAATCTCATCCGATATGCTACAACGGCGGATGCTCGCGCTTTTATTGACCTCTCGTGTCGCGGGTAGTGCTTTGCGCGCGGCACACACGCGCGACGTCTCATCTCGCGTTGCGTCATCTCGACGAGTTCAACATTTCCGTTAGAAATCGACGAGCGTGCGGCCCCACGTGTGTGCCGACGTATCGCCTTCTCTCCGATCGAACGAAACGAAACGAAAACGAACATTTGTTCGTTTTCTCAATGACCATTTGAAAACGATATCGCGCCGGAAATTTCATTTCACGGAGAAAAAAAACGTTGTTTTACATCTATTTGACCCTTTGGTGATGAAACGTGCATATTTCACTGTCATTTTCACGCTCGAGCGTGGACGAATGAGCTCGCGAGATGCGCTCGGACCGTCTCCGCGGACGCGAAGCTAGCGGTACTCGGAGCAGTCGACGAGTGCTCTCTGGTGCTCTCTCTTTCTCTCGCGTGACTCTCGCGTGACTCTCGCGTGAACCCCGAGCACGGGAGCACAGGTTGGGCAGGTGCCTCCGCGGGTGAATGGAGCGAAAAGAAGAGCCAAAAGAAGCGCCAAGTGCGCGAGAAAGGTATAGAAAACAATATCACAGAGCGAGAGAGAGATTGACCGTTTGCGATTCGCTCCCGCCCCCCGCTCTCGTCCTTTCGTCCTTTCAGCTCGGGGGTTTTGCGCACTCGGTCGACGCAATGTCGATCAAACTTTCGAATATCGAATATCCAGAAAAATAATCTACCTCTGACAATAAGCGGCGCATGGACGAACGTACGAAATTGCCCGCTGTCGATCGTCAGGAGGTTAGGACCAGTTGGGACCAGTTGGGACCAGTTGGGACCAGTTGGAACCAGTTGGGACGGGTTTAGCGGTGGCAGCCAGTGGCAGCCGACTGTAGGACGGAAAAAGTGGCCGCTCGTTAGAGCAGGGCGGATGGAAGGTCGCGCGTCGAGCATGCGGCATCGTCGTTTCTCCGCGAAACTCGGTTTTCAAAACGCCGCCGCCCCCGGGCTATAATCGGTGTGAATGCGCGCCGCGTAAACTCGACCTCTCGACGCGCCACGCGGCCTTCTCTCGTAGTCGCTGTAGCGTTTGCATTCCAATATCCGCCGCGAGCGGCCCATTGACCCATCGGCCCCGAATTCGTCGAGAGAAAGCATCGTTTTTCTTTTCTCCTCCGTTTTCTCCAATGTGCCGACTTCCCGTCTCGCGCGCAGTGCTGGACCTTTCGCGCGAAACGACGAGACATTTTTGCCAATGACACTCGACACTCGAGAGCTTGGAGAATAATACTTTTCTCTCTCGGCTCGTCGCACTCGTCGCGGCAAAATACGTTTCGCATTTTGGCAAATAGTCCAAGTTTATATCGAGACTCGTTTAATTTCAACGGTACGATGAGCCGCACTGCCGCTACGTCGTTACCCCGCCCATGTGTGTCGCTCGAGAAGCAAGTGACGAAGCGCGCCTAATACACATATGTATGTATACTATAATCGCTAATGGCTTTTTGATGAAACCCCCTTTTCCTTTATTTCATTCCAGATGAGCAACGATGGAGAGGCGTAGCGTCGGCGACCAGCATCCATAGTATATCGGGAGCAAAAGCAAAGAGACGAGATACAGGAGGAGATTGAGACGAGAGACGAGTGAATAAAGAATTGAGCTGGAGGAAAAATGGGAAACAACAACAGCAGCAGCGGCGGCGGCGGCGGCGGCAACGCGGCGGTGCATCAGTACCAGCACCAGCAGCAGCACCAGCAGCAGCACCAGCAGCAGCACCAGCAGCAGCAATGTCCCTCGGATAACCTCGAGATGGGACGCGGATGGACTCACTCTTTCCCCCGTGGGCTCACCAGGCATCATCACTCTCAACCCCCGGGGCACAAGGTTCTACCGGAGCCCCCGAATCAGCGTCTACGAGCTACCAATAATGGAAGTATCATTCACAACGGAGGGACCATAAGTGGCCGCAGGCCATCGGCTCTGACTCTGCCGCACGATCTCAACAAGGTCTCGACTCAAATTGACCCTCTTGTATAGCGAGAATTCGCGACGTATCTCGGTTACTCCGAGCTCTCCGTCTCCTCTATCCCATCTTCATTTTGTCAGCAATTGCTGGTCAATGACACGCGCGAGTTGAGCAATCGAGGAGAAATTCGCAACAGCGCACACACGCGCAATGTCCCTATTCGCGGCATTATTCTCCTTTGATTCTTTAGCCTTGGTTCGCCTTTCTTTTCAAAGTAAAATCTTCATAAATTATCCATGTTTTTCTTCAAATCCGTTCGAACGCTGCTGGTGATGATTTTAATTCGTTCGAACATTGAAAACCAATACGAGATCGGGCGAAGAGACGGATTTATCATTCTCGGATGTAACGCGAGACGATATTATTTCTTTTTCGAGCCTTGGTCAAAAAGTTGGTTCCGCTGGCGAATTTCCGAGTCTCGCCAACGAGGGCAGAAAGCGCGCGCGCGAGAGTCGTTCGGTCGTTCTCCGACAATCTCGAAGAGACCCGTTGTTTTGTACACTTTTTTTATTTGCTCTTTTTCCTCTTTCAAACATCGGTAATTCGTTGTTTTTTGCGAGATTGATGGAACCGAAGCGTCGTCCTTCCTCGGTGTCACGTTTTCGTCACGTTTTCAAAAATATCCAATCCCCGTCGAGGGAATCTCGCGTGAATCTCGAAATATCATCGACGACCCTCTGTGAAACGTCATTGTTATTTATTATTACGATTATCCTCATACCGCAGGGTATGTACAGAAGTCGGAGTACATCGGCCGCGAATTTGGCACCGCGCTCGCGCAGCAACGATCGGAATCAGCATCAATGCTGCTGCCTCCATCGTTCGGGGGAAGCGACGAGGTGTCGCGACGATCGCGAGACGAGCACGGATCTCGGGCGATTCGGCAGCGAGCCGGATCTTCGTTCTTCATCGAGCTATCATTCGCAGAGTCATCGTCATCATCATCATCATCATCCTCATCCTCATCCTCATCCTCATCCTCATCCTCATCCTCATCCTCATCCTCATCCTCATCAGCATCATCATCAGCAGCATCAACAACAGCAACAAAATCATAAAAACAACAACAAGAACAGCAACAACAACAACAACAACAACAACAACGACGACGACGAGAAGGACGATAATCGGCAAAGCTCGTGTTATCCCGAGAGGGAATGTCGGGAGCGCGAGAGCCGTTATCGGGGGAGAAAAAAGTACAAGGCACCGGCGCCACCCGGGGACGGCTCCTCGCCCGATTCTTATGTCGGATGGGAAATCGGCCAGGAGGACGATAATCGTCGCGGGCCCGAGGGCGACACGATCGTCATTCGGCCACCGCCGCGTAAATCCCGACTGTTCAAGACTCGCGCTGAGACGAAAAAAGCGCGGAGCAACTGGCAAACATGCGGCGGCGGCGGCGGCGGCGGCGGCGGCGGCGGCGGCAGCGGCGGCGGTGGCGACGTCCAAGTCGAGAGCGAGAGCGTCATCGAGACGAACGAGAAACGATGGGGTGAGAAAATAATGTCGCAGGGCAAGGAAAACGATGTAGAGTGGCGCGAAAACTCGTCATCCAGAGACGAGAGAAGAAGATCCAAGAGGATCATCCTGGAGGACGGTAGAAACACGCTGCAGAGGAGTCTGAGCAGTCCGGAATTTCAGGCCGAGCTCATGCACGTGGCGAGAAAGCTCCGCGACAAATTCAACAACGACAGCGGGGGAATCGAGGCGATTGGCGCGATCGGCGATCCGACCGGTTGGCTGGCTCGTTCGTCGGTACAAGCGAGGAACGATCGTCGGGCTCGACACTCGCCCCGCGACGAGGCTCGCGCGGACAGGAGAAAGCAGAGGATCGCCGAGTCGCGAGATGCCCTCGATGAGGAAGGAACGAGAGGAAAATGCGAGCGCGCTTCGACGGTGACCGCCCATAGACGGCGCGTCGTTCAAGAATCGTACACTTACGAGGAGGAGGAGGAGGAGGAGGAGGAGGAGGATGATGATGAGGAGGAGGAGGAGGAGGAGGAGGTGGTGGAGGAGAGAATGACGTCGAACGGCGCGACCGAGCACGTTTCCGGACGGAGATCTCTCAACGAGAGACTCGAGATAATCGATCGATCGCGATCGGCGAACGAGAGATCGGGCAGTTCGCCGCCGTTGAGTAATCGCCGCGGTCGGGCTTCCGGAAGAGAGAGCACGCCGGAACCACCGCGGGGTAAGGAGAAGAAGAGGAACGATCGCGACAGGAAGCGCCGTTTCGAGACGAAGGACGATCATTTCGTCGTCAACGAGAAACGATGGTCGTCCAGCAGTTGTCAAAAGACGAGCGGCGGGGACAGAGCGAATTCGAGGGTAACGGAGAGAACGGAGAGAACGGAGAGAACGGAGAGAACGGCCAGCACGGCCAGCACGGCCAAACGAGAGGCTCGAGACTCGAGAGGGGGGAAGAGTCCTTTCAACGGGTATGAATCTTGAACGTCATTGTTATACACTCTCGTTTGTTTTTCTTTCACATCTGGAAAATGTCGCAATTGTCGTGTTTCATTGAATACAATAAAGTATTGAAAAGTTCGAGAGGCTTTTGCGATTTCTCTCGATTCTCTCGCGGGGTGGGCTACCACGGGGTGTGAAAAAATCGTACGAGAATTTTCCGTTTGACGCGTGGATCGCGATTATCATTAGTTATCACAGTTGTCACCGATGCCAGCCGGTCGGTAGAGAGCTCGGAAAAATCGCGTTTCCATTTGCCTCTCGAAAATGGCTGGTTCCGGCTGGCTCCGTCGGTCATTTAATTCGCAGGGTGAACCCGAACACGAGCCAACGGAACATGTACTTTTGCAGATTGCCACCGACGAGCAGCGGCAAGCCAGCACCGAGGAGCCGTTGCTTCAGCGTGGATGATGAATCATCGAGGGAGGCGATTGCGACGCTCGGGGCGCATCTATCGTCGCGACGGGTCAACAGGCCCGATGGTTTCTCAAACGACACGCCGACGAGGCCGGACGAGGTGAGTCGACGACAACGACGATAACAACGATCTTTTGTTGGCCTTTTTTCGGCCCGTGGTAAAACAATCGCTCGTCATTCAACGACGAGGGCATAACCAGCGACTCGACGTCTCGCAGATGAAAGACGAGTCCGGCATGGACGACATTGCCCTGAGACTTCGTCCTACGCTGCCGAAGAAGCAACTCGAGATACCGAGATTTTCGCCATCCGCGGCATGGAGGCTGTTGTCGGCCCTGGAAACCTCTCCTGGACCGTCAATGAGCACAGCCAGCGAGGAGGTCCCGGTAAGTTCGCGCGCGACGAGGGACTCTTGTCCCGCGGCAACGAATTCGGAGGCGTCCACTCCGACATTGCTCTCGCTATTTTTTCCAACGCCGTCCATTCTCTCAAGGTCATGTTCGAGGAGCGTATAGAGCGTTTCGCCCGGCAGCCAGCCGGTCTGCTGGCTGCCGTCGCTCTCGGTCCCCGAAGTTGCCACGACAAATCCGCCGGCGATTCCGGAATTTCCGGCGACGCTGGAGCAGCGAACGAGGTCGATTGCCCGGAGGTCGGGGGGACGAGGAGAGCGGCGACCGGCGAGCGGAGACCCGCGTGGACCCCGCAGCAGGACCTCGGTGAGGAGTCGAGCAGCAGCGACGCCGGTGTTGATTCACCACCGCCGCAGCTGCAGCCGCAACCGCATCCGCACTCGCCGCCACCGCCGCCTCCGCCACCACCGTCTTTCGCATTCGTCAAGTATCCTCCGAGGGCGCACGTGTTTTCTCTCTCATTGCCGCGGGATGACAATCGCCTCTTCTCCAACGACGCGACAACGACGAGAGACAATTCGTCGTTGAATTCGCTGCGGAAACTTCGGAGATCGGTCTCCGGTGCTCTCGGCCTTCACAACGAGACAAACGACGACAGGAGGCGACGTCCCGGCGATAGTCTCGGTGAAAATTGGTTGTTGTCGACGAGCGCCCCGAATTCGCTTCGGCACAGCGAGAGCTCTCGCGCCGCCAACGCGGGTCGTTCGTTCGCACCGCTGGATAACGGGGAGGACGACGCCCGCGAGAGCGGCGGCGGCGGCGGCGGCGGCGGGGACACGATCGATTTTCCAACGGTGATGAAGACACCGTCGTTTTCTTACCTCGCTGCCGGTGGGAGGGTCATGTACCTGCCGGAATCGAACGACAAAACTCGCGGTTCGTTGGGCGTCGCTCGCGATCGGTCGAGGCTAATCGCGACTAACGGGAGCGCGATTGATCGCGGGGATATCGAGGAGGCGAGAGGGTGGAAGCGATTTGGCTCCTTTGGGATAAACGGTATCAGCATCAACGGGACAACGGACAAGGAAGATGGCGAAATGGGAATTTACCGCGAGAGCTCCCTCGCGGATTTGCCCGACCCAACAGAGAGACGTTCGAGTTTCAAATCGTTCATATCCCGCGAGAATATCTCGGAAATGAGGCAAAGAAGCGCTTCGCCGGTAAACGACAGGGACAGGCCCGAGAGGCCCGAGAGCCTCCGAGACTCCGGTGAAAATGGCAACGCGACAACGAGGGTCGCCAAGCCGCCGGGAAAAAATCACAGAGGCAAAAGATTCACGTTTCAATCGACCGTCAGGCAGATCGAGAGGCGAAGATTGGCGGATAAATTGTCGAGGGAGGCAGAGGCGAAGGAACGACAGAGGAGAAGCGAGCTCGAGGTGATGCGCAGGGTCGAGGAGGAATTTCAGCGTAAGCGCGCGAGGGAAAAGGCGAGTATCAGGCAACAGTTGAGACTGTACAGCATGGACGAGAATTCGAGGTGAGAAACGATCGTTTCTTCCATCTTTTTTCAACTTTTATTCGACAAAGAGACTCGCTCTCGTTGCCGATACATTGGCCCCGCCAGCACGTTCTTTCATTTTCGCCATACTCGTCGTTTTTCATTGGTTTTTCCTCCGCGATAATCCAGCAGTTTGCCTCCGGCCTGGGACGGTACGCGGTTCTCCCGCGCCGATCCGGACGGCGCACCCTCGTCCTCGGCGTCGTCACCGACCTCGCCACCACTGGGCACCAAAATGTCCAATCACAAAGGCAGCCTCGAGAACGACGAATATCGTGGCAAAAAGCACCAGCAGCACCAGCAGCACCAGCAGCAGCAGCAACAATCGACGCGACAACGAGAGTACAAGGATTACAGATCAAAGTATCACGACTGGGCGCCCGATTCCTCCTCTCATCTGGACGTTAAGCAAACGACGGTTCATCCAAAGGTCGTTTACGACATTCCAAAAACATGCTCGCACATGTTCGTCGACGCGAATGTACACGCGGCGAAGCCGGCAAACGTCATTACTACGCCGCGGTCGGACAATTACAGGTGGGTCGACATTCGTTGTAACTCATCGTAACGATAACGAAACACTCGATAGCGTAAACATGCCGTTAACGCCATGTCGCGTCTACACCGAATATTCAGAGCGAAGCGCGCGGACAGTTGCCTCCGTTTTATTGTTTTAACGCTTGTCCGTTGTTGTTGAATTTCTTCTAGAGAATTTAGAAGAAAAATTTTGTCATTCGACAGGAAGGATTTTGCTCACGGTGCGGTAGCTGGAAAATCATCATTGGCGAGCAGCGACAGCGAATTATCGCAGCCAAACACGAGGCCGCATTCGCGACAAAATGGCAATAAGAGCAAACCCGCCGGATCCAGGTAGAAAAGACAAATGACGACGGCCGCGCGCGCTTAACGTGTTTCGGATTGATGAAAAAAAAACTAAAGAAAAGAAACGAAAAGAGCAAACAATCAATTGGCTTTTTGAGCGACATTAACGCCTTGTAAACGCGATGGACGGTGGACGAGGAGGAGAGAGGCGATAATAGGCGCGTAACGAGCCCCGTAAAATAACACAACTCTCGCAAAATGTGCCCCTTTTTTTCAATGACCCGCATTATCGCTGGATGCCACGCGGCGGACTAACAAACTCGAGAGAAGCATGTCGCATGATACGATTATTAATCATTTCGTCACCTCGATACTCGTCGGAATTCAATGAGATTCGATGAATTTAGTCGTCTTGTTGCATTTGCACGCAACGGCATCTCGGCAAGAATATCGGTAAACATCGCGAATGACGAAACAGAAAAATTCCTCCGTTACTTGATACTCTTTCTTTCTCTCTCTCTCTCTCTCTCTCTCTCTCTCTCTCTCACGTACGACTACAGTCAACAGAGAAAACGGCAAACGTTGGATGCCTTGAAACGAGAGATGAGAACACCGTCGAGATTCTACGATAAAATTAAATGCACACCCTCGGACGAAATGCCAGAAAATATAAACGCTCGAGGAGACGAACGATCGATTAATATCAATTGCCGCAAACAAATGCCGCATTCCGTTGATCAAAGGGGCAAACGGAAATCATCAATCGATGAGAGACATCTCCAACGCGTGGACGATAATTTCATGTTTATGTCGCGCAGGTATTAAGGTTGCCGTAAAGTTGCCGTAGTCCTAACGCCTCTAGTGCTCTAGTCATCTAACAACGCTTCATTAAACCCCAAACACACACACACATACACACACACACAGATCGAAGGAAACGCTTCCGACTTGGGTGGATGAAAAAAAATACTCTGGTAATTGCACGAATACTCGAGCATTTACCGTTTACCGAGTTGATTTCTAATCCGATAACAAGCGATGATGAAAATGCTTGCGTAACGGTATCTTACGCTGTCGTGTATTTAAGGGGAACTGAGAAGGAGGATGATGATGATGATGATGATGATGATGATGATGATGATGATGATGAATGACGATTTGAGAGAAGATGTTACGAATTGTCTCGAATTGTCTCGAATTGTCACAGGTCGGCCAGCCCGGCCAGGAGCGATGAGGTCGAAAGTCCCTGTGAGGAGAGCCCCGTCGTCGAAGCGATCAAGCGAGACAGAAATTCATCGACGAATGATTTTATCCTCAACAGCGTTCAGCCTTTCGTTCGAGACAAGAGTTATCGTCCGATTGCGTTTAATCCTCGGCCGCCTCCGCCACCGATACCGACTTGAACCTCAACGCGTTTTATCACTATTCGATTTTTCGATCAATCCGCCAATTGATCATCGACAAAATTATTCTTCAAACAACCAGTCATCGATTCTTCAACGTTTCTTCTTTTTTTCTCGTACGTCAAGACCGTTGTTATTGTTGTTGTTTTTTTTTGTTTTTGTTATTGTTATCACTGTTGCTGTTGTTGTTGTTGTTTTTCTTATTATTATTATTATTATTATTATTATTATTATTATTATTATTGTATCCTACTTGTTCGATAACTTGCGACAATGGAGAAGAAAAATTCGTTCGCTCGTGACAAAATATCATCAACGAGGGTTCGTACGAATGGGTGCCAATTGAAAACACCGACTAAACATCATTGAAGGATGTACGTCTCGTTAGTCCGGCAATGACGAAGATAGACTCGGAGAATTTCGCGCACTTGGCGGTCCTATGTAACTCTGAAATTCGAGGAATCGTGACCGATTTAACGAGCGCTTAAGGAGGGGAGGATTCCAACAGAGAACAGTTAGTTTTTATTAAACGGCATCAGTGTGAGTGAAACTCGCGTAGAATGAACAATGACTTTTTAACACGAGAAGCCAAAGGCATTTCCGAATATTTTGGCAAACTGTCTTTTCTTTCGTCTCACGCATCATCGACGTCTCTTGAGAATTTCCCCGGCATTCTCAATGTCTTGTAATGCCTGATAATTCATGGTTATTTTGTCATTGATATATCGTTATTTCGAGTGTACCCCCTTTCTCGTTAAACCCGTTTCACGTACATGCGCGAACTCTGCGAGTGAAACATTGATTGATCCAGATGCATCGGGAACGCTGGCTAATCAACAATATGCTCCCTCATCGTAAACACCCAGAGGTCACTCGTTGCCATCTTTTGTTTCCCATTCAACCAACGTCGTCGTCGGGAGCATTTTTTTGTTTTTTTTATTACACCTTTGGATTTTCAGCGCAATCGTGCACTTGATACCGACGTTGTATTCGATATAAATAGAGGGCGAAAAGCGATAGAGGAGGCGGTAATATTCGAATTGGCGTTGCTCAAAAGGTGCAGAGCCCCCAATTTATCGGTCTATCAAGAGGAAAACTAGTCGCTTTTTTTCGACCCGCAAACTCCGAGTCAACGCGGTCAGTCGCGCATTTCAATCGTGAGTGCATGAATAATCGCGCAACTTTTCCACCAAACGTGTCGACGATCGCGCCGAATTTCCGAAACGAAACGAAACGAGTAGCAGGGTTTCATTGTTTTTAACGCGACCGATCGAATCTCGATCGAGATGCAAGATGATGATGGATGATTATTACGGTAAACACATTCGATAATACCTTTATACGTTACTAATTTCAAGACGGCTTTGGGGACAGCACTTTCCTTCTCATCCCTTTTTTTCCTCCTCTCTTTGTAATTATGTACAGGGATTTTTTACAATACGGAATTTGCTCATGTAATTTAATGAAATAAATGCGTTGTTACACGAGCGACGAAGAAGCGATCGATTATCAATTTCCCTTGATACTTTAACGATTTAACGAACGAGTCGCTGAGCGATCATACTGATAATTGCGAAAATTTTATTCAACTTTTGTATATATTTCTTCCATTTCTGGCGATTGAAATACAACGCGACCAGAGGTTCTCACATTTCCGAGTACAAATGTCATCCAAATGTTCCATTACCGATAAAACTTTACTTGACTCGAGCGGTCGACCGTTTTGGAATACCATAGTCGTTGTGCCGCCGATCATCGGAAAAATGCTCACCGCATTCAGCGCATTTGTCTCCACTCAAAATCGCTTGTCCGAGAATTATCTTTGAGCGTGGGTTAACGCGACGACGACGACGACGACGACGACGACGACGAAACTCGTGCACAATTGTCGTTGAGCAAATCAAGAATGTCGGAAAACGCATCTACCAGCGAGGCAGGAGCGAGCGCCACTACCATGTAAGATGCCATTTACGCCAGTGTAATACTCGAAATTTTTGTTGATCGTACGCGTATCCGTACACACACGCACACACGATATATCGATGGAACGCAACAATGTTCAAAGGCGCGGAAAATTCGAAAGTCTTTTGGATGAGACGAGCAGCAGCGGCAGCAGCAGCAGCAGCAGCAGCAGCAGCAGCAGCAGCAGCAGCAGCAGCAGTAGCAGCGAGGGGGAGCAGGGTGGATCGTCATCCGCGATGCTGCTCGGAGCCAGCAGCACCACCATCGACGGTTGCTTCAGCGAGGGCCGTCAAATGGAATCCCGTGCGAGCCGCGGTACCGGGAAAACGAGTCGGCGGCGCTCCATCACCGAGGACGATTCCGACGAGGTTTCTCGATCGATCCATGCGTCTCTTTTTTTTTACGATACTTTATACGACAGTAACGTCACGATCCAGCGCGAATAGGATGTGGCGCGTGTATTTTCTCCTCCTCGAAATGACGATGTTTCCTCAGGTTATACTCTCGATGATGTGGGTAAAGGGGCATCTGGGTGCAGCATATTACAATGTCGTAACGTCCGAGTTATTCGTGATGAACGACGTTGTCGACGTTTCGAGTTACGCGGTAACGAAAGCGTTGTACAGACAGTCGCAACCGCGTGTCGTCGTGACGACGACGGGAATGCCGGAAGGTTTTGTCAATGTCGTGAAAAAATTGATAATGAAGGAGCGCATGAGCGACGAGCGGGGGGGGGACGACGACGAGACGGCCGAGACGGCCGAGACGGCGACCTCGGACTCGACGTGTCGTTTGAGCAGCAGCGCATCAGGTGCAGCGGGCGCCTCTGCCTCTCTCGCCCTCATGCCCAAACGAGAATACACCTATGACAATTGTTATCACCGAGTTTTGTGCCTCAAGCTCGGTTGCGAGCCCGCCGGCGGCTCGTCGCCGATGACCAACGCCGAAAGACGCATCTTCTTGAACTCGTTGTTGACTTTCACGTCCTCCCTGATGATACACTCGCTGGGATTGTTGCTCAAATACGTCGATGCTAATTGGAACAAAATCACGCTCAATCCAACGGGAAATGCAGAGTTTCTTCACATTTGTTACGTCATGCTGTGAGTATCGTCGTTTCAAACAATAAGTAACGAACATGTAACTGCGGTGATTTTGAGCGTGCGCGCTGCTTTCGCGCTCATCGACGCGTGTAAAGATCATCGACACACGCACACGCACGCACGTCGCTACTCGTCCCTGCTCGTCCCCACTGGTCACCACTCCCCACTCCCCACATGCCAGTCGATGCTTACCGCTTACCCCTACCAGCTTACCTCAGTCAACCTCAGTCCTCAGTTACCGCCTGCTCGCAGTGCTCGCTCCCCCATCCAAAATCCAAATACGCATACGCAATGGAGCGCGCCGCGAAATTACACGCGATAATTATAATCATGTCGTCATACGTTGTTGTTGCGTTCATTTCGCGTCTTTATTTCGTTAAACGGAAAACCCCCCGGCGCGAGTACCTACGCGATACAATTCGTTACTTTTGCGGTTATGTCCGTCTCTGTAAATCGTGATTCGATCGTGACTCTATCGCGCTCCTGTCAGTCGGATCGAATGGAACTCTCAACGTCGCGATGTCGCGATGATATATTTATTTCGAATCGTTGACCGCAATGGTCCGCGAAGGAGAGATTGATTGTTTGTCGCGTGGCTCTTGAAAATGCGATCATTCCGACGGTCTCGAGTACATTTGTTTGTTTATCCGTGAGGAAAAAAAGGCATGATCTGGTAATGATCGACGACGATACGTACGACAGTTTGGACATCTTCAAGAGCAGATGTCATCCGAGCTCGTTTAAATTTGGCAAATTCGCCGCGAGAGATCACGGAGTCAGTCTCTTTGCTCTCTTGAATCGTTGTCAATCCCGACTGGGCGTTTGCCATCTTTGGAAATTGTTGAGGAATCCGACCAAGGACGTGGAAATACTCGAGAAAAGATTGGAGGCTGTGGAATTTTTCACAAATCCCAACAACCAGAGCGTCGCCGAGACTCTGAAAAGTTTGCTCGGACGCGTTCGACGTCTTCCGAGTAGCGTCGTCAATCGATATACCGCGCCGGATGCCAAGTCCATCCACTGGAGCACGTTCCAAAAGGTATACTCGCGCGACGCTCTCTTTCTCTTCTTTCTCTGCCGATATTTGATGATTATTTTTCCAAATTGTCAATTATTCTGCGATTATTAATCATTTTATCATCCCGACGTTTTTATCGGCTATCAGACGCTCACCAACGTCATACGCATCGGTGAAATATGCGCCGAGCATCGCGAGTCTCTGCCGATATTCGCCCGAATCGCAGACGGCGTAACATCCGACATGCACGTCGTTCGTTATTTCATCGATTACACGGTGGACTTTGAAACGAGCGGCATACAGGGGAGGCTCGTAATCAAAGCAGGAGTCGATCCGGAACTGGACGAGCGTCGGTCCACTTTTTATTTCATTCTTTTGAAAAAAGATGATGTTCTTGTCCCTACAAAGTTTCGCCCTGCCCTGTCCTCTCTCTCTCTCTCTCTCTCTCTCTTGGTCTCTCTTTCATTCTGTCCCGCATGAGATACCATCGAACGTTGGCAAATTGTCAACGTGTACTCTTTACTTATCGACAGTCAACGATGTTAGGCAAAGGTTGCCGCAGTTGCTTTCGGAAATGGCGGAAAAGGACATGAAAAAGTATTCCCTGGTGATGGAGAGATGCAGGATGATATACGTACCGGATATACGCTACGTATTGGCGATAACCGAGGGCGCAACGTCGGATGCCGAAGCCTCAATGCCGGGCTTGGAGTTCAAGTTCTCCATCAACGGAGTTGGGCATTACAAGAGCGACGGAGCCAGAGGTGGTGAAATTCATCGCTGAATCAACGAATATCGCTGAATAACGCGCGGCAATGAGCGAAACGTATCCTCTTGATCCAACCGAATCGGACCGTTTGTTGCAGAGCTGGACGAGACCGTCGGCGACGTTCTGCTGAGAATAACGAGACGACAGAGTCAAATAATTCGGAGATTAGTCGGATTTATGAGCAAGCACGTGGGATCGATCGTCAAATCGATCGAACTCTGCGCGGAACTGGACACGTATGGCCTTTTATCGTTTTTCATTCTTCTCTCCGTTCGTGGTACATCGTGGTACAACGAGCGGAACCGAGTTACGTTTCTGGATATACGATTATCGCTGAATATAATTATCGCGCCCGAGTTATCGTGAATTTAACACGTTTCGCTGGCAGACTAATATCGTTGGCGACAGTGGCGCGCGATCACAATTACGCAAAGCCACAATTGGTACAATCGAGAACGATACGCGTAAAACGCGCCCGTCATCCGTTGAAGGAGCTCCTCGTGAATTTCGTACCGAACGACATTTATTCCGGTGGCGATGGCAGCCTCGTTAAAATTCTCACCGGTCCAAACGCCTGCGGCAAGAGCATTTATCTCAAGCAGGTCGCGCTCATCGTCTTCATGGCGCACATCGGGAGCTTCGTGCCGGCTGAATCGGCCACCATCGGCATCGTCAGTCATATTTTCGCGCAGATGACCTCGATCGACAGTCTGGCGCAAAACGCCAGTTCGTTTCTTCTTGGATTGCGACAAGTATCGTCATCATCGATATAATCCTTCCATAATCCTTCCATTTTTTTCGTCGTGAAAAATGATTTCGCTCTCGCCGTTGTTGGTTTTTTTTCACAGGTAAATTTGGCCCTGTACGGATCGACTCCCAACAGTCTCGTCATCATCGATGAGTTTGGTTCCGGGACAACGGAAATCGATGGACTGGCGCTGCTCACTGCGGTTCTCCAAAGTTTCGTCGAACGAGGCATTTCGTGCCCTCACATTTTCGCTGCCACCCATGTGCATCGGGTCGTTGAACTCTTGCCGAAAATTCCAATGATCGAGGCTCAAGTGAGTCATCGATCGCTTTCTTTATCCAATTTTCCCCTTCACGTGCTTGTGATTCGTGAAAACGGAGGAAAGCAAAGGGGGCCGCCGGTTGTTCCAGCAGCGGTTGCAGAGAAAATCATCGATAAATTCATCGGTATTGCCTGATGCGTTTGTTTCCAGACGTTCGAATTTGTGTCGAACGGTGCGAATGAATTGGCTTTTCTTTATCGACTGATCAATGGAAACGCGTCTGCCAGTTTTGCTCATTCGGTCGCCGGAAGCGCGGGCCTCGACGAGAACGTTGTACGTCGCGCGCTAGAGGTGACGAATTATCTTCTCGATGGATGACATTCCCAGAGAAAACTTGCCGATCGAAATCTTTTGTATCTGACTCTCTCTCTCTCTCTCTCTCTCTCTCTCTCTCTCTCTCTCGCACTCTCGCGACTGGCAGGTGTTCGAGGCGAAAAAACGTGGCACTTTGCCCTCTCCCGTGCCAAACGTTAATCCAGAAGATACGTAAGATATTCGACGAGAGCATATCCTCGTTTTTTTACCTTCGACCGCTGTACTCCGTTGGCCAATTGTGCGCGCGCTCTCGTTTAATTTCAGAATAATGCGAATGAGGCAACTTTTGTCGGACCCGAGTGGCAAGATAAATCTCCGAGATCTTGAATCGTGCGTCAGACGAGCAACGGCAAAGCAAGTAATGTACCCTCTTCCCCTTTCACGCCAAAACAATCTCTAATGACATTTTTCAGAACAACGCGTGCCCTCGTCGAGGCATTTTCACCCCAAAACCATTGTGAAGAAATTCAAACTTGAGATTAATTGATACCAATAAAGCACTCGAAAACGTAATGTTGATATTTGACCAGCAATCGTGATATAGGGCGATGCAGTAATGAGAATGTTGATGCTATTTGTAAAAATCAACTCTTTCGGCTGCTCTCCAAAGCGCAGGTCCGATTACTGACTTGTTCATTTATTTCAACGCTCGTACGACCATGTACAGTGGTGTTTGAACAGCCGCTTATTTCCCGCCTCGTTTTCGAACCGACCGGCGAGAAGAGCTCGCTGCTCTCTAGTCTGTCTTTTGACCACGAGTGCGCGCCACCATGTGCATTATCGTGTTTCGCCGCCACCGCGGCAGCACCTTCGTCTCTTCCGTTGTCAATAACGGACACTCTGAATTGAATCCGGCGGCAGTGGTGGTGGTGATTATTATGGTCTGTGTGTGTGTGTGTGTCGTTCGCGCGCGCGTGTATATTCCTCGCCGGCGCTCGACCGGAGGAAACGTCCGAAAGGGTGCACACGGGTACGAGGTGAATTCGCCGCCTGCTCCCTGCCGCTTCCGTCGTTCGTCACTCATGTGTGTGTACACGCGATCCTCAGCGACCCAGTGAAATTCCGTCTTTTTTTCTTTCCTTCGTCCGCATTGTGCTTTTTTCCCTTCGGTTAAACGCCGCGATCAGCCGCGAACAGCCGCGATCAGCCGCGATACTCGGCGATATCGAAATCTGCGGCAACGTCGCGGGCGGCGGCGGCGTGCCTTTTTCTGGCTTCCGCGATAAGTAAAATACAGCGTTGGTATATCGCGAGGGAACGGTTTTTGCAGCGCCCGCGCGCATATTACGCGTGTGTTTCCGTGTGTGTGTGGGTGTGCGCGCGCGCATTTTTTTCTCGCGGTTTGGCTGAGCAGCGAGCGAGTGTAGAGTGTAGAGTGTAGAGAGCGAGCTGTCGCCCGCAGTGAAAACATTTGCGCACAGTAGATGTAATTAAATGGGATAATCCGCACGGCGAGAGAGGGCACACCGTCGCGATTGGAGGATTTTCGAATCGTCACGGTACATTCGCAACTGTCAGCGGTCGCATTTCGAGGGAGATCGTTATTTTTTTCGGTTTCTCATCGTTTCTTCTTGTTTCTTTTTTTTTTTGCCGGAAATCGCGAGCTCGCCGGGTTACATGTACGCATCTCGGTCGCTCTCTCGCTCCAATTTCGCGTGTGCTTCGCGCTCAGCTGAGCTCTCCCTCGCGGTGTTTCGTCGTCAACGACGTTCTCTCCGTGTGTGTCGGTAATTTTTTCGTTTGCCTCGGCCGTTTCGTTGACCGAAATTAACGGATACACGGCTGGCGGCCGTTCGTCGCGAGTTTGCCAACGTGAGAGTGAATACAACCGCCGCCGTCGTTTTTGGCCGCGGTAGCTTCTCGTGCCGGAAAACCGCGGACGCAAAAGGGCAGCGAAGCAACGAACGAGCCGCGAAAAAATAACAAAAGATATCCCGGGCGATCTTTTTCCTTCGACCTACTGCCTTTTCCGCCTTTATCGCCGACATAACCTAACCTCCGTCCCTCCCTGCCTGCCTGCCTGCCTGCCTGCCTGCCTGCCGCATCTGACGATCCTCCGTGCAACTTCCGTTCCATGATTCCGGGTGAATATCGCTGCGGGAAAAATTGATCGAATGACCATGGAGAACGGCATGTGCAACATCCCAACGGGCACGAGCATAAACATCAAGAGGACCGACGGTTGGTTCAATTATTTATCTTCCTATCCTTGGGACTTTAGCCCGCGAGCGCGAGTGAAACACCCGATCCTGCGCGCGTTCTCGCGCATAGCGTCGACAATTTGTCTCACGGCTGTTATTTTGACTCGCATGTTCAACACGTCGCATAACCTAAATTTCAACTTTGAGAGGGGGCAGAGACGTTGTCGTCGAGCCAAGGATCTCGATTCGCGCTTCGAATTAATATTCCTTCGACATTGGTACTCGTGATTAATACGTTATCGGCTGTAATACCGACGAGAAATAATCGAAAGAAGGATAAAGCGCGATGCGTGTCTCCGCGAGTGTAGATATAATATTTAAGTTTGTCGCATCGATGCAACTGTGCGTGTGCGATGCATCCTACCGACCACCTCATTGGCTCAATGGGTATTATCGTCGAGACCCCCCCCCCCCCCCCCCGTCGTCCCTTGTCATTGGCGCTATCGTTATTGTCGTTCGCGTCGAGTACGTCGCGAGCCAATATACAAAGAAAAACCAGAGTTTGGCGTATTTGGCTCTTCCTCCATTCGTTATCCTCTGGGAGGACACCTGTATGCCAATCTCTGTGCCACCTTCGAGTTTTTCTACTCGGACGGGTATCGCGTATACGCTGCGTCGCTGCTGCACGATAATGGCGGTGCCCAGCGGTGCCCAGCGGTGCCCAGCGGTGCCCAGCGGTGCCCCCTTGTTCCGTACGGGACGAGTGGAGCGCCGCTCCGCCCGTACTACACCACCTCACCACCACCACCACCGTACCGCGGTACGTATGACCGGACTAGACGGCGCGGAGAGGGGGTCGCTCGCGCGTGGGCCATTACTTCCAAACAACGGCACGACCGGCTTCAACCAGCTTCAACCGGCTTCAACCGGTTTTTCCTGTACGACGGTTGTCCCAGGTTGTCCCGCCGTTTGCCCCCGCTCTCGCACTTTTTCTCGCGATCGACCATCGTTCCCATATTCGGAAAATGTCCTCATACCACCCGCGTGTGTTGAAACTGAGCGTCTTTCGAGTTTGCCTGGCTTTTTTCGAGCGGATGAATCGACCATTCTCGCCGCCGGATACTCTGCTCGATGATGACACGAAAGTCTATGAAAACCAGCAATGGTCGTTCGCGGTTCCCTCGTCCTTCCTCCGTCATTGTATACAGCAGAATTGCGCGAAATTCGACTTTGGGCTTTGTAAGATAAACGCTAATGATTTTTATTTGCCGGTTTTATTCGTACGCGCGCATACGTGTACGCCGCGTGACACGGTCGGAATGAGTCAGAAACGATCAGAAACGATCAGAAACTGCTCGCTCCAAGAAAGGAGACGAGAGAATAATACAATAACGAGCGTCGTCACGCGCGCACACACGCGCGGATCACGAATCGAACGTTACCGTTCGAGTCGAAATTCATCCAATCGAGGTCCTCGAATTTACGAGAGAATTTGACAAAGTTGTTGAAATCGAACATGTTACACCATTCGATGCGCGAATGTAGTACCTATACGCGTATTATACATCTACTGGGTGAATATACGATGGGAGGCGGGAGCGAGCGGTCGAATCGCGCGGCGTCTCTCTTATCACGACGGATGAAAACGCGGCAAACGGCGGGTCGTGCGCCCTCGATCGGATTGAAATTGCGCGTGGGAACGGCAAGACCGCCGTTGTCATCATTGCCGAAACAAATGAATTTCTCCGCTGTCTGTACAATATACGCGTCTTTTATTTCATTGCTTCAGTCTGTTTTTATATCGGGATACATAACGGATATTTTTGCGACGCACGATGCTCCGCCGCGGAGGTTATGTATACACTTGTATATCCCTTTAACCGGCATGTATCACCGCGCCGGCATTGTAAATGATTTATTCGCTCGTCCTTGGCAAAATGCGAGGCTTTTCGCGTGCATATACGTAAATGCATATGCATGTCACGCGTAGGAACGCGTGATGAGTCGCTTTTCCGGAAGCGCGGTCGAAATCGATACGGGCTGCCGATGCTCGTCGACCCGCTGTACCATACAGCAGGGGAGGGTTAACACGGAAATTCATCACCGATCGAGAGTATATGCGTGCACGGCGACACCATTATTCCCTTTTCCCTTTTCTCGTTTCGGTATATTGCCCGCGAGAGAGATCCCAACGAAATATTTATTTAACGAAAATCATGCGAAAATAACGTAAACGCGATTTTCTCGTCGTTGCGCTTGCGCTTGCGATGCGTCATCTCCCTGCTGCTCTTGCGAAATATCGAAAATTGCTAATTAGCGAGAGAAAAAGTAGTCTCCACCGTGGAGTGCGAAAAAAGGTTCCTCTTGTCCTTCTTCATCCTCGAATTGACGCGCTTTTTTCCGCAGCTCTTTGTTTTTCGGCTCGCGGGCAATCAGACGCAATCAGATCTATTTCCGTTCTTGGAGCGTTTTTGACCTCGCGCGAATAACTCTCTCTCTCTCTCTCTCTCTCTCCACTCCAGAGGCACCGAGAATAGCAAAGCTATTCGGCATCTATCCCGATGCTTTTGTACTTATACGTATACGATACGATGAAAAGTTGCCGCGGAAACAGTACGCGAATCGTCACGGTAGAATCGTCCGTGTGTTTCAAACGAAAAAGGAGAGATCTCTTATCTCTCCTTTTTCCTTCATGCGCGCACCGGCGTTGGCCATTTTTCGTGAAAATTACACGTTCAAGGGCCAACGTTGTCCGCTCTCGCTCGCGTTTTCAAAAACCGCGGCGTAATAATATTCGCCCCCGTCGCCCCCGTCGCCCCCGTCGCCCCCGTCGCCGGTGAATGATGTTGATGCGCGCAGCTTCCCGGTTCGATCCGCTTTTCGACATTCGTACACACGAGAGAGCGAGAGAGCGAGAGAGCGAGAGAGAGAGCTCGTCGTGGGTATGGACACGCTGGACTCGCGTCGCGCAACCTCGAGTACCGACCGCATTGTCCCCTCTGCGAGTGGCCCTCGATTCGCCATGCGAGTCCACGTGCATGTACACCCTATATCGGGGTGGTTGAAAACATATTTCAAATACAGGGAAAATCCAAATGACTCGAGTGTTTGAAAAAAAAAAGAAAGTAGAAGAAAAACGGCGCCCGGAGCGGCAATGTCAAACGTTTCATTTCGAGGGAATGTAACGCACGTTTGACACAACGTAACGTTGTCAAGTTGTGAAAAAATCGAGTCGCAACGAACCGAAATTGTCCGCGATTGATTCGCGCGTCGAGCGGTCTTTCCGCGCTTTCAATGACGAAATTTCGAATGTTTCGTCGAGAGCCTTCATCTCGCTGTTACCATGCATCGAGACACACACACACACACACACACACACACACACACACACACACACACACACACACACACACACACACACACACACACACACACACACACACACACACACACCGCCCACGGATGAATGACGACGGTGAAAAAAGAGCACGAAAATGGACAAAAAGGAAAAGAGAATAATAAAATGCAAAGTCGTGTCGACGCTGATGTGCGTATATGCGTGTCGCGGTGGGGCGGTGGGGCGGTGGGGCGGTGGGGCGAGGTCGCTCATCGAGTCCAATCGAGTCTCTCTCGCGTTGCGCCCCCGCACGCGCGCGCCTCTTTCCATTGCCCAACATAGACGGCAGACTCCTCTCACGGTGGCTCTTCATCGTAGGTTTTTTCATCAATCGGGTGTTATTACGTGTGCTATGATTTTGAGAATTCCCGCGTATTTGGCATTTCGTCACATGCGGCACCGCTCCGTTGAAAAATTAACGAAAGAATGACAACGTCACTGATGAGAAAACGCAGCGCATATACATACGCATGTATATCGATTTGTTGCTTTTCGATGAAAAATATTTTCAACGAAAGATTCGAAAAGGTGTATAGCGCGCGCCGCAGGTCGATAAAGACGAGACTCTCTCTCTCTCTCTCTCTCGAAATCGCCACGATTCGACAGAGGACTCTCTTTTATTAAATTATCCCGCCCCCGAAAATAGTTTGCGACAAAGTAGCCGCTGCGAATATCGCTTTTGATTATTTTTTCGCCAACGCAAAAACCACTTTACCTCTGCGATGACGGACCTAGTCGGCGCAGGGACGCGCATGCGCATGAGAGCTTTACACCTAAATTACACCCGACCGCTTGTACACGCAGCGCCATAAAATTCGAAAAAAAAAAGAAAAAAACACAACCGGCATGAATGATTATTATTCAATTACGGCTGATGTTACCAGCACGAAATATTACCGGAGACATACTCAATCTTCTATTGTACGAAAAAACGTTGATGACAAAATTGACGTACATAGGAAAATAATGGTGCGCGTGTTCGCCTATATATGCACAAATGTGCATACGGTACACGGTACGGTAGTACGCACGGTAGACGAGCGGAGGAACAGGGATAAAATAGCGGCAGGATGCCGTCGTTTAAAATTGAACGTTCAATAGACCGAGCTCCTCGTGGTACATCGATCGTATACGCTGTAGCTATATCGAAGCTACCTCGACGAGGAGCCAAAAAGACCGCAATGTGAATGTACCATATTCGTGCGGTACACGCAGCAGCGACAGCAGCAGCACGTACCGTGTGTGCTGGGTGTGTGTGTGTGTTTTTTAAAAGAATTTTTATGGATTTGTTCGTCAGCGGAGCGCGTTGGCTGTGCCAAGTGAGAAAATAAAGTCGGTACGATCGCGGAATTAAACCGTAACGAGGGGGAAAGAGCAGAGCGACGTGCGGCGGCGGCGGCGTCGGCGGCGACGGTGGAGAGAGCGCAACGATGAATTCTCTATTATATTATATCGGCTGGGCGTACGCGGACTCGCCGGTGAGAAATAAATATCGGCCGTTCCTCGCGGCAGAGTCAGGCAGAGTCACGCATCACAGACGCGCGAGCATAGCACCGAGACACGAGACACGAGACGCACGAGACGCACGAGACACGCGATACGCGATACGCGTCTCTCTGTATTCCGCAACTGGCGCTTTGATGCTGCTAAAATCCTTGGATCGCTCTTATACGCCGCGATACGCGGCAAGTCCGATGAAACGCGAGAGAATAACGCCATCGCCGGAGAATCAAGTTCCGTATACATCGGGTGCGATGGAAGAGTCAACGATGCGACGACGCGAACGAGATTCATTATTACCGAATTACAGTTTCAACATATGACAGGAGCAAGTAATAAATTGTCTTATTTTCGGTGTAAATCGTGAAAACTTGATGTTATCCTCTCTCGTTGAGAGGAAGCAGCGCTGTGGATTCTCCGGCGCTGTGCGCGAGGATGCTGGCGCTAACGAAGCATCGTTCATTTCTTGCTTTCGTGTATCATCCAGCGAGTAAAACGAAACGTCGGCGCCCACTAGAGACGATAAGCTAGATGGTGAGAGAGAGAGAGACAAAGAGAGAATGTACGAATAAATATAGTATAAATAAAGGTTTATTCATGCCCGGACAGAAATCTCGGTGCAACGAGGTCACGTACTACGGCGGGGTGGAAAAATATAGTACATTACTAATAACGTACAGCGAGAGAAGGGGAATTACCGTGATCTCTAAATTGTTTCGATGTAGCGGCGCGGTTGCGGCCGTCATAGTGCGAGGTGATACGCGTTTATGGATCGACGCAACGACGACGATACCGCCGTCAGCGGTCGATCGCATATCGCGTTATCCAGCGCAGTCGTTATCGCGTTGAATCGCCGACTCTCGCTCGTTTCTCTGCGCCCGGTGCGCGCCTTTTATACCTCGCGATCGCCAGCGCAGTAACAACGCCGATATTTCGTTGATTCACCGCAAATCGCGGGACGAAGAAAGAAGGGAGGAAAAAACAGGTTGACTCTCGCCCTCCCACCGTCGTCTCAGCATCTCATCTCGGGGATTCTCGGCCTGGCGTTGCAAAGTTTTTATTTCCAGTTCCAGTTCGAGTCTCTCGCGGCTCTCGATTCCCGAATTCTCTCTCTCTCTCTCTCTCTCTCTCTCTCTCTCTCGCTCTCTCTCTCTCCCCCGAAGCTCGGCATTGCGTATCATTGCGTATATTTGAGCGAGCGCACACGGTGCAGTGTCGCGAGTGGCTGTCCGCCGCCGAGGTCCGGGATTTTTCGCGAATGTCGGAACGAGAGCGGTGCTGCTGAGCGGCTTTGCTCTCTCTTGGTTTCTTCGCGAGAGAGCAAACGAGCAAAGAACGATCAAAGACGAAATAAAGACCGACGAGTGACAAACATCGACGTATCAAACGGGGAATAAGGAATCGAGCGTGCCGTGTATTTTCGTCTCTCGCGGCGAAAAAATCATCGTCGTCGTTGACATCGCGGACATCGCGGAGCTCGGAGATTTGAATTTTCTCCGATTTCGGTTTGGAGGCGGGGATCGCGGATGAAACGACCGACCCCGCACGATCATGGGCGAGGCTAAAACAATCTTGGTAATTCATCTCACTCGTTCGCCGTCCCGGCGTGGATCTCGTTTTCTTTTTCGAGGAAAACAAAGTCGTCGATGATGAATTGGCTGAGCAAATGCGTCCGTGGCTCGAGTCCCGCTGCTGCCGCCGCCGCCGCCGCCGCCGAGTCCTCGAGGAAGAGCAAAAAGTCGAAGAATCACGTGGAAAATGAGAAATATCCGAGGGACGAGCGGAGCCCGGAGGAGAGAAGGAACACCGAATCGAGGATCAACGAACGTTCGGGAGACTCGAGAAGAAGATTCGCGCGGGCGGCGCTCGACGCTCGGCAAACACCGAGAGACACGGCCGACGAGGACATTCAAACGGACAAACGGCCGAGTATCAACGAGGAGGCGGCAATCATTTGCGAGAAGAGCACTCGCGAGTCAACGACATGTGCCGGGGGGTTGAGAAGCTCGTCGGCGGCAAAAAATCCGAATCGATCGATCGACGCGACTGCTTCAGCCGCGAGATCTTCCGAGATGTCCTCGCGGATGGCTGAACCATCGGCGAGGACAGGAGGGAACAACGACGACCATCTCCGAGACGATGAGACGACGGAGGAACATTTAACGCAGAATGGTACTCATCCGCGAGCACACTTTTGCGCGATCGAGTGTACGTGCGGTCCGATCGCACATACGCTCGCACATACGCTCGATACGCTCGATACGCTGTTAGATTTTTCGGGTTGCGTTTCTCGACAAATCGTCAAGGCGATCGTTGCGCCGATCATCGACGATTCCGAAAAAATGACTACGCGCGCTCGGTGAGTTTGCGGCTCGCGTTGGCGAATGCGCATAGCGATAAAAAAAACGAAAACGAACAAACAATTGGTAACAATGTCCAGAGCGAAATGCGCCGCCGTCCGCGAGGGGTTTGCGTCCGTGCTGGAATGACCACTTGCGGCGGTTACATTCCGGGGATGCCCTCTTAAATTAGATACCATCGTTTGAAGCACGGATTACGCCATCATCTCCGGCCGTCTCCGGCCGTCTCCGGCCGTCTCCGGCTGCGGGTGTGCGCGCGCCCGCCTGTTTCTTTCCGCTGATTTATTAACGCATCCGCGGAAGAGTCTATAATTTCACGCTGATGAGCGGCATCTCGCGTTGACGCGTTGTTGACGCGATGCGTACGAGATACATCCATACGCGTCGTACGTACGCACGTGCCGAATACGGCTCTCTGAGGTACGCGATATACCGCGTGTGTCGCCGGGTGTGTCGCCGCGAGAGAGCCCTCCGCCTCGGCCGTCACTTTTCTACTGGAATAACGCGCGCCGCGTGTGCGATTCGATCGACCGAAACTCGGGCGAAACTCGGGCGAAACTCGGGCGAAACTCGGGCGAAACTCGGTTCGCGAGACGTCCGAATCTTCACCATCGATCGATTCGTTATTCATACGATATAGTTATACATGTATATCGTTATCCGCGAAAACTTTGAGAGCTTCCTCCGTGATGCGCGGAGCACGATGAAAAACGAGACTCGGAAGATATGCTGATTCGAGTCTCGTTGGAAAACAACCCCCCGACGCAGCGGCGATCCGCGCGTGATTGTTCGTTAATTATCTCTTTATTCCTCCGCAGGTCGGGTTCACTCGGCAATTGTCTCCGGCGTCAATTGGGAGCAGAGGAGCGTGACCGTAGAATGGTTCGAAAAAGGCGAAACGAAGGGGAAGGAGGTGAGTACAACGATCGCCGCCGTTTTCCTTCCTTTTTTTCCGACCAACTTGACGAAGCAACTCGCGGATCTCGCCATCTGTATTTTCCGCAAAAGCAAACGAGACTCGTGCCTCTCGAGCATTTTTCGCGTTTTTCGCGAAAACTGAGTTTTCGGAAATTCGAACGCTCGAGCGTTCATTGCCCGTTCATCGTTTCTCCTTCATTTCAACACATTTTACGATATCGCGCTGCTGCGATACCGCTGACAAAGGGGGGAAAACAAAAAACACGGGTATTTTTTCTCCGCCTCTCGCGTTTTTACTCGTCCTCGCTGCTTGCTCCGTTATTGAATCTCGACGATCCCTAGGTCATGGTTGGTCCATCTATTTTCAAAAATTCTCTACGAGTCACGTTGCGCAATGCAAAGACCGAGGGGGGGAGAGAGAGAGAGAGAGAGCGCGCGCGCGAGTGGCAATCCGCGCGTTCCCCGGCCATTGGGAACGCGAGGATTCTATTTTCGAGACAAACTCGTTGGCGAGTCGCGGTGGTCGCGGTGGTCGCGGTCGTTAGTTGGACGCGGGACTGGTCGAGCGAGAGAGCATATTGAGAATCACATCGCTCGTCGTTCGATCGGTTTCGACCGTTTGAAAAAGCATCACTCCGACGACGAGCCGACGAGCCGACGACCGACGAGCCGTCAGAACGATCGAATGAAAAGTTGCCAAGTTGTATCGCGAACCGATGACGATTACGTGATACGTCATGAAAATTATTTACGCGGTACAAAACGACCGATCGTACGAGAAATATGCCGTCGCCGCAGAGCTTGATACCACGACGCAAGGTTTCATTCGTTGTTATTATTTTTCTCCTCCTCCTCCTCCTCCTCCTCCTCCTCCTCGCGTCTATCGTTGTTCGTGGCGTTTTTGAACCTTTTGACTTTCTGAAAATTTATAACGATTTCGCGTCGCACAGGTGGAGATCGATGCCATCCTCGCTCTAAATCCGGAGCTCGTGCCCAAGTCCATGCCACCGCCGCAGATCAACAATATGCTGTCAAACACCAGAGCCAGAGTGAGTTTAACGATCCATTCATCGCTTCATCGTGCTTGACGCGATCTTGACGCGATCTTTCTTTCCATTGTACTTCATTCATCGTTCGGTATCCGTCATTCATCGTCGTCCGACCGTCCATCCAAATTCCGGCGCAGTGACGTCGCACTTTCGTTTAGATTTCAATCAACGATTCAAATCGGCCAATGCCAAATCCATTTCCGTCCGTTGTAAAATACGTGTCATTTCGAAAATAGAGTTTCATACGCATAGAGTAATCGCGCGCCTCTGGTCGGGTTCGAACATCGGGCTCGTACATCGGGCTCGTACATCGGGCTCAGCGAGCAGCGAGCGACCGAGAAAAACGAGAAAAACGAGAAAAACGAGAAAAACGAGAAAAACGAGAAATACTTTGAAACGTATTTTCCAAAAGTATTTTCGACAAAGTGTTTCGCGGGGTCGGAAAACGCTGCTCGCTCGAATCGCAAAGTCCGCCAACTACGCGTAAAAATACGGGCCGAAAGAAAAAGATGCATTCGATCGCACAGTCCGTTTGCTCAAAAATACCGCCGCGCCGCGGCGCCGTACACGTATTAATATCAATCATCGCGCACTATCGACTCGGGCTGGCCTTTTATTCATATTGTTTACGCGTTGTCCCGAGCGACCGATCGTGACACCGAGTCGCGCTCTAACCTCTTTTCCGTCGTATCGTCTTGTGCCCCTCGTTGGAAATAAAATAATGCGCCGGTCGACCCGGACCGCCTTGCGTCTCGGCCATGTTCCGGTACCTCGTCGGTTTTCAGGTACAAAAACCAAACAACAACCATCCTTACCATTTTTACGCAATTACACTTGCGACGTGATGAACGATATTACGAGGAACAGAGTGAACGAAAAGGAGGCGAGAAGCGCGTTGCTCCTCAAAAGTGACGGTTTTTTTTAACGGCCGTGGACGCACGGCGTCGAATACCGCGAAAGTCGTCGTCGATTTTTATTTCCATTCTCGAGTGATTGTGTCATTAACGAGGAGCAACGAAAGATCCGTTTGTTCGTTCGCCCGGCTCGTGGAAAGGAAAAGAGAATATTCCACGAGTCGCGGAGGCATTTCGAGGCATGTCGAGGCGGTCGAGACCGAAGCGGCGGCGGCGGCGGCGACGACGACGACGACGACGACGACGACGACGTTTCAACCGCATACACGTGTATTTATCGGGGTGCGAATCGAAAATGACATTCGCGCGGGGACGACTCGTGAAATAAAATAATAAAAAGATCAAATGGAACCTCCATTCGGTGAATGTGGAAACGGTGGATATTTTTCGTGTTTGGCAAACGACGAAATTCTATCGAATGTCCGACTCGCGCGCGAGACGCCCGGTGCTCTTCCGCCTTGTCGGGTTTTTCTTTTCAGCGAAAAAAAAAGGACGCGTCTCGCGGATTTTTTTGACGAAAGAGTCTATCGTTTTTCAACCACCACCCTGACAAAAACACGAGGATGAACGTTAACGTCGAAGCTCGCTCGTTGACGATGATTTTTCCTCTCGCTCGTGACCGAAACGCGAATCTTAAATTAAACCTCATGGGCTCACGAGCCACTAATCCGGTAACGTCTCTCTTCTCTTCTTCCCTTCCCTCCGTCATGGACGCTGCTGCGCCGCTTCTCCACCATCTTCGGATGCCACTCGTGGGACCTCGATCGGACCTCGATTGGACCGTCGATCGGATTCGCCGAAAACAACGAAACTTTCGTGAAAAACACGACCATCGATCCCGTCACGTTCCAAACCCATCGTCGATCCTTCCCTCCCGTTATCTCGGTAATCCCACCTTGATCCCACCTTGATCCCACCTTGATCCCACCTTGATCCCACCTTGATCCCACATTGTCCTTGTATAATTTCACATCATTTTTCACTCGGAATCAATGGATAATTGATGGGAAACAACAAAAACCAACAAATATCCTCCTTTTTCCTCATCAACTTTCCTCGTGACGTAAAACCTCGGGACGAATGTGTGAAAAATGAAAAAAAAAATACACTCCCAAACGAATCAGGACTCTTCCGGCGATGAGGACGAGGGTTTGGACGATTTGGATAATCCCGAGGACGGCTCGCTCGGACGTCATGCTGGCGGTCATACCGCGAGAAATGGTCTGACATCCGCAACGCTTCCTGTACGAGTCACATCTCGTCTCTCGGTAACGCGCGCGGCGCATCCTACCCATGCTACGATTATTACTCGTGCCTAGATAGACACGGACACACGCGCACACACGCGCACACACGCGCACACACGCACACGTTCGAAAAACATGTATACTATATCAGGCTGGTTGAAGAAAAATCAAATTTCATCAAATCCCGAAAATGTCGCTTACTCCCAAAGTTGTTCCAGTCGCCTTTTCCGCCTGAAAGCACTCGTCCGAGTCAAAATCTCAACCAACCTGATATACATGATGCACATTGAGTAACGTTCCTATAGTCAAGCAGCAGCAGCAGCAGCAGCAGCAGCAGCAGCAGCAGCAGTAGCAGCAGCAACAGCAGCAGCAGCAGCAGCAGCAGCAAACCTGTCGCACTTGTTTATCGAGACGATCGACGCATCCCCGGCAAAGCACGTATCAAATGCACCATCGCGGATCTCGGGTAAATTGCCGAAATCCGTAGGAACCTCGGGGGAACGAAGTTGGCTCGTTTCATTAACTTGCGTCGAAAACAAACAAAGTTTGCTCGCCTCGATCGCTCTCGGCATTGGGAGCGCTCTCATTCCGCGTGAAACGTTCGTTCGACGCGCGTCTAAAAATACACGGACACCCATTGCCAAATAATTCACATCCTGATTCGGTACGAGCACCTCGGAGAGCTTTGAAACGAAGACAAAAAGCGAAGAAAGCGAAAAAAGCGGAAAAAGCGAAAAAAAAACGACCATTCGTACTCGATGAGATCGTCACAAAATGTATCATACGCACGATGCTTGCGACGAGAAAAATGTTTTCGAATCGTGAAAATCTATCGCACTGGGACGGCATTGTACACTTTTTCGTCTTTCCGCTTAGTATCGTATCATGTATATCGATAGTAATAATAATAATAATAATAATGGCATAGATATCGCACCAGGCACGTCTCATCGATCCATCTTTCATTATTTTTCATTATTTTTCATTATTTTTCATTATTTTTCATTATTTTACACTATTTTACATTACTGCCTTGTTGTACCTTCAATAATACTGATTTTCTCTTTTCCTTTCAGCATACAACTAGACAATCCATTCCCGTCAAAGGTGAGCCTCGTCCCGTATTTTTCTCATCTACTACGAAAATTATCCGCCGCGAACGTGATTATTTGACCATTTTTCAAACGGCAATATTTCGATAATGAAAAAAAGCAGCAATCAAGCGACGTTTCCATCTCGACGCGATAGAATTTTGTAATAGAGGGGTAGGTCGGGGGGTGGGAGGCGACAAGCGCTCGAATGTCGAAATGAACATCAACGTTCCCTTCTTTTCCCTCTGGCTCGCGTGAGGTTCAACGCTTCGTACGACGAAAACACCGACATAGACACACGCGGGGGGGAACCGGCTTACATCGCGCCAAGAGCGCTTCGACACGAACGCGATACACCCCCTCGGTATGATTATCGATGTACTCTTTACGCGTGTATACATACGACATACACATGTCGCGTTTAATACGCGCTCGGCAAAGTCCGAGAGTAGAGATCGACCACCGTTGTAGCGCACAAGGCACAAGGCACAAGGCACAAGGGCAAGGACCCCCAACTGCCCCCAACTGCCCCTGTGGCAGGGGCAGGCAGGGGCAGGCAGGGGCAGGCAGGCACTTTGCCGAGCACGGACAGGGGCGTACAGAGAAACGACGCGCAGTGCATCGCGTACGCCGACTCGAGCGGGCCTCGAATATTCATCGACGTTCTCCTCGCGTTCGTTTTCGCGCCGGTCAAACAGTAATAATAAAACAATCTGGATTAAAATATATCTCGTTGGCTCGGTGGCAAATTGTTGGCAAATTCGCTGTAAATAAATACGCCGGTGTAATGAAGTTTGTACCGTGGACGTATTGCTTCAAGCGGAGAAACAAGATAGTCGACGAAGAAGCGATCGAGATCGAGTCGAGACGGGTGGCTCGCCGCACCTCCGGAGAAAGTCACGCTCATCCGGACGAATCGAGTATCGTTTTTATCTTTTTTTCGCTCGAATTTCGATGCCCGACATTCGCCCAACAATTGGAAAATGACGAAAAATATTGGCGCGCTGGAAACGATATTTCGTTTGTAAAAAATCCCCGCTTTTCGCAAGATCCGCTGGCTCTTTTCGCGCGTTTTTCACGTTCTTTCATTTTGAAACAACTATGGAAATTCCGATTTAACGCGAGCGGTTTCTTCCGTGGTATAAACTTGGAAAAGAAAATACGGTCAAACGGCCACCTAGTTTTTCTCAGCTCTCTGCTGCGCGTGATTGCGCGTGATTGCGCGTTGATCGATATCCGGATGAAAATGACGAAAATGATTTTTTTCCCGTTTCGACAGCTGGCTCCAACAGGCAGATATCGAGGCAGGCTGCCGGCGGCGGCCGGCCGACCAACATCATGCCACCGTCGGCTTCGACAAACGGCCATTCGGAGACGGTGACGGGACTGACGGGACTGACGGGACTGACGGGACGCCGGGAGGTCGAGAATATACCACCGCCGACACCGACGCTACCGATCACCGTCCCGGCGACACCTCTGAACAAACAAAAAGCCATGCAGCAGCAGCAGCAGCAGCAGCAGCAACAGCAACAGCAGCAACTGCAGCAACAGCAACTGCAGCAACAGCAACAGCAGCAGCTGCAGCAGCAGCAGCAGCAGCAGCAGCAGGTAGAAAACGGACGTGGGAGACGTTCGAACGTTGTAAAAGAGGTGGAGAGATTGAAGAAAAATCGGGAGGAGCGGAGGCAGCGCCAGGCCGAATTGAAGGAAGAGAAGGAGGCTCTGATGAATCTCGATCCTGGCAATCCCAATTGGGAATTCTTGGCGATGATACGAGATTACCAGAGCAACATTGATTTTCGGCCGTTGCGCGAAACCGACAGCGTCGAGGATCATCAGATCACCGTTTGCGTGAGAAAACGTCCCCTGAATCGCAAAGAATCGAATCGCAAAGAGGTCGACGTGATAAGCGTACCGAGCAAAGATCAAATGGTCGTTCACGAGCCAAAGGCCAAAGTCGATCTCACCAAGTACCTCGAGAATCAGCTGTTTCGCTTCGATTACGCCTTCGACGAGACGTGCAACAACGAGATTGTTTACAAATACACGGCCAAGCCGCTCGTACAGACCATCTTCGAGGGCGGAATGGCGACCTGCTTCGCTTACGGCCAGACCGGCAGCGGCAAGACCCACACGATGGGCGGTGATTTCAACGGCAAGACTCAAGATTGCAAGAAGGGCATTTACGCGATGGTCGCCAAAGACGTTTTCAAGTGTCTAAACTCGCCAAAGTATCGTCCGCTCGGTCTCATTATATCGGCGAGCTTCTTCGAGATTTACTCCGGCAAAGTGTTTGATCTGCTCGCCGATAAGGAGAAGCTCCGAGTTTTGGAGGACGGAAAACAGCAGGTTAATCATTCGATCGATTCGTTTTGACTCGACCCCTTCCCGGCCGGCCTATTGATTCAATTAATAATCCTTGATTTTGACACTCGTCTTTTACCCAAACACTTGGAAACTCCCCCTCCCCCCGCTCTCTTGCCCGCTTTTGACGCTTGCTCGCTCGCCGATTGTCGATGAAACTTTTGTAATTTGCGCTATTTCCCCGTTTGTTGGACTCGTCACAGGTACAAATCGTCGGTCTAACGGAAAAGGTCGTAGAGACCTGCGACGAGGTGTTGAAGCTGATACAGCACGGGAATTGCGCGCGCACGAGTGGACAAACGAGCGCGAACGCAAACTCGTCGAGATCCCACGCGGTATTCCAGATAATAGCGAGAACGCCGACGACTCACAAAGTTCATGGGAAATTTTCGCTCATCGATCTCGCCGGTAACGAGAGGGGAGCCGACACCTCTTCCGCCAACAGACAGACTCGTGAGTGTCGCACCTGGTCGCATCGTCTTTATCACCGCGACACGGGCTCGTGTCGCGTTGATCGAGCCAATTTCTCACTCTCTCTCTCACTCTCTCTCTCTCACTCTCCTTAGGAATGGAAGGGGCGGAGATCAACAAATCTTTGCTCGCCCTCAAGGAATGTATACGCGCGTTGGGAAGAAAGGGGACGCATTTGCCCTTCAGAGCCAGCAAATTGACGCAGGTTCTCAGGGACAGCTTCATCGGTGAAAAATCAAAAACGTGCATGGTCAGTTGTGTTTAGCCTCGATGCGCGAGCGTGTGCAAAGAACAAGCTCGTGTTTCGAGACTCTCCCCGTACATTATCGCCCCTGATGGTCGTGAATTTCTTTGAAAAAAAAGACAAACAAGGAAAAACAAAGAAAATGAAAGAAACGTCGCTCGATTCGAGCATAATGCTATTTTTGTCAATGCAGATCGCAATGATAAGTCCCGGCTTGAGCTCGTGCGAGCACTCTCTGAATACTCTGCGTTACGCCGATCGCGTTAAAGAGCTCGCCGCGACGGATCCGACGGAAATGAAAAATAATTCACCGACCGACGACGAGAGGTCGCTGAAGATCGAGGACCAGGCTAACAACACCGCCCTCTCGGACAGTGATCTCGCGCAATTGAGATCGTTAAACGTACGTCGCAAACTCACGATATTTCATTAAAGCCGTTTGAGATGATTGCGCCAACGGCGTTGACGCAGAGAGGGAAGGGCCAAAGAGTCGTTAATCTTTTTGCGCCTAAAATCGATTCGTCGATTCGTCGAATCGTCCTATAATTTTCATTTAATTGCGCGCTAATGCAACTTTTTCTCTCCGTCGATCCTGTCGTCGTCGTCGTCGTTGTCGTCGTTGTCGTCGTTGTCGTCGTTGTCGTCGTTGTCGTCGTCGGAACAGGAGGGAGAAATTTCGCAGGACCTCTTCACGTTTCACGAGGCCGTCTCGGCCCTGCAAATGCTCGAGGAGGAGGTTCTCGATACTCACAAAGCCGTTATGGACAATACGGCGAGTTTCCTGAACGGAGCTCACAACATATTCAGCGCGACGCACGAAGTCGATTACGACACCGAAGGTATTATCACATCCGTTTCCCACTTTGTTTTTTCTTCTATTTTCTTCTTGCGTTTGCTTCTATTTTTTTTGACCCTCGAAGCGCGAAACATCGCAAAACCTCGGCGGCCCGTTCTCGCGGATTTCGGCAATCGCGCGAAAAAATAATCCGCAAACGCGAGTACGTTCTCGCACCACCCACTGTTCTTTCCAAGCTTCTCGTTTCGTTCGCGCGATCGCTCCCCCGTTTAGGCTATCCCTCCCTCCCCCGCCCCTTCAGCTTCAGCCTCACCTTCACCATCACCTTGCCCTTACCTCGCCATGCTCACGACGAAAACACGACGAGCGAATCCCACCTTCCAGCAGCCATCTCTTCCCGCGTGAAAATCTCTCTTGTACCAAAAATATTGGGAGAAAATGTAAGAAATAATATGAAAATAAGAAAAAAGAAAAGAAAAATAGAGAAAAAAGGGAAAAAGACAAACGAATGCCGCGCGAGCGAAACATCACATCCAACTATCAATGTGCCTCGCCTCGTTTCATGACAGATGCGCGCTCTAGATCGAACAAGATCCGCGGCGCGTTAAGCGGCAACTGGGACGACGAACCGGCCGATGATACTGCGATAAATAGCTTCGTTGCTTCGTCAAACGCGGATTCGGCTAGCGTCGCTGTTTATGACAAAACATTGCTTCTCCAAAGTACGTCGCTCGGGTGTAGCGGTGCGCGTTCACCCTGGAGACGGGAGACGACAAGAGCAGCAGCAGCAGCAACAGCAGCAACAGCAGCAACAGCAGCATCATCATCATCCGGTGGCGGCGCTCCCCGCGGAACAAGGATAAACGTTAGACGAAAAAGCAACTTTCGCGTCCCGCGGAATTGCGAGGAATTGCGATGCTTGAGGAAAAATTCATCCGTAAAAACGACACCGGTGAGGGACATGACGCGCGGGACACTCTCCTCCACGGCGGGAAAGAGAAACAACCCTAGATACAATTGGACGGGAATTTTTCACGAGAGACGCGCCAAACGTTTGACTCTGAATTACGAAAGTTGCGCGTCAAAGACGGCGGTGACTGCGGCGAACAATGACGATGATGACCAAGAAACTTTTTACTACAGCTCCGATCCGGAGATCGAGGCTCGTGTCTTCTCGCTGAAAAGTTATTCCAGCGGAGGCAGGGGCGCCGGTGGCGGCGGCTGCGGTTCGTCAAGCTCGTTGACCAAGGCCGAGCTGCTGCTGCTGAATCCTCGGCTTTCCTCGGGCGGGGAGGATCCGCGCGTCGAACGCGATTCCGATCTCCGCGGGTGCCGCCGCCGCCGCCGCCACCACCACCGCCGCCACCACCACCACCACAGGTATTCTGCGGTTTTTCTCGGTGACGAGGAGCGACCGGTAGAGGGACATTTCGCACAGAATCGCGACACCCCGTCCGTCCAGCGAACAGCCGATAATTCCACGGATACCGACGAAACACTGGACGACGAATCGTCGGTGGATACATCGGACTCGAGACACGCTGACGCGATACCGAGAGGCGGCTCGGGATCGGCCGAAGGCGCCATTCCGAACACGTCTATCGTACCTCGTACCTCGCTCGACGACGCGACATTGCGCTCGCGAAACGTCCGGCTCAACGACGACGATGACGACGTATCGAAAACGCGGCGGCGAAATCATCTCGCGATTCGCTGTGCCGCCGGCGGCCGTGTCCTTTTCGCTCTCGTGAAAAATATGATATTATTCTCGATACTGCCAGCGGCGTATATAGCATTCTTTGTTTTTTACGCGCATACTCGCGACGACGGAGACGCGGACTTTTGTTGAAACACCCCAAGCCCCGCTGCTCCTTGTATTTTCACCTTGTCCGCGCGACGATCGTTCGTTGATCGCATCGAGCGGCGCCGGTATGCACGCGTACGTCATTCGCGAGGTAGAATATCGTCCTCGTCCTTGAATTTCCCACGACTTTCATCGCTCTCCTCGGGCACGGAGCACGGAGCACGGAGCACGTAGCACGTAGCACGGAGCACGTAGCACGTAGCACGTAGCACGTAGCACGTAGCACGTAGCACGTAGCACGTAGCACGTAGCACGTAGCACGTAGCACGACACGGAATCCGATTCGAAACTCCGTAACCGTAACCTTAAGACATATTTCCCTCCTATCGCGAATAATTCCCGCGGGGAATTGAAATGACGCCATGTTCATTTTAAAAACGAAACGTATCTCGCCACCGACGCTCGAGAGCTTGGGAGGGGGGGGGGGGGGGGGGTGCATTTTTTCCTCGCATTTCTTCCTCGGACGAAAAAGTACTTTCATTCGCCTTCTTCTTTCGGGCTTTGTGACTTTTATTTTCTCAAAACGCATGACAGCATGTGAAGCGTGTGTCGAGCTTTCGATTCGAGTTGTTCGCGGGATCGTCGCTTCGATCGAGAGTGAGCGTTGCTGGAAAATTCATGAAAAAACACAACTCTCAACTTTTCTCGCCCTTTCTTGTTTTAAACGGGGCAAGAGTTTGTTTTTGCCATTACGAGCTGCTCGTCGTTGGACAAAAGGAAATGTATACAGGTGCACCGCGCTAGTTTTACGCACGAATGATCGTGCCATGCTACTGACTGTGCCACGTCACGGGAGGAGGGCACAAGGATAAGGAAAATCAAAATAATCGAACGGTAGAAACGCGTTGATTATGCGTGTGTTTCATTTTATCGAGCTCGAGGCGTTTATTGTTGATACTAAAATTTTACCCCTCTCATCCTCTTCTCTTCCGCTGTATTTTCTCTTAAATTCCTCGTACAGTCTATAACGTTAGAAAACCTTGCAGATTTGAGACGGAAAAGAACAAAGTTTGAGTCGCCCTACCACGGGAGGTTCTCGTTGACGAGACGTCTCATTGAGAGAATACAATTTTCCAACGGTACGATATTCACACATTGAAATAACAATTCAAACGCAACATAACGGAACATTTAAACCCTCGACAACGTGCTTTCCTTTTTTTTTTAATCGCGCACTTGGCGCACTAATATCGGAGGGGAAATTAGCAAAGAAATCGGCCGATCCGCACGGCGATCGTCGCGGGAAGACCATCATGTTTCGGAAAACCCGCAAATATTATATTTCCATACTTTCTCGCGTTTCCCGGAAACTGTTTCTCTCTGTTTTTTTTCCCTCTCTTCTCGACAATCGGCAAACCATGGCACTCGAAACTTTGATCTTTTCTACGGGGTTTTCCGTGCGTCCTTGGTTTTCACGAAAATAATGCACAACGATCGGTCCCCCGGGGGGAGGGGGGGGGGGGGCGGGGGCAGAAATCACGCGGAATGAATCGTTAAACGCACGGATCGATAAAACGTACGGAATGTACATGTTTCGGTGGAAAATAATAGAGGACCGAGAGAGAAGAGACCGCCGCATAAACTTGCAAAAGTTGCAAACCCAGTTGCGGGCTTCCGCCCATTGTAAATCGTTCCAATTCATTTTTAATAAATGTTATTTTTGAGGATATCCAAATCCCAACGGAGAGATGTGTTTTTTGTATTTTTGCGGCTGTTTGATTTTTTTCTAATTCTTCTTTTTTTCTTTTTCTCAACGAGCGCGTTCACTCGGCGTTCGACTTGTCGAGTGTAAAATTTGAAAAAAAAAACATCCTCGTCGTCTAATCCGCACTAATCCGCACTAATCCGCACATTGTTGATATTTCTGCGACGTTGACGTGACGCGGAGTAACTCTCGGAGAATCATTGCTCCGCGGGGGAAAAAAACGCGACTCATACGCTCATAACGGACGTACGGCAGGCATTGATTCTCGCGATGGTGGAAAGATGCGAAATAATATCGGCATGCAAATCGGCGATTCACCGGTGTTGAATAGCCTCTTGACCTTTGTTTTTTTCCTCGAACGTTACTTCGAGTTTCGCAATAACGAATGACGCCCCCCACCTCGACGTTGTTGTCGATCTTGATTTTTCGATAATATTTTCGTAACACGGACCCTCGTTCGATTTCATCAGCGCGAAAAACAATGCCTGCGATAAATCTGTCTTTCATGGGTATTCGTTCTTTGGCTCGGTTTCGAGAAAACAAACGCGGCAAAATCATCGGAGGGAAGAGGCGGCGGCGGCGAAAAGTCAGATCCCTAGGTCGATTACGTGGTTGATGAATATTCTATGTTTCAGCGTACGCCCAAAAATGGGAGGAACTGCTGCTCGCGCAGCGCGACACGCTCAACGCCGCCTTGGATCAAGTCAGTCAGTTTCGCAGTCAGCTGCTCGAGGAGGAACAAATCAGCCAGAAGATGACGCGTCCTCGAAACTCGCGCTACAATTGAACGACACTCTCGCTCGAGGAAAAAAAAGACGAAAAAGGAAAAAAAAACGAAAAACAACGACAACGTTGATCGCGCAGAGAGCGAAAAAGTATGGCTAACATTATTATTTAGCGTCGACCGTGCGGCGGGGATACGCGCCGCACGTCAAAACAAAGATATGCCGACGAAGCGAAAAGCGAGGGAGCGAGAATGTCGTTTGCGCGAAAAACGACGATAAAAGAGTAAGAAAAAAACGAAAAAACGAAAAATCCAAACACAACAAAAACAACAACGGACTCGAACGCTCGAAATGTTTCCCCTTCTTTTTTATTTCTCCGCTCGTTTTGGGGTTGATAACGAGAATCTCACGAGAATCAAGATTATTCGATGTCTCGTTGGATAGACAAGAGGATAAATAGCGTCTCATCCACACTGACGATGACGAATTAACCGGCATTTTCCTCCGTTATTTACGGCAACCGGCCGTTATAACAGGAACAGCGAGTCAGTCGACACTCGAGAAAGAAGACATTGCGCGGTCTTGCGTCTTGCGTCTCGCGTCGTTCAAATCTTCGAAATACCTCGAGCACGCGCGCGCACGCGCGCGCGCGGAGCCTCGACGACGTTTCCTTCGTGCGACGGAGGCTCGCTGTTGTATCTTTCATATACTCGAAAGCACCCCCATGACAGAAAGCGGAAGAGGAGGATGATGACGAAACGACACGCATCTGTCCCCTCTGTGACAGCGGAGCGAAGCACCGGGCGCGGTTTAAAGTTTCCCGACGGAGCGAGACTTTGGCTGCTCGATACTTTCAACAGCTTCAACAAGGAGATGAAAATAACTAAATGAAAAACCATACCAAAAACTACCGACGTGGCCCCCCGTGTGCGTGCGTGCGTGGGTGCGTGCGTGTTTTTTCGTCGCGAGGTACACGCAAGTTACGAAGGAATTGGCGACAATTCGACGAGTACGACGAGTCCACGAGAACAAGCATACTCTCCCTCCCCGCCTTTACGTACTATTTACGGACTTTGAAGTCAGCTGAGAAGATGCGAGCAAGGAGTCAAAGAAAAAATCAGTCGCGCGATCCGACAAAAATGATGCATTAAATTGTTCGTGTATTCGATCGAGGTAGGGTGGCGGCTTCAATAGAGAGAATGAGAATGCTTCTTCGGTAAAAAAAATCAATAAACAGATTAATAAATAAATAAATAAGTAAACGAGTAAACGAGTAAACGAGTAAACGAGTAAACGAGTAAACAAAAAAGAGAAAAGCACGTCGGAAAGAGAGAATGAGAGAACAAAAGAGACGCGGGACGTTTGCCGATTGCCGAAATAATTATTTTTAGCTATACGTCATTGAAAAAAAATAACCATGTTCTCAAGCTTTCGTCTCACCGAGATCACGTGTGTGTGTGTGTGTGTGTGTGTGTGTGCGCGCGCGTGTGTGTGTGCGCGCGCGCGTGTGTTACAGGACGCCACTTTTGCCCGCTGTTTTTCCGTTTCCTTACTATTTCGTGTCGCGAGCGCGGTTGTCCTGTAAAACGCGGCTGGTCGAAAAAACACAAAAGTTGTCTCGCTTCTCAAATATCATAATAATTCTCGCATAATTATTATTTATTCGTCGTCCTTGTCTCACGAGAGATTTTCATTTATTTTTTTCTTTTCCCCATCTAATCCATGTAATGTCTTTTTTTTTTCTTTTTTTTCTTTTCTTTTATATTTCGATGATTATTCCGATAGTCTCTCGTTTGTTTTTTTTGTCCAACGGAAGAAGCAAGTGTATCTTAAATGTCAAGAAAATCTTACCAAGTTTTATGCGTGTACTCTTCCATCCGTTATTCCATGGCCCTCCGTTTCCGTGAGTCCATTACTGCTGCTGCTGCTGTTGTTGTTGTTGCAGCTGCTGTCTTCATTATTGAGCGTTCATCGGGGGCGTTTCTGTATTTTTTTCCCCCGTTGTCTTATCGTTTACACCGAGAAAATTGCCGATGGAGACAAAAGGAAAAAACCGAGTTCCAGCCAGCGCGGATGGCCAATGTTTGTATGAAAAATCGTTTGGAAAATATGACTCAACATTGATGCGGTAAATAACAAAATTGACAAATGAAAAATCAAGTACAATGGATCGCTCGGTTATCGTTCCTCTCTGACAAAATGATGGTCGTTCGTCGTTTTCCTCGGGTCCAAGTTACATTTCGCGTTAAATCGCGGAGCCAAAATTCTGCCAAATACCAAACGACATTGCATAGTATTCGGTATGGACGTTTGGCGCGACCACTTTTTTTCATCTCCGAGCAGAGCAACTGGCAGCCTCAACTGCTTGAAATTTGCTGGGAAGCGATGGGTGACCGAAGGGGGAGGCGAGAAAGGATGGTAAAAACAAATGGAGAGAATGAATCAATCAATGTATTCTCATTTTAATCGCGTCAACTTGAGAAGAAACAAAATGATTCGTCTCTCGCGACCATGAGATTCGTGATCAGCGGGAGATTTCCTATCCAATAACCACAGGAGGAATAATAATTATTCATTTTTATAGAAAATCACTGTTTTCTCCTTGAAATAATTAGTTTTCGGGATTAACACCATGCGATTCGTTATCAGCGGGAGATTTCCTATGCATTAAGCACGGGAGGAATAATAATTACTCAGAAATCATGATTGATCCCAAAATAAGCGTATTTTCCGCGTAAACTCATTATTTTGGCCGGAAAACGCAAAAAACGATTTTTAACGAAAATCTCTGTTTTCTCCTTGAAATAATCAGTTTTCGGGATTAAAACCATGCGATTCGTGTTCAGCGGGAGATTTCCTATGTGCAATATACACAAGAGGAATATTAATTATTCAGAAATCAAAATTGATCCCAAAATCAGCGTATTCTCCGCGTAAACTCATTATTACGGCCGGAAAACGCAAAAAACGATTTTTATCGAAAATCTCCATTTTCTATACCGATATCTATCTATATATATTTGTATTTGAATTATTTTTGCGAATGACTGTCCATCGAATCAATCTTCACGTTGAACATCTGTCAAATCGTCGGTTTCGCAGACTTTCGACACCGATGACACCTAGCAGCTATACAATAAACAGACGCTAGCCGGAAGTGACGTCATTTTCGGTTAAATGCTATTTCGGTTCTTTGACACCTACCCAACTTAGCAACTATTAATTTTACGGAAAAAAGTTTTATACAAAAATTGTAGAAAATTTCATGCTTTACAACTTTGAATTGCACATTTTTTTTCATATTTCTAAAAATTATCGAGATATATAACGAAAACATAAGTTTGGTTTTTTCAATCAACAGTATCTCGACAAATATTAACAATACAATGAAAAGTTTTAAATAAAAAAGATGCGGCATATTATCCACTACAAAAAGATCTGTACAATTTTTATCGTAAGACTCACCGTTTCCGAGATATTAGCTAAAAGGCGTTTTTCAAGATGGCGGCTAACGCTCGCGGTTTCAGACGTCACAAATTTGGTTTTATATTTAGGGGACACCCTCTGATATAATCCGATCGAAAAATCAATTATCAGGATTTTTTGCTTTGCCAAAATCTTGGATTATACTACTTACATTGTGGCCTTTGGCGCTCTGCTCTCTCTCTCTCTCTCTCATGAATCAGATATCGCGCGACGTGTATTACTGTACGCACTGTGCGATAGGCATTTTCTTCTGGTCGCTTTAGCACCATAATTTTACAAACGCTTTTAATCTATCGATTCATTGTGCCGTCTTTTGTTTTCACGAAAACTTTATAAAAAATAAAATCAAAAGTAAACAATCGATCCACTTAGCCGATGGTGCAGTTTGTAATGAAAATCGAATAAATTGCGCGATAAAACAAAACAGCGTGCACGTTTGTACCGGCTGTGATCGGCTCGAATCATTACGGTCAATTGTTCGAAAAAATCACCGTAACGGAGTTTTGCAATTTCACAATTGTTCTCGCACGTCTGACGGCCATTCAGCGAGGAATCTCAAGATTAACGAAAAGGAAAAGAACAAAAAACACGCATAATTCACGCATGATTCATGTTTTCCAGCCAGCTGTTGGGGCCGATTTATCGATTAGAAGCAATGTTTTCAACGCATTTGCATTTTCAACACAAAAATTTGAATATTAATAGGAAATGATAATAATAATAATAATAATAATAATGATGACAACGTCAAGAACAACAAGAACAAGAACAACAACAACAAGAACAGCAGGAGCAGCGAGAGCCGTAACAACGGCAACTGGAACAACAAAAATAATTTCCATCATTATCGCCGATGGGAGTTTCGCGTCAATGGTTCATCTCCAAGTCGGCACTTTCGTCATCGTCGATGACGATGCTCGTGCCGCGTCTCCGCGTTTTCCCCAAAGCGTCTTGACTGAGTGCAGGCACTTGGCGGGAATATTCGCTGGTTGCCCATAAGAAAAGATCCAAGGTTTGCTCCGTGCATTCGGCAATGAATCTGACGAACGGCCGCACGTCACCGGTATTCGCCATTTGCAAATATTCGTAATACTTGTGACGATGTCGTTTGTGTATGATGACCGGGGGATAACCGGCTTGCATCAGAATCGTGTTCATCAGCAAGCGCGAAGTTCTGCCATTGCCGTCGGAAAAAGGATGGATGTGGACCAACTTGTAATGAGCCAAAGCTGCATACCTGAAATGTGCCCAAAACAATATTCGTTTCACGAAAAACGAACCAGCCTTCTTTTCTCATTTTTCTTCCTTCTCCTTGGAAATTCCGTTCCAAGAAATGTTCATTCATTCACTCGTCTCTCATTGGGTTTTCGCGCGACCGCCGAACGATTGAAATTCTCAGTCCGCTTGGTCTTTGGGTCATCGACACAAAGGGTGAACGCGAACACGATGATATTTTTCATGGAATGTAACATGAGATTTTTCTTACCTAACCGGGTGCATTCTTATGGCTGATTCGCTGTTCAACCAGGAGGCAAATTCTTCCATCAAAAAATGAATATCACCGGGACCCGGTGGTATGTGACCACCGACATAGACCTGAGTGCGGCGAAAATTTCCACCCTCGATAGGATCAACGTGTCCCAGAACTCTCCTATGAATCTCCAAAATGTCTTTTATGGTAATCGAGCCAACGCTGTATCATCAACAACAACAAGATAAAACAACAATGAGCCGGTAAATAATCTCTCGATTCTCGTCGCTGTGGGTGCTTATGACGCTCGGGGAAAATTCGTGACTCCTTGCGGTGTTGCTTGGTCGTGAAATTACGGTTTTTCATTTTTTTCTTTCGTTTCCAAGTGCGCGGCAGCAGTAGCCGCAGCAGGAGGGCAGCCGATCAGGGGAAAAAAATCATCACAACGCGGGATGGTCACGACGGAGGTTTGTTCGATGCGAGAAATGGAAGTAATGCTCACGTTTGAAACGTCCGTTCATTGTCAGAGTACCGCGGCAAGCTGCGCACTACGCTCGTTCCACTCTGAAACTTTCAATCTACGCGCGAGCATCGAAATCGAGTACTCGCGGAAACTTTTCCGATTCTTGAGGGGCAAAAAGGACTTTGACCTCTAAACGGTCCACGATAATGGTGGATTTTTCACATCACCCGGATAAAAAACTGCGCGTTTCGGTGCCGGTTGACGGGGCGCGCGATTTTTCTGCCCAGGGACTATTGTAATTAATTAATGATTGTAATAATTATGGCAAAATAAAAGCGCCGGGGGAGAGGGGGGGGGGGGGGCGAGCTCGAATCATTGCACGTTACCTATTAACGAGCGTGGCATTGATGTATTTCATCGCAGCGTCCAATCCGAGGATTTCGTTGTGCTCGTCGATGCTTTTCCCAGCGACTGCGGTACGAGTTTCAACGATGGCTCTCGTTTGCGCCAAATTCATCGTGTTCCCCTCGATTCCAACCGTGTGATAAATATGTTGGAAATAAGCTTCTTTCTTGGCTCGTATGAGGGCGGCGTTACTCTCCGGAATGGCCAAAAGTGTGTTTCTCTTTTCGTCGATCCTCCCGAGCATCCGACGATCCAATTCCTCGACGACTCGCGCCGTTCTCTGTCTGTTTGTCAGAGCGCTTTCGTGATTCGGCTGGTAAGTCAACGCCCTTACGTAAAGTTCGTTGGCTCTTATAACATCATTCTGCATGTGTTCCAAAAATTCGCCATAATGATTGAGGACATCGGGATGCTGCGGCGCGAGAGCCATCGCGTGCTGAAACAATTTAATCGCCTTTTTTTCTTTTCCCGACAATCTCATCTCGAGGGCGAGGTGCAACGAGGACAAAGCTTCCGCGTCCGACGCTATATTTCCAGCGTGATCCATTTGTCGCAGCTCCGATGACGCCACCGCCAGGCTGTTGACGGTTCCGTCGTCGTAGACATCGAGATGGTTCTGCGAGGGCAGGGGAGCAAATGCTCGTCTGATTTCTCCATCTGCGTAAATACGTTTTTGCGAATTAGGAAGAATCGCACGTCACTCGGACGCGGGGGCAAAGTTTCGCATGCGATGCAAATGATCCCTCCTCCACGTGTCAATTGTTTCGTACTTTTTCATAATCGTACCGACCGTTAGCTCGAATGTGTGTTTCATTCCGAAGATATTTGGAGATGACAGCAGCGATGACAGCTGCCGCGATACCGGATACGAATACCATCAACAATACTCCTATTCGGCCGGACCGAGTCATTTCCTTCGTCGTAGACACGTTCCTCACGCATGTGGCTCCCGAGAACAGCATGCGACACTCTCTAACGCTGTTCGGTGACATTCTCCCCTCGGTATTGAAATAACGCTCGACAATTTGTTAATGAAAAATCGACTCTTTAGGCTCGTCATTATTGTGAAACGTGTGCGAACTGATGCAAACGACTCGAAGCAGCTGTTCCGCATGCACAGCACTGCCACAAGTGTCAAGCAAGCTCACACCAGCTCACGCTACCCGAGCGATGTCTGTACTGTAGTAATATAGTACTGTACGCCGGCGCGCACGGGCGAACGGCACCGACGATCGCGACGACGACGAGGGGGCGTCGCGGAGCGTTCGCAGTGCTCACGATCTCGTCTCTTTGTGTTGCGTGGCAGGGCGCTGTTGCGCTGCCACATCGAACGTACACGCTGCTCGCTGCTGGGGTATTATACCAAGGATCTGTTAGATGGCAGCAATAGCGTCGAACATGTAGGTGATCAGGGGGTCGATAAACAACTTAACACCGCGTATTAACGAATACAAAAATAGTTCGTTCGTTTATTGAATTCTTCTTTACCGGCGTAGAGTTTCAGAAAAAAGAGCAATGCTGGTGGCGGCGGCGGTGGCAGCGGCGCTCACCAGGCCACCGTTGGTTGGTACCAAGATATCGCGATCGCGAAGTTATCGAAAATGAAAAAAAAATACACAAGTTTAAGCGTAGTTACGACGAGAATACAGTTTAACATATATCGTTCAATTATATGTAGTTGATCACTATTGCACGATACGTGCGATAATTACATGCGATACGCATGTAATTCGTGTTCAGCGGGAGATTTTCTATGCAATAAACACAGGAAGGATAAAAATCATCATTTTTATTGAAAACTGTGTTTTTGCGTTGTGTTTGCGTTGTGTTTGCGTTGTGTTTGGGTTGTGTTTGGGTTGTGTTCGGGTTGTGTTTGGGTTGTGTTTGGGTTGTGTTCGGGTTGTGTTTGGGTTGTGTTTGGGTTGTGTTTGGGTTGTGTTTGGGTTGTGTTTGGGTTGTGTTTGGGTTGTGTTTGGGTTGTGTTTGGGTTGTGTTTGGGTTGTGTTTGGGTTGTGTTTGGGTTGTGTTTGGGTTGTGTTTGGGTTGTGTTTGGGTTGTGTTTGGGTTGTGTTTGGGTTGTGTTTGGGTTGTGTTTGGGTTGTGTTTGGGTTGTGTTTGGGTTGTGTTTGGGTTGTGTTTGGGTTGTGTTTGGGTTGTGTTTGGGTTGTGTTTGGGTTGTGTTTGGGTTGTGTTTGGGTTGTGTTTGGGTTGTGTTTGGGTTGTGTTTGGGTTGTGTTTGGGTTGTGTTTGGGTTGTGTTTGGGTTGTGTTTGGGTTGTGTTTGGGTTGTGTTTGGGTTGTGTTTGGGTTGTGTTTGGGTTGTGTTTGGGTTGTGTTTGGGTTGTGTTTGGGTTGTGTTTGGGTTGTGTTTGGGTTGTGTTTGGGTTGTGTTTGGGTTGTGTTTGGGTTGTGTTTGGGTTGTGTTTGGGTTGTTTGGGTTGTGTTTGGGTTGTGTTTGGGTTGTGTTTGGGTTGTGTTTGGGTTGTGTTTGGGTTGTGTTTGGGTTGTGTTTGGGTTGTGTTTGGGTTGTGTTTGGGTTGTGTTTGGGTTGTGTTTGGGTTGTGTTTGGGTTGTGTTTGGGTTTGGGTTGTGTTTGGGTTGTGTTTGGGTTGTGTTTGGGTTGTGTTTGGGTTGTGTTTGGGTTGTGTTTGGGTTGTGTTTGGGTTGTGTTTGGGTTGTGTTTGGGTTTGGGTTGTGTTTGGGTTGTGTTTGGGTTGTGTTTGGGTTGTGTTTGGGTTGTGTTTGGGTTGTGTTTGGGTTGTGTTTGGGTTGTGTTTGGGTTGTGTTTGGGTTGTGTTTGGGTTGTGTTTGGGTTGTGTTTGGGTTGTGTTTGGGTTGTGTTTGGGTTGTGTTTGGGTTGTGTTTGGGTTGTGTTTGGGTTGTGTTTGGGTTGTGTTTGGGTTGTGTTTGGGTTGTGTTTGGGTTGTGTTTGGGTTGTGTTTGGGTTGTGTTTGGGTTGTGTTTGGGTTGTGTTTGGGTTGTGTTTGGGTTGTGTTTGGGTTGTGTTTGGGTTGTGTTTGGGTTGTGTTTGGGTTGTGTTTGGGTTTGGGTTGTGTTTGGGTTGTGTTTGGGTTGTGTTTGGGTTGTGTTTGGGTTGTGTTTGGGTTGTGTTTGGGTTGTGTTTGGGTTGTGTTTGGGTTGTGTTTGGGTTGTGTTTGGGTTGTGTTTGGG